>VXBL01001075.1:374278-534719 GCA_013400195.1 Aramus guarauna
AAGAGAAAATGAAAGAAAAATCTCTAGGGACCCAATTCAAAACATTTGTTAAACACATTTCTGATTTCCAGTACTTGAGTCTTCTCAGTATGGCTGTGGTCCATAGTGCAACCAAGATCCAATCCCAGATAGTGCCTTTAGGAGCTGCCACAAGAAAAAAATTGCTGACTTAAATCACTGGCAGAATTGGCACAAGCGACGCTCTGAAAGTTAAGATACTAAGTCAAATGTAAGAACAATTTGCTGACTTCACTGTTGGTAAAAGCATACCCAAGGTAGAGGTTCTGGGTAACACTTACATCGGGGTGCAATTTAAATGTCATGGAGGATAAAATAAGTAAGAGGGACTGATGGAAAAACTGATTCATTTAATCATAAATTTGTGAAAGTTTACAGTGAATAAATTTCAAATATAATTTTTTTTGGCTGGTCTAAACTGTACCACCTGTTAAGATATAAAACACTGACTGTCTGCCCAGTAATGTTAGGTCTTTGAGTTTAAGTACAACAAGAATCTCTCTGAATAATCATTTCAGGTCAATAATAAGACATCATTCACGGTGGCGTCATGGTGCAGCTTGAGGCCGTGCTAAGCCCACCCTACCTTGCCCGAAAGATATATGCTTCTGGATAGCAAAACTGACAACTATGTGATCATCCAAACTTCTGCAGGGCAGTTTTCAGTGCAGAATGACTGCTTTGTGATTTCAGTTCTTTAACGTAGTTTAGTGGGTTTTGCTTTCTTTGGTGTTTTGGGGTTTTGGTTTTATTGGGATTTGGTTTTTCTTTTTTGGATGGACTCCCTGCTTAACAGAAAATATTCTACTGGGTGAACAATTTGGAACTGACACTTCTAGCTTTCAAAAACAATACCACCACTGCTGGCAATAAGGATTTTTCCCAAACCAAACCGTATCTACCGTCAGTAACATAACTTTGTGGCAACATCAGAAATAATGTATAACACACAGTTTTGGAAATCTCTTGAGCTGAGCTAAAAATATCATCCTGTTTGTATTAGCACCAGTGCCTTCACAGAGAGTAAGCAAGGAAAGGGGTAAACTGGAGATAGCAGGCTAGCCAATCCCAGGACCAAGATTGGTCTGCCCCAAGACCCGCCTACAGAATCACAAACCTGAATATTTTCATGAAAACTTTGATACAATTTTACTGCTGGGTGTGCAGGACTTGCACATCCCGTGCTTTTAAAATGATCCCTCTTTATGAATTTTGCATCACAACAGATAGCAAAAAAGAACTAATTTGTTTCTTACCCCTGTTTTACAGGTGATGCACAGGAATGCCCCCTTTGGTCATGAACATTGGGAAGCCAACTGAATAAGAGATACGAAGAAAAGAAAGCTTGTTACTCTTTTGGAAAATCAATAGAGCCCATGCTGAATAACTTGTCTCCCTTTTTGAGCCCAGACCCTAATCTTTACAGTCAGTTACCTATAACCATCTAAATCCATAGTCACCAAAATACCTATTTTGTGCAGCCCAGTGTGGTGGTTCAGTAACCAGACTGGCATCAAGCTAGCATTAATGGGCCTCAGCCACACAGTCAAATATTTCACTTTAAGGTCTCTAGGTCTGAAAATCGCGTCCCTACTTGAGCTCAGCTTTCCAGCGCCCCATGGCCTAGGACGTGTGTTAGCCGTTAGCAAACCCCGCCAACCTGTCGCCTCCAGCTCACGCAGCCTTCAGCAGTACCTGCAATCACCCTCACTGACTTAAACTAAAACTTGGGATGACGTCGGTGTGACAACATTCCCCCGTCACCTGTGAAGCTGGTAGCTCCTAACACTGCTAATTGCCTATGTCCTCCGAGACAGAAAATGCATATGATGGCACTGCACGTGCAAATGTGTGTGGAAGTGTGCAGGTGCCAGTCTGGAAGTGTAATGTATCTGACTGTTTTATTCCCCGTACCCTTATCACTTGCTATCTCTGTGTATCACACACAGAGCATGTTTCCCTTCTTTGTCTTGCTCCTCAACGTATGGATCTCTTTTATTCAAAGGCACAATTTAACTTGAAAATTTCACATTTGCAGCAGCTATTTCCCCTTGTACAGTCCTGTCCTCTACAATGAATACGTGGTGTTAATTACCGGGAATTGCAGCTCTTGAATTCATGGGATAATTGATAATACCTGCATGCAGAAAATCCCCATCATGATGTTTTAAAGATTCAGTTAATTAGCCCTGTGTCTGGGAGATCAGGCATTAACCATTTGCCTTAGGACTCCTCCTTCAGGCTTTTTCAGAAACCTCTGTTATTTAGCTTTTAGGAGTGATTAGTACAGAGAAGCCAAGGGAGGAAGGCTGTGTGTGAGATGTTGTCGCAAGGGAATAAGGAGCCCTTTGTCCTGTCATGAACTATCCTAACAAAACATTCAAATAGGATTTAATCACTACAGTGGTCTGCTCACATTGCTCTTAGGGTTAGATACCCCCATAAATCATGCATAGCTTGGAGACTAGGGTGTCTTAAACTTGTTCACAGCTGATTCTCCACTGCACATAACAGATTGAGATCACTTATTGCTTTCCATGAGCTTTTTGGTGCAGCCACTCTGGCTCCTGTCTTTCATTCTTGAAAACCTAGCAAACCACAGAAAATAGGTCAAGAGTGCTTGCCTTACGAGCTCTGGTTTGGATGAAGTATGCTAGCAGCTAAAAGCAGAATAATTTTGTTACTGATCTTCTAGCTCATGTTTGATTACTAGTAGAGGGGAAAGAAATTATCACTTTTTTAGTGTTACAAGGAATCAAAATGAATTTTCTTTCAGGGTTGGTTGGCTGGGGTTTTGTTTGCAATAGATATTCTGCCTAAAGATGAGTTTAATCAATTTTTTAAACAAGCAAGACTACTTCAAATATACTGATACCCAGTGATTAGTTTTGAGCTTTTAATGACACAGTCATCAGTCATGAAATTCCCATCATCACACTAATGTGCTTCAGCCTTGGCCAGGGGGAAAAGTCTAAGGAAATGAGAGGCTACTTTGTAGTTTTGTTTCTTCTGTGATAGTCATGGAAGTTGTTCGGGGTGGAATATATGATGTAAACAACAGCCCAAGGAATTGTATTGAAATTATTAAATTTCTTTCCAGATTCACACTTGGACAGCCACAATACAAGACAATGAGCAGAACAGTAACTGCTCATAGCTGCACTTGAGCTGGTCCTTTCAAAGCAAAATGCTCAATACTGAATTCTTGCAACCCCTGATTTGCCAGCCATGGAAAACTGGTCGTGACCCAGCACTCACAAAAGTCAATGCCCTCGAGCGTAATCTGTGAAGATTTTGCAAAACCTGCAAAACCATAAAATTCAGCCTGAGCCCACTCTTGCCTTTTAGAATGTATTTCTGCATACAGTTCTTGCAGAGACCTCCTTTTCCTCTTCAGCTAATTAGTCGATAGAAATACAACAAAAAGTGAACAAGGTAATTAAGAGTAACCACTGGTAAAAACCAACTGTTTTAAGTTGTTCAGAGTTCAACTCTGTTAAAAAAGGTTCCATAACTAAATAGCTAAAAAGTAATAAATAAATAAATAAATAATATCTATATAAAATCCAATTGTATTGTCTGAAAGACACAGGTCAATGTAGAAATAGCAATATTTAATCTAGAAGAATTAATTTCCTACTGAAGTCATGGGCAATTTTTCTACACATGAGATGCAGGACTATGTCCTAGCAAGACAATTACTTCAATTGTTCTCTTAATGATTAATATTGTTCTGGTATATTCTTCTACATGTTATGGAAATAAAATTATTTTCCAGCTTTCCCAGACTGTAGCATTCCCCAGCACAGGCCTTCAGCATTGATCATTCCATCACGTATTTATATGCAGAACTACTGCAGCCAAAAGCTTTTTTCCAGTAATCCTAATTAGCAACATTTGATTTGCAACTGCAAATGTAGCAATTATATATGCAAAGTGACTAAGTGTTCAAAAATCATTAGACAAACCAGATACAAGGTTGTCCCCACACACAAATCAGACCAAGATATTTTTAAATCATAAGTTATGTATGCAGTCAGAAAAATAAAAATATAGCCAACATATATAAATTGTCCTCCCCCCAGGGACATCAATGAAACTAGAGCAATGTAGTCTAACTGAAGACCTGTCCTACATACTACATCTATAACACCAATCCCAAATGTAATTGGAATAATTTTTGAACTATTGCCATTCATTTTCCTGTTAGGATTAACTTTCATGAGCCTTCTTTCATTTACAGCATCCTGAGACTTGTTTAGCACCGTTGACTTCAATGGTGTAACTCTTGATTTCTGATTGTTTAACATGTAAAATTTAGTAATTAGCCTTTGAGTATTTGTTCAAATACTAGTGGTATCTGTAGGCATTGTAGTAACTGCAAAGACACAGGATGGGATAATTTCATCTGGTAGGAGCTTAATATAGCAGAATGAAGCCCAGCCTTTCTTTCAAAATATTTTTAACTTAGCGTAACTCCATTGACTTCATCAGACTCGTTCCTTATGGACGCAAGCCAACATGAACAGAGAAATGGGCCTGACACATTATGCTGCCAGCCCACAGAGCAATATTTATTTTACATTCTTCATACCTGAATATATAATTTGTAGAGAAGAAACTCGGAGGACTGACACACTGCTTGTGGGAACCAGTACAGCTTCACTGGCTTGAGACAGACACTAAGCCTGAGCTCCAAAGGTGGGCGCTTTTATAAATTTGAAAGTGGAGAGTTTTACTAGCAGCAAAAATTAATAAATATCCATTTCTTGTCTTCCCTGCCTCTCCCAAAATCAATTTAAAAATTGAGCTCCATTTTCTATCCAATAACAAAAGACTAGTATTCTGTATTGTACACTCCTGCTCATATTATGAATGGCATGTCACATATTGCAAGGCTACACCTGCAAGGGAAAGAATGAAGGTTGATACTATCTACTCTAGGTTCTGCAGTGTCAGGACACTTATCAGTCTGTAAAATGCAAGGGCAAGATTTAAGGTTTATAGAAAAAAAAAAAAAAGGAAGAGGAAAAAAAAGAATACTGAATTAATAGATATTTTGCAGACTTGTCTGAAGGTTTATGAGGATGACAATAAGAGCAGAACATTGCTATTGGGAATGTGCATGGCTCTTAGCATCCACAAATCTCATCTTATATTGTGGACATCAGTGTATTGCATTCCCTAGTCTGCACAAAGCTTTGCAGTTGGGATTTTTTGTGAAGGGTCAAGGCCAACATCTCATAACCCCTTATGGAGCGCTGAGAATATAAGGCCGTGGCCCCTGATGGAGAAACTGCAGTCTGAAGAGACAAAGACCAGCAAATGTATTTTGTATGGTTTTGTTTTTAGGTGACTCCATGACTCACTTGAAGAATGAAACAGCCTAGAGACAGCTTACTTAATACCTTTCAGCTTTTTCTTTCACCTTCAGTACAGTAGTTTAAATTGGGGAATGAGAGCCATGATATTTTTCTGGAAATAGCCTGAAAGTTCAACCAAAAAATTGTATTTTGGCATGATATGATCCTGACTATTCTTACTGGTTGTTGAGTCTCCAACATTCTCTTCTGAGACCCATGTGCTGGGTCTTCAATTTGCTGCAGTCACATACATGCAAACCAGTCAAAGCCCATGTATAGCAGGGAAACATAGACACACATCACCTCCTCCCAGGAACCTCTCCAGGCTGAGTTCTTCCAGTTATCTTTAATGGAAGCATTTTCTCTTATAGCTGGAAATCTCAGGCAAGCATTGTCTACCATTAAGAACGAAATTCCCAGCAGAAACACTCATTTTTTTCACCAGACTCCTGCCAGCCAAGCAGGAAAATCAATAAATTCTGAAAAGAAGAAAGAAAAACACTACGTAGAGTTCTGGCTCTGAAAGGAAGGAGCACCAGAAATTCCCATGAGCTCTACCAAGCTCTCTACCTCAGGGTTGCTTGTACTCCAGATATTGTCAGCACAGCTGAGAGTGTTAAAACCGATGCAAATGATTAACTGAGTAGATCAGACCTTGCCTGAACTACTCACAAACTATGCACAATTGCTGCTGCAGTGTCCGCCTGGGACATTCCGAAGCCTTTCACGCACAGATCTAGCAACTGATACCCAATGCTTTACCCAACCTTGCAACCGCTTAAGGATTTCAGATTCATGCTCCACTACAAGGCTGTCTTGCTCTTAATTAGCACAAAAGAAAAAACACATGTGGCTAGTGCCCAAGGAAGATAAATAGTGCTTGCTAGCCGATGTCCTTTAAGGGATCCTACCTGAAAAACAACCAACAAAGGAAACACGATGCTATTCTCTTTCAAGTCATCTGGATTCTTTAGAATATCTACTATTAAGAACTCCCTGCTCTCCATTACATTCTATTTATCTGTTTGAGCAGGTAGAATATATATACTTTACTGGCCAATTCACATAGCCATTTTAATAGCAGAATGTAATTCCTCAGCACTAGAAAAATGAAAGTGAAAGCTCTATGAATTATTACAAACCCACTCAATCTCTGGCCAGGCAGCAGTGCCCTGAACTGTAAAGGCTTTTTTCTTGTGTTTAAGTTACCATGGAAGATGAAATAGTCACACAGATGTACTGGCCAGTAGAAACTGGTATTGCTAGCTGTGTATTAACCACAAATACTTTTTTTTTTTCTGATTTATAATCTATCCACACTTCATAAATGGAAAACAAAACAAAACAACAAAAAAACACACCACCACCAAAAAAACCCCCACAAAAACCCAACCCTCAAATCTAGAAATTATTTGGGTTTTTTTCTGTTTTTAAGCACAAACTTTCTCAGTTGAAGTTTTCTTTTTCCAAAATAATGTTCAAGATGTTAAAGTTATTTTTTGAGAATGCATCAGATTATGCATTGTACTGCTGTGTGAAAATAAAACTAATTTCTGTTACAGTCAAGTTGTGTTCTGCTACATGAATATCTCCCAATACATCTTGGCTCTAGACCATATTGTTTTGCAGCCTGTTATCTTCCTGTCTTTCTCAAGGATTACTGTAAGGCTTGGCATATAAACTAAATGTTGACTGAATCTCTTCTCTAAAGCAAAGTCCATTTTCTAATCTCTGATGCACCAAAATGTCTTTCTAACAGGTTGATTTTTGTAATTGACCATAGGATGTTGCATGTGAGAATCTAGGAAGAAAATGCTAAGGCAAAGAGGGGGTCTAGAGTGGAAGACACCAAATTGAGTGTCAGGAGTCCTAGACCCACCCATGGGCTCAGTCAGAGACATCCCGGGTGACACTGAAGTGCTGCACTTAGATCAGTACTGTACAGGTAACATCCGCTATGGACTGTGCAGTCCTTAAATGTATCCAGGCAAAGAGAGAGCAAGGGTTTAAACATTGCCACACTTACTGCCTCACAACAAATAGCGTGGGAAACAAATCCCATCATAAGGAGAAGGGCCACATACTTCTCAACATAGCTGGACAGACATCTGCTTTACACACAGATGCTGCCCTGCAAAAGGAATCATAGAATAGAATCATAGAATCATCTCGGTTGGAAAAGACCTTTAAGATCTTCAAGTCCAACCACTAACCTAACCTTGCCATCCCACCACTAAACCGTGTCCTCAAGTACCTCATCTATCCTTCTTTTAAATACCTCCAGGGACGGGGACTCAACCACCTCCCTGGGCAGCCCATTCCAGTGCCTGACAACCCTTTCTGTGAAGAAATTTTTCCTAATGTCTAACCTAAACCTGCCCTGGCGCAACTTTAGACCATTCCCCCTGGTCCTATTGCAAGGAGCTGCAAGGGAGGAGCCCTGAGATTTCTGGTGCACATCCTCTACTGTGCCTCCAGCCCTAGGGGTGCAAAGGAACATGTAAGCCTTCAAGGGCACTTCACCGAATAACAGAATGGTTGAGTTTGGAAGGGACCTCTGAATGCAATCCTATCCACCACCCCTGCCCGAACAGGGTCAAACAGCTCAAGAACGGTCATCAGCTCAAGCAGGATCACCTAGAACAAGTTTCTCAAGGACCATGTCCGTATGTTTTTTGATTATTTGTAAGGGTGGAGATGCACTTCCCAACTGTCCCTCTCTTCAGTTGCTGTCAGACATACTCAGGATTTAGTTATCAGAAGCTACATATCATCCAGTGAAACAACTGGTTGTATCATTGCTTTTACAGTTGTCCTGGTTTCAGTGAGGACAGAGCTAATTTTATTCCTAGTAGCTGGTATGGTGCTGTGTGTTTTGGATTTGAGATGAGAATGGTGTTGATAACACACTGATGTTTTGTTTGTTGCTAAGCAATGTTTACCAAGTCAAAGACTTCTCATCTTCTCATATTGCCCTGCCAGTGAGGAAGCTGGTGGTGCACCAGAAGTTGGGAGGGGACACAGCCAGAACAGCTGACCCAAACTGGCCAAAGGGATATTCCATACCATATGACATCATGCTCAGGATATAAAATTGGGGGAAGGTGAACAAGGGTGTGATTACTGCTCAGGAACCTGCTAGGCATTGGTCAGCAGGTGGTGAGAATTGCATTGTACATCACTCATTTTGTATACTCTTTTATAATTTTTTTTTCTCTTCCTTTTCTGTCCTATGAAACTGTCTCTATCTCAACCTATGAGTTTTACTTTTTTTTTTTTTTTCTGATTCTCCTCCCCATCTCACTGTGGGGGGAAGGAGGAGGTTTAACCCTGGCTAGGGTTAAATCACGACAACAGTATATACAAGGAGAGAATGAAAGATTGTGAAGATTGGGTCTACTAATTCTCAACCATCAAGAAAGCCCTTATAGACCTCTGGTTGCTCCATCACCACATTGCACAATCAGAACAGGCTGAAGGGCTATGAGATGGTTTCCTGGCCCTCAGGACTGAAAAACTACAGCTGGCACTTTCATGCAAATGATAAGACACATATGGACAGGATCCCAAATATCTCAAACACACCACACAACTCATGGACCACACCTGCTGTCCTTCCAGTGTGAAATGGTTGCTCATCACTCCAAGGAACCACATTAAAATAGCAAAACTAGACTTAATGTCTTCCCATTGAAAACTGGGGAAGCAAGAAAGTTTTAAATCTTGTGCAAAACAACTCAAACCATCAGAAGCTGCAGAGTTTGCCATATCTGCTAAGCTCTAAGTAGAAGCTAGGCTAGGGGAGGTCTGCTCTGATTTCTCAAGGCACCCTTTTCATTGTCAGACTTCAGAGAGAGAAATGTGTATGACAATTTTACCTTGTTTGATTAAAACATTTGCATTATAACTTGTTTGGGGTTAAAAAAGTATTAGGAACTTAATATTTCACATTGGTTTTGGTCTGTGAATTTTTGAATCATCTAGAGAATATGAGCTCCTTGATGAAAAGTACTATTTTGTGTTATGAACCAGAAAATAATGGTCTATCAGACTATAGAAAGTGGTCTAAAGCATCTATCCTTAATCTTCTTGTGTAAGTGTTCTAGACACTGTAATTTCCAATAACAATAATGGAATAAATACCTCATTAACCCCTTTAAAGCTTCCAACACCATGACAATATCTAAATGAACTGTCAGTGGAACAGGCATTGTTCAGTAAGACAGCAGACCAGAAAGTTAATATTGAGCTATATCCCAGTGAAGTAACTGAAATGTATTCTCATCCTCAGCAACCTGATGGCTTATATATTGTCACAAAATGCATAAGGAAAATTTCAAAGAAAAGTCTTCTAAGTTCATAAATCACCTCACATTTCAAATCAGTTTCAAAAGAAGAGATAAAACAGCACTTACTAAATTTTGGAAGGGAATGTTTGCTTAGAATTTAACTCACAGAAGAACCACAGCTTTCCATATTTGCACGTTTCTCATCCATAAACCTATTGATATTACACTATTCTCATCATAAATTAGTGTTCTGACAGACTAATACCCATTGCTGAGCTGAATGTCATGGATATTTATTGAATAGGAAGTAAAAGTGTAATATCTAGTATGAACAGAATATTCACATAACAATAAAAAGTATAGATTTGGCTTCAGGGAACAACTCACAGTGCCTGAATCATCAGAAAGGAAAATAGGGAACTTGTGGGGAAAAAAAAAATAAAAAAAAAATTAAATATGGACTTGTGGTAGAAGTGTCCAAATCAAAATCAAAGCCTGTAGGTGAAAAAATTAAGACTATATTATCCAGGACACTGGACATTCTGTTGACTTGAACACCATGGTAATAGCCACTAAGGTAAATGCACCGCAAAAGAGAAATAGAGAACAAGGAAATAAAGCAAAGAGAAAGAGTTCTGCTTTGCATGCAGGTGAGGAGAACATAATATCAACAATGAATTCTACCACATGGCTCTGAGAGAAGTATTTTACCCTGTAAAAGGGTGATGGATAGATTTTCTCGAAGGAAATATCAAATAATTCTAAATAAAATTTTGTATGAGATTTTCAAAACTACCTAAAAGAGTAAGATAACAAATTCTCAATGAAATGTGTGTGTTTGAAACACACGTAACTCTACAAGGCTTTGCAACTTCTGTCTTAAATGAAATTGAATCCATTTTTTAAACAGTAGCCACTGATGCATTATAATCTTGCTCAATCTACGGCGCACAATTTCAAAAGCACTTTAGCTGCCCAACTGAAGTCAAAAAGCTTGAAAAACATGGATATCTAACTTGAAACATCTTAATAGAGGATGGATTTTAGGAACACAGGGACCTGGCCTAAAAAACAGGCTTTCTGAAAATCAGAAAAAATGATCAACAGCTCCAACTCAGAATTCTGATCTGAAAACTTAAACCAGAGAGAAGCAAACAGGACAATGAAACACTGCAATAAAATTGTAAGAACCACATAGTTAATCCTCCTGAGACCAAGAGCTCACCAGAACCCTGGGTTGTTAGCATGAGCCCTTACCATTCAAACTCAGGAAATAATTTCCTTTTTTTTTTTTTTTTTTTTCTGGTGGAAGCAAACCCAACCTCCCAGGGTCTCTATTGATGAGATATCTTGGAAAGATCCGCAGCTGTGTGTTACTAACTGCAACACCACGAAGAGTGACCTAGAATTGCACCTCCCTACCTCTTGCACCTTGGGCAAAATAGCAAGATGTGCAGTGCAGACCATCTAGCTTATCTTTTAAAACACTGAGTGTGAGAGGCATTAACTTCCACTACACCATAATCACTAAGGTCACTCCTCTGGACTTGGTTTAGATAGAAGCACATCACCACACAAAGTTGTATTTCATAGTCTCTTCCATTGTTTCTATGGATCAGATTTTCATGGTGCTCATCACATCCTGATGCAACTCTGTTAACTTCAGGGAGACAAGGAAGTTGTTTAGCCCATGGAAATCAGCTTATGTCAATTAAGTCTTGAAACAGGTTTTAACTTTAGAATACATTTTTGAAATCATGGCTTTTAGGACCATTGTACAGGTGATATGTCACTGTCTGCACTATAGCTAACTCTGAAACACTCTCTTGAGTTAGCAGCAAAGTAGAGATCCCAAAGGGATATAAACTTCTGCACGTACTACATTGCTACCCAAAACCACCCCAGCATTCCATATCTCCCTTGATGCTTTGATCTTGACCAGCAAGTAAATCTCTCTTTGCAGCACTTTTATTTTTAACCTTTTACAGTCTGTGAAGCAACCGTTACAGTGCCTGTGTATGAGAAATGAGATTGTTATCAGAGGATGAATTAAAAACATTTTTATGAAGGGATTCAATCCAGGGATGTTTGTTTTCTTCTAGATACTTCTGTCACCAAAATCTTTCAAATTGCTTTGAGAAGCTGCTCACAGCAGTTTTGTAGACATTGACTTGAATAGCATGGCAACAGGTTTCTATGATTTTTTCTCATTTTCAGTGGTCAGGTACTGTTGCTCAATCCCTTGCTGGGTATGATAAAAATGGTTTGTTAGTCATAAATCAGATCACCTCCCCCCCAGCCATAATGAAAAGCAGTACACAATACAGAGCAGCTTTAGAAGAAGCAGAATGGAAGAGAACAAAGCTGCTCTCTTTCCATCACCTCCCTGAAGCTGAGGGGTATCGCTGCCTCTGATGGAGTCAGACCCATCTTTGTACATTGTCCAGACTTTTCTCAAGCAGCTGACTCATTAAATCATCTCAAAACTCACTTACTTACTTACTGAAATGGGCCAAGTTGTGCCAAATGGCTGATGTTTTCATTGAAATGTCTTCTAGCGCACAGCACCAAGGTTGTGGCTAGCTCTCTTGTGTGCTCTCAGCTCCTGTTGGATCTCTCCTGGAGCACCAGCAGGCAAAGGGGGGTCAGGGTCAGAATAGGCCCCTGGCCTTTTCCCTGCCTTCCGAACATTGAGACAGCCTGATCACCCCAGCACTCTGCGCAGAGGCTGGTGTTCATCATGATGAACCGGGGAAGTTCAGATACTCAATGGCTCCAATAAGGACCAACCTGGGTGTAAGACTTTATACCAACTTCAGGATGGAGTTAATGTCCACCATACTTTTCAAACCAGCAAAACTGCCATTGAGTGGTTTTAGTTCCTCTAAACAGGAATTTCTGACTGCATCTTTCTCCCCAGCCCTCCCAGCTGCATGGGGACTCATTACCATGCAGACCCACTTGCTCCCCTGCTATGATGAATCTCACCTGCAGACACATCTGCTGGCCCCAGTGCCAGCACAACCGTGAGTAAAGCACATGTAGGCACATGGCAGCACAGACGACCGTGTTGCAAAGCCAGTGTTTTGAAAGTTTCAGCGTCCTCTCTCTTTTCCCTCCTCTGCTTCATCATCTTGCTTTTCATCTTCACTTGTTTCGCTGGGGAAGCACTTCCTTCTTTTAGGGACAATTTGATTTTTCTAGGTATCAGGACACAACAGAAACTCAAAGCCTGTGCACTAATTCACTGGCAGTCCGGTTCCTATAACCTTCTGATTCCCTTGAAAATTCCTGAGCTGTTAGCCAGGGACATAGCCAATGTTTAATAACACAAGATGAAGTTCAGCGGGAAGAACACAGATCCAGCTTGCTCGGTTGTTTGACCGCAAATCCCTCACTACATCTGCTCTCTCTTCTATAGGGCCATATTGAGACTCAGGGAAATTGTGTTTACCTGAGGATTGTCCTGATCCTGCAAACAGAAGCTCACACGTGAACCTGTGCAAACAGTCCCCTCTTGTGACCCTCACCCTGGTGAGGGATACGGGTCTGGTCCAGGGGATCTGCTTTCAGGGTTTGAACCACACTCTGCGGTGTTACAAGGGGCAGGAACGGTTTCCAGATTTCATTATTTGTATTAGATATACTTTTTGCCCAAATTCTGTGACATGGTCAATAAGCAATTAGTATTTTATGACAGAGTGCAAGTGGCAGTGTTAAAAGCAGTTTGTAGCTACATGCACACGAGAGCCGAGAAAAATTTTTATGACTCCAGTAGAAGTGTGTGTAACAAACAGAAGTCAATTTTTATGACCATAATGATTGTATCCTCTCAATGCCTGTAGAAAATAGCTTTACGCAAATCAGTTAATTAGTATCCAAGCATACTTGCTCACAGACTGTTCAGCTGTTCCATCCAATACTTGGAGATGCTTTCAAAAGAGAAGTTTAATACATTTTTAAAAAAAATTAGGAGCCACTCAAAATCTGAAATATAAAGTTCTAGTCTAAAGTATACTTTAAAAAACTGTTTTACAATTTTGTAAGTCATTAGTTCTAAAATTTATACCACCAGACTTCTTTAAAACAGACTTTTAAACTTGAAGATGATAAAAATGCATTTGCTTATTGCAGTGACACCAAGCACTTCCACTGAAAATTTCAAAGCCTCTGGATTTTAGTATTAACATTTATATTACCTCCATCTTGCCCTTTCAGAATTGTATTCAAAACAAATGAGCTAACACTCCTTACAGCAATGTTATCATATTCTGCTCTTTATTATTTCTCTTGCTAAATGTTTTCTTTCCCAAGACTCTCAAACTGATTTAATACCCTTCCTACTTAGCCTCCACCTTATGCACAGAAGTACAAGTCTTTTGCATCAATTTAAAGCCAAAGTGATGAATGGAATTTAATGATCTTTTTTGTACAGTTCTGTATAACACTAAACAATGGCCAATGCATTCATTCATGATCAGTTTTTGCCTTGTTTTTAATTAGCTTCCTATCTGGAGGGGTGGTGTGAAAAATTGCACCCTGGGCCTTACTACATCTTTCTTTTATAAAATGTATGTACAACAAATAAAAAGCACATTTTAACCTACCTGCTACCTATTACGTTAAATGTCATTACTACTAAAGACTGGCAGCTCAGCTAACAAACGCTCTCATTATTTTATTCCAGCTCTACTTTGGGTATAGTCAATCAAATCACACTTGATTTATGTCAGATGCTAACAAAATACAGTATAAATAGAGCCATTGAGTACAATTCAGTGATTCTGTGTTTATTCAGCTCTAAGCTATGAAGCTAAAGTGGATACCATTTATAACCAAGACATGCATTCTTCATGGCCATAAGAGTTAGCAGGCCATAGCTAGAGCACTTTTAAGGCTGAGAGAATATAAAGTGTTCCTATGAACGGACTCAATTTTTTTTAAGTATACAAATTAATAACTTATATAAAGATAGAAAACACTACCATGACTATATATCATTTTTTTCTTTTGATTGGGAAAGTTGTTTGATGGATTTAAAATAACCTAATTTGCAATGTAGGCCTCATTATTAATGGTCAGTGATTTTAGTACTTTCCAAAGGTGACTTTCTACAAGGAATGGCTTTTAGGAGTATGTCTACATTACACTCTCAGTTATACAGGTTATTGTGAGGGTTTTCTGTGCTTTGTCTGGACGACTCTGTACATCCAAACTAATGACCTGGGGAAGCCCAGTTTGGTTGTGGAAAATTACAGAAACCCAATTGTGTTCACTGAGTGATGGAAGAGCCATGAGAAATATTTGCCGCATGTCAGCTGGAAGCCCTTCCCAGAGAGTTCAGCACAGCAATTCCCCTCCTCACTGCTCTCTACTTTCAACATTTGTTTCTACTCAGCAGCTATAAACTGATATATATTATACAGGAAAGACTGAGGCAGACAAGACTACAGTTCTCAATACAACTCCAGCTTTCCTAGGAAGGGAGATACTTTAAATCTAGATTTTCAGGTTTATGAAGGATATCTTGAAGTGAATAGTGAATAGTTTGCAAATGGCAGCTATGCACTGAATAAAGGATAAGAAATTCTTGTTAGATATGTTCCAAATTGTGCCTTTGGGTATATCCAGAAATATAATTTATTAGAAAAAAGGAAGTGGGAATAGTTTGATTATAAACCTCTTAAAAAGTGTTTCTAGTAAAAATGCTATTGTGTCATGCAAAGAATGGAGCAAACCCACATCTCTCCTGTGTTTGATAACATTTCCTCAGAATTATCATGGAAAGGTCAGCTACTGAAAGCAGACACTGTCACTGGTTCTCACTACTGTTTCAGATCCTGAGAGTACCCAAAAACCATGATGACTGGATTGAGGTGCTTTCCATGAGTTCCTGAGAGCATGAGGACACTGTGAGACAGACAGAACTGAACGGGTTTGCCAGATGATTGACCGTGTATCCTTACTGCGCAGGCTATAGAGCAGATTATTTGTGGCACACTTTTTGCAGGGAAACATATGGGCAAATATTATTCATTCATTGGCTTCTTCCACTTTAACCCATATCTTTCCCCTTTGCTCAGGGCCACAGCCACTAAAGCTACATGGATTGAAGCACATCTGGCATTTTGAAATGGCACTATACATGCCCAACATCATTATGGAAAATGTCTTTCAAACACTTATTGCCTAACTTGACAATCAAAACTGCCAATCTTCCAAACAAGCTGTAATAACAAAATTAAAGTTTCCACTGGGCCATTAAAAAAAAAAACCAACAATAACCCCACCAAAAAAAAATAAAATCCCAAACAGGGACACACACAAAAAAACTTTACAATGAACAAATTAAGATTCTCATCAAGTGAAAAAAAGCAACCAAAACCTGGGCGTGATTTGTTAAAGCAGTGCAGTAACAGAGGAAGCTGTGAGAAACCAAGTTCTCTCCCTTACGCTTCACTGGTAGGGTGAAATGCTTCAGCACTAGGCAGCACCAGAGCCCAGAGTTTCCAGAAGAGATCAAACCTGCAGCGTGTTTGAAAAGTCAAAACAAAAAGGAAAAAAAATGTGGACCACACATATTCCAGCCTGTGGCAGCAATCCATATGGGATACGAACGCTACCTTTAATTTGAAAATATCAACCAGGAGAGGGAGGGACAAATTTTCCAGCTTATCTGGAGCAAAGACAATGAGTTTTTCCACTCAAGAACCACTGGGAATGAGCAGGTGACAGAGATAAGGGCTGGAAATTAAGATTATGAGGAGGAGGATGGAGCTTTTATTTTTGTTTCTTTATTTCACCAAGGGCTGGCCTGTTAAAATAATGGCAACACAGCATTGAAATGATCCTAAGGCTCTGTCAGACAAATCATGGCTCAACGTATTTTCTCTTGGTTACATCAGAAAGTATGAACTTGCAACCTTGGCCCCAGCTCGTTTAATGGTACACTGACAGGGCAAGAATAATTCACAGGTTGAGCTAATCAAAGGTGAAAAGGGAGAATCAGTAAATGTCGTATCCTTTTGCCACTTTCATCAATCCGACTAACTGAATTTGAGCTAAAGCTTAGCAAATTTTCTGCAAAGGGAAATTAATATGTAACACATCTGAGGCCTGGTGCTGGCCAGCAAAATTGGAAAGCCGGCGTTATATCAGGGGGCGATTATTGAGGGAGATAGTGGCCAAAGCTGAGATAATCAGAAAGAAGCTCCTGCGTGTCTCCTCTGATAGCACTGTGACCCTCCCAGCCCTGCACCTGAGTAGAAATCCCTCTACTTTTCAATTTTTCCCCATCAGGAATATATTCTATTGCCCATTTCTGTTGCCCGCACATCATTGAATCAATTCAATTACCTTGGAAAAGTTGATACATATTCAGGCCATGAAGACGCTCAGGATAGAAAGAGAGGAAAAGAGACAAAGAAATCCGTATTTACCCAATAATAAGTTTCATTTGGAGAAGGTTTGAAAACAATTCTCCCTCGCATTTGTCCCTGTCAGATCACATTATTCACAAATGAAGTTTACAAAATATCAATTCAATTTCAATAAGGGAGCCTGAATCCCAACACACGAGGGCTGAATTTACGAAATCATAACACTTGAGGGGACCCTGGTGGCTTCCAAATATTTTCCAGTCAGAGGTAATCAAAAGCAGACTGCTGAATACTAATACATTCAATTTCACCCCTTTTGTTCGCATCTGTTCCCTTATAATACTATTTTCTACACTTCCAAATCACTGATGATGGCAGTTTGGAGGAAAAAAAAGTGCATTGGGGGGAATCATAAAGCTCAAACATTTTTGTGAAAACACTTTCAAATATGTCCAATTAATCAATTTACTGATAAGCAAACCAGTGAGCTGCATCATGGAAAAGAAAAAATCATGATGTTCCCCCAGTGACACCCCCAGATTGCTTTCTAACTATATTCTTAGTGTAGAGTATGTCCCAGAACTAGCTGCTGGCATTAAAATTTTCCAGTGAGACAATAAATGTTGTTTCCTCATCAGTTCAATCTCAGCTACTGCCTAACAGAAGGAAGACCAGCAAAGCATCAGGTCCAGGAACGTATCCAATGCTTGCAGCTCCTGGTCTCCTATCCTCAGTCAAAAACTCATGTTGTCTTGAAGTGGCACTGGATTGGGCTCTTAGTGATACTATGACACAGGTTTCTCTGAACAAATTACATTTTCATAGTGTCCGCTGCATCAAAGTTCCTTCTAGCATTTTGTGCAACAACGTCCATCATGCTTCCTTAAACTAAGTATGTCAGTAATCCAAAAATGTTCCACAGACATGGGAAAATACAGGATTTCATGATCTGCCCCTGCTACTACGAAATGCTGATGTAACACATGACTCAAAATTTTAATAAATCAGCAAGGTCTTGTCAAAATGCTTTGTGTCATGTTTCCTTCAACAATCAGTTTCTGGTGCTTTAGAAAACAGAGAAACAATAGAAAAATACCAGCATAGACACTAAGTTGTGCATTGAGTAAATTCATCAATGAGGTCACAGCTGGCTAAATGTGAAGCTGGTAAAGCATTATGATCTTACTAGGAAACTGTAAGAGTTATGATTGAGTCCAGGGTCCATCAGAACAAGAACCAGAAGAGACCACTGTAATTGCAAGAACTAGCTTGCTGCTTCTGCATGCATATAGACCAAAGGACTAGAAAGCCAGATAAAAGCATCTGTCTAGCCTCAAGATGCAACAGCCATGCTGATCCCATACTGATTTCTCCTGCATCTAATTCTTCACCGCTAGGACATTGCATACTGAATTTCAGTAACCTCAGTTCCCAGCCACTGGACTTCACCAAGCCCTGGTCAGCAAGGCTGGAGGCTCCCTGCTATCAACAGTTCTCTAATGCATTCTTCTGGGACAGCGACAAACACAAAGTCTGTAGTGTTTAAAGAGAAACTCAGTCACAAACATATCCCCAGTTGACACTATCTAGCTATGCACATTTCAGTCATCAATCCACTGAAACCTATTCCTGGTAAAGAAAGCTTCCTGTTGTGTTTGGGACATCAGACCTCCCTGCACCCCCTTTAGCAACATCAGAGAGTCTCTCCTCTCAACCACATTCCCCTATTGTAACTCTCTATTACTGTTTCGCCTACGGCCAATTGAACTGAAGCTGCATGTATGCAATGCCAAGAATAATAAAAATAAAATAATAACACAGGAGCTACCCTGTATTTTCTGAAGGTTGAATAGGACCATGGCTTCCTATAGGCGTATGGTTGAGTCTATCTGAAGATGAAGGTAGGTGTTCACTACCCAACTGAAAAATTAATTTTGCCGCATTCAGGGGATACAAACAAACTGGCCCTGAGTGCATAAAAACAGCACTGGTGGATTATTCTTACCTGTAAGGTTTTCCTGAGATGGGAGTCAGAACTTAATATTTAAGAAGCAAAAAGAAGCCTGATGAATGCCACCAAGTTGCTTCCAGAAGGTAGTCAATCCTGTGCCAACACAGGAAAGTAATTCTAAAGAGAAGACAAAAGCAGTATGATTGGCCAGAACAAGAAGACCAGAAGTTCCTGAAGTTTCTCCACAATGTCACTGTCTCTTCAGGATAAAGGTTTTTTTTTTAATTTCACCTTCTTGCTGCAGAGAATAAAATATACGTGAAGTGACATAATGCTATACATTCATGTGCATGGTTATCTACATCTGTGTGTACATGTGAGAACACCTTGATTGTGTGTTGTGATAAGCACAATAAATTACTCAAAAGATTTGAAAACAAGTTTCATTTACAACTACAGCACACCACTGAAAAATATGGTGCAAATTGCTTAGCGTGAAATTTTACTTTTAAGCTTATTCCATTACAAAAATCTTCACAGACTTCTTTCCCAATTTGCCTTTTTCTGGCTCTACATGGAAAGATATTTGGTGTATTAGCCCCATGCTGTTATAAAAATGGTTTTATACTTTGTGAAATTATGCCAGGACAAAACCAAATAGCTCAGCTTAATTTAACATTCACACGTTATTGTGAACTTTCAAACTAATATGTGCAAAAAAAAATCATATTAAAATGGTGGTTAATCTAACAATTTACAAACCATACCATTTTAAAAACATAGCAGTTGTTGTTCTTAGCTCTGTCAAGACCACATGCTGTGCAGATACCTATTAAGGAATGCAAGCTTTTCTTAATGTAATAGAAGAGTGAAAATGTGTAATTGGAAAAGAAAGTGAAAACTCCCTACAAAAGGATTTGGCATGGACATATCCCTCAATGGATTGTTGTTATCAGTTTCACCACATAAATGAACAACAGTGTTCAAGTCTACATTTTTTTTCTAGTGTATTAGGAGAAAATAAACATTTAATGGTATTTTGAGATCATTTAAACCTCATCATTATATTCTAAAATTGATCTTGGTGTTTCTGTTTCATGCAACAAGCTGCTACACTGATTTTGTGACATGCTAAAGCTAGTTCCTCTGGGAAGCCAGAAGAGATGCAGCATTAACTGTGGGTCATTTTGCTGTCCTGGTTCACCACATGACGAGCAATGAAAGGAGACACATAAGTTGAGGTTGGGACCATTTTGCACAAATCATCCCTAAGAACAATGGACTGAAGTGTCAGCTTTGAAGATGAAGCTCTTGAAGATAGAGACAAGATAACATCCCTATTTTTTGCAGTGGCTGTTCTTTCATCAAAGAACGTGACAAACTCCCTTTCCCACATTCACAACTGTAGGAATGCACAAGTAAATTACTTATCACCCTTCATATCCTATGTATTATTTGTGGCTGTTGGCAGAGTAACTGCTCCACCTATGTAGTCTACTCAGCCCACCAACACTAGCCATCTGACAGTCAAGCATCTAATCTAGACAAAATCTAGAATTTTGCTCTGTGTGAAGGAGAAAGGAAGGGACTTTGGGAGGGCAGGTCCTTCCATCCTAAGATAAGACTTCTTAAGCAAGTGGTGTTTAGATATTTGTCTCAGGATGGGCTGCATCTTTCTCCACAAATGCCTCCCCTTGATACAGCTGCTCCACACCGACAGAAGAACTACGACAGTGACCTTCATTCACAAACGTGTGCTCATTTGGTTTGAGCCAGGACGATCTGTCTAAAATTACCTTTCCTGGCTCTTTCCAGATTTCATGTTTGAACCTTAGGGAACAGCACATTTCACAGGGTTGAACATAAAAAAGCATGAATCCACCAAGTTTACCTTAAAGTGTTTTGAGAACGACTCTTTCCATAGACACAGTTTATGCTTTCAATCTGCAATCAAACACCTCACCTAGGAAGTCTCACCAAGGTGTTGACTTTGCTTTTTATGTGAATAATTGCTTTCCCAGTTATATATATATTATGTAACTGAGATTTTAATATGAATAAAACTGCAATGGGGTAACAAAGCCAATCCAAAAAGTTGCAGTTAGTCTTTGAGGACAAAATAGTCAGTCCCAGACGCTTGCCTTCATTGTGGAAGGAATAAATCATTTCAGAAATCACAACCAAAGTTGGTCACAAGCTTAGAGCAGCAGATGGTCTCCAGAGACCACGTAAGAAAGCAGAGCTGGATTCCTTTATTCTGGACCACAGCCCTTAAACTATTCTTCACAACTGGGGATAAATTCTTAAAGATACTCTATACTGTTAGTTTTATTTTAAGAGAGATAAGAAAAATTGACTAATTTATTTTTAAATTATGCTAAGTCAGTGTACAGCACTATATTATTTCAAATCCCTCTGCTGCTTTATGGAAACACCTCAGTTTTGGCAAAGAAAATGCATCCATATCATCAGCTTTAGTTTTGCTGATAATTTCACTTTCAAACACACAGTGCTGGAATGTTTGAACCGCTGATACAGCAAGAGGGTTTTTAAAATGTAAAAATATCTACTGCAATTGTAAATTAAGAGAGAAAAGTCTCCTAAACTGCAAAACATTTTGATCTGCTTCAAGGATTTAAGTACTTATTTTTACAAAGTCTAAATTTGGAAATATAAACGAAGCCTTGATTTCCGATCAAAGCAAATTTTAAAGCTCAGGGAAAGAAGCTGCTTTGCCTGGGTTTATCCTAAACTTTGTACTCCCTTTCTCTAAGTTTTCCCAATTTTTGATTCAGAGATTTTTTCACCAACTGCATAGTTATGCCCAGTCGGCACAGAATCAAACAAGTTAAATAAGAAAAAGACTATGAATTATTTATTCACTGCAATCTCTTGAACCAACCCGAGGTTTGGAATGACACTGAAATACAAGCAAACAAACCTACTGCACTGATAACCCTCAAGAAGGCACCGCAGGTTCAAGTTCATTCTAGCAATTTTTTTTTCCCCACTTTTGCCAATGTTAATTCTATGCATTGAAAACTGTCCTGGTGCTTCAGAGCAGCCTTTCGTGATGCTATGCTGATTCTGCCAATATATTAAAGTGGTCAGAAAAAAACCCTACTCCACAATGGTTTTCTACATGAGGAAACTAACCTGCAGTCAATTCATGGAGCAGATTAATCCTTATGTATTGAAGAGTCCGGAGTGGTTTGAATGTATTTCACTTTGGAACGACAGTAGATACATATCTAGAGGTTTGCATGTTAGGGAGTCTGAAATTCAAGCAGGACTTTTGCATAGTTCTGGAATTCACTCTTCATCAGCTCAAAAACTTAAAGGATGAAGAGTCAAAGCCATAAGACACATAAAAATCGAACAAGTTTATGGAGAATAAGTGTGATAAGTGACTTTCCGTATCTCTATTTCTTGTTGTTATCTTTATCTGTATTTTACACCGTCTTTAATGTTGGGAGAGAATCTCATGCACAGGACTGAATTTCTGTAGAGGGGCTACTGCTTTATATAAAACCAGGAACACGCTGAAGCGAGTCCAGGCCCTGGAGACTATACCTACCTCTACAAAGGCTGCAATTTCTTCATGTGTCTGTTCCTCCTCCTTCTCTTGTTCTTTTTCTTCTTCCTCTTCTTCTTCTTACCTCTTGCAACCACAGGTAAAGCATTACAAAAACATTTCAGCATAAATATATTCAAATCACTTATTGCATGTTGCACAGAAGCCAGGGAGCCCCAGTGGGTGACCCAGTGCTTAAACAGTCATTCTGTGCTGCCTTTTCTCTTCTGTGTAAGACTGCTGTATTTGCTCTGAAATCTTTATGTCCTGGGATTGTAACCGGCATGCTATTCTCTTGATATATTGATCTTAGGACCAAAGCATGCTGTAAAATGAGATGATCATAATGGGATTTAAAGTTATTACAGGCAAAGCTGTAGTAACGTATAGTAAGTTCCTGGCATTTTCATTTACCAGTGAAAAATCACATCCCTATAGTAGATACACTGTTAAAAAAAAAACTGGAAAAGATCTTCAAGGCCTCAAACCTATATTTTGCAGTTAGGTTTGCAAAATTATTATAAGCAAACTTCTGTGGGAGGAGGGACAAAATAGCAAGACATTCTATTAATGCAACAGGAGTTTTACCCAAGGCATAGTGTATTCAAAAATTTAATAAATGTCACTAAAAATTAAAGGACTTTAATCTGCTTTATGCTATTGCTGTTTTAAATGACACTGGCTATATAAGACAACCTGCTCCCCCAGCCCACCTAGAAATAAAATAATAATAATAAATAAAGCCCCCCATTAAACTACAGTCATTGTAAGATCTTTGTGTAAAGAAAAACTGCACCCTAAACCAGCAAAGGCAACTCGCAAACACCCAGCAACAATGCTGGAACAAAGACACTGGTCAAAGATGAGCCTCTGGGGGGAAAAGTGTTGGGCCAACACATGGCATCTGCAAGCAGGAAGTGCTGGGAAAAGAGAGGGAGATGTTAATTGCTGATTCAGCTCCTGGTTCTGTTTTTAATAGTTGTGCAGGGAATGAAAATGAAATCTGTGTGAAAGAATTTAAGAAAAATAGAAGGAAAAAAAAAAAAGGAAAAAAAATCTTCTTGATTTAAGTCAAGAAAGCAAATCATGCAAGGCCTAACCCATTCCCAGACAAGAAAATCAAGGACAGATATGGCTCCAGGGCAAAAGAACATAATACATCACAAAATAAATATAGCATAAAAGCTAGAATTGCTCTTAGACCAAAAGGTGAGAATTTCTCCACCAAAGGATATTACCTTTACTGAAGTGTTCTGGGACCAGAGATATGAGCAATGAATCCAAAACTCTAAGATCCAAGCAACCTCAGGCAAGGGAAACAGAGGGCTGAAGGTCAAAATCCACAAAAAAAAGCAGAATCTGGAATAGCACACCCTATTTCAAACACTACAAATGTGTTGTATGCATTCATAATTCATATTTCTTGCATATATTTACCACACACACCAGTATTTAGCTCACTCCAGTGGCGTGAACTCAGCATGACAAGAGGTGACTGATCAATGCATCATTGCTGCAGCAGCAGGTGAGGCAGACTATCACCTAAAAAGCAAGTGGCACTTTTTGTTATGTTTAATCCGGTTAACACAAGTGCACGAGCCAGCATCTGATAAGAAAGGTTGATATTAGCAAAGAAAAAAAAAAGCCATTGGCAATTAGGAAAAAAGTAAAAAAGAACCAAGACACTTAAAATCTGCCATTGTGGACTTGCAGATTGAAAATAAAAAAGTATGGTAAAGCAAAAGCCATGTTATGACTCCAGAAGTTATTGTCTCACAAAAGAGCAAATGAGAGTGCCTTTGATGGAAATAAAGGTTATCTTAAGAGACAGAAGGGATTAATATGCCAGTTTAGGCATATATCACCCCAGCTAAGTCCAGCTGAGGAAAGATCAGCTAACAGTTTCTCCAGATCTCCCAAAGTAGATCAGGCACCAACTGGAGGTTGTCCAACAAGCAGCCAGCTAGCTCAGCAAGCTTAAAGGGCTAGTCTCCATAACATGGCACAAACATAACAAGTTGCCTGTGGTGGGACACATCTCCAAAGGAATCTGCACGTGAACATGCAGGATATCCCAGAGAAAGTGCTTATAACAAATTTAAATTCTGGGCTATAACAGCATTGATTTTTCAATATCACTACCATAATATCATTCTTGGTAAAGAAAATACAGTGAACTATATCTTAAGGAAGTTCCAGAATAACTGGGACCTCTTTTTATGTTGTAAGAAAGCTCGTATTACACGATAGCATTTACTTAACACTTACACTCCAAAGTCAGACCCCCCTCTGGCAGCTGAGTCTTGGAAAGTTACTTAACAAAGTGATAACCCATTAGCACCTGCATGGACAGCCACCACAAGGACCCTTCCTCTGGAGTGATGGAATAAGTTGGGATCCAACCAGACAGCCCTTTTGCTTCTGTGCTTATCCTCTATTTTGTGAACCTATGGAAACCTATAAAACCTCAGAAAGCATTTACACCCAAGAAATTCAACACAGTGAGGACTCTGGAAGAGATTCAAGGGAGACTCCAGAGCCCAGTGCAGTGACACGTAGACCTATCAAGTAGGGTCTAGGTGTTTCATGGAGACATCCTTTTGAAGTTATACAAGCACTCCTATGTCCTAGATATTGGTGATTTTGCCTCAAAATTCAAAGCAATTCCGGAAGTGCTCAGCATTACAATCATAAAAAAAGAGTTACTACTCTGTCATATGTATCCCAAGAAAAGCTTTAATAGCCTGTGAAGTTTGAGGGTTATAGTCTACGTCAGCAGACAGATCCAATCCTGCAGTTTGCATTGCTTGAACTATGCCTGTTTTCTGGATAAATGGAATTTAGTGCCCAGAGCTATCAATACAATTTTCATTGGCATGTGCCACCTGAATCCAAGCCCAGGAAAATCAGCCAGAGGCTTATGAACCTGCAGTCAATCAGACAACATAAAGACAAAGCAAGTAAAAATTCAATAGGACTTTTAATCAAATAATACCTGGAGGACAAAAAAATAGCTTAATAAAAAAGTTCTCTAAACTTATTTAACCAAGGATTTCAGGAATATTTGGAATCGTGGTGGGTGGGTGGCATTTTGGGAGTTAGCAATAATAACTGAAACACAATGAATATATTAATTTTGCACACTTACCAGTTGAACCAGTTGTTTATTAGTTACGACTATTATATCAATCCTGGATCAGTATCTCACACTTCCAAGCAAAGTTCCTGCTCCATATGAGGATAATGCTGAAGTTGCAGACGGAGCCATACAGCCCACCAACATTCTCATACCACCAAAGGCCGGCTGTTTCTTTTTACAGGTTTTTAAACAGAACTCCCCTATTTCACCATGGACTGAAGTATCATCACGAAACCCACATGCTTCTAGGAACATTACTTATTCATGTCTAATATGTTATAAGTTATCATTCCTGGGTATACTTCAGGGTAATTAGTGCTTTCCAACTTTCTCCTCCTGATTCAATATCTGCTTTGGATGTTTTCCTTCTGGATTAGTGTCCCATTATGCATTTCTCAAGACTGCATCTCATCTGCTCATTTCCTGTCATGTTTCTAATGTCTCCTATAAGCATACCCATGTCTTTCCTGGTTTTCGCAACTCCTCACAACTTAGTTTACGTCCCTTTCTGGATCATTAAAAGAGATATTAGTATTGAGGAAAGCATTCCTGTTCAAGAAAGTGTCTGCATGTGCATTTAAGCACTGTTGAAGTCATTAGGATGTAAACAGGTCCCTTAAACATAAACATAGGCTTAAGGGCTTCCTTGGCAAGGATCAATGTCATGTGCTTAGTGCCACAGTGCTCAGCTACGCTACTGCCAGCAGCATTACACACATTCACTGTCACTTTCCTTTATGCTCCAACAGATATTTCTCTATCCACATCATTCATTGTAAGTCAGGTGGAATGATTTTTGTGGGTACTATTACATGAGACTGGATCAAATGCATCACTGACCTACAACTACCTCATGATTGTTGCAGTCCATTCACCCTATTCCTCTGCAGTGCCGTGAATGCAAAATACTTTGTCCACCTCAGTAGGACTATGGACATGAATAAAGTTAAAGAAGTGCACATACTTTTGGCCTGATTTCCATGCAGAAAATCAATTTTTCTGCTGAGATTTGATGTTACCAAATGGCAACTTCCACACTTCTTTTTTCTTTTTGTCTGTCTCTATGTTGTACTTGCTTTTCTACATTTGCCTGGTTCATGCAAAAATTTCCAAGTTATTTTCAAATTAATGATCATCTTTAGTATCCTTAACAGCATAAAAATTTATAATACTCTAAATAGGATCCAGAATTTGCCATCTTGACGCCCTACACGACACTTGCATGTACTGTGCTGTACATCTGTTCTGTGCTGAGCTATACTAACATATATGTATTCAGTAATTTTTTCCTTCTCTTTACCAACATGTTGAACATAGGCCTTCCTTTCCACTTTCTGTTTCTCCAGTTTCATTTATTCTATTTTTTGATTTTTTAAGAGTTCAGTATCTCAGCTATTTTCAGCTGGGATAATCCAACTCACTTCTCATTTGCATGTAAAGTGCAGTCAATGCGAATTGATCAAAACCAAATTAACAGCAATTGGTTCCAATATTTTCCCTGTTTACACATTAGCTTGCTACCTTTAACATATAGATGTATTGAATTCAGCTTAGCAACCTGAGCATGAATGCTGTGGCCTTTAAAGAGAAACTTATCTGTAATTAAAATCATGCACAAGTTTTAGTGGGAATCTGTTTACTACCTAGAGAGAAAACTGATTCTAAAAATGAATAGAATTTAGGTTAGTAGTTCACGCGTTTAATTCTGAATTCAATCCCCTAAAATTATGGGGAGTTAGCTTTATTAAGCTTCAGATTTTATGAAGGTTATGTCTAGTTCTGGGTGAGTTTTTTAAAAAAAATTAAAGCGTACCCTTCCTTCCCACAGCACCATTGATTTCTTTTTTTAAGATCTCACTGCAAAGTGATAATAAGTTAACACTGTTATAATCATTACGAGCATTTTTTGCAAAAGTCATATAATAAATATGCATTGAAACTACAAGAATGCAGTACAAATCATCTGGCACAGTGTTCAGATGACAAGTAATAAGGGCTTTAGAATAAAAACTGAAGCATATATACAGTGGTTGCTATAAGGAAATGATTTATCCTATAGTGTGTATTGAATTGCTTATTATAATTTAGAATGGTAATTGCTATGGCTTCACTATACTGTTTAATTGCTACAGTACACTGATATATACCATGGAAGACACTGCAGCAACTGCTGTCATTATATAACAGTATTTGCATAATCTGCACTGTAGTTTATTCTTATAGTAGATAATGCAGTATATGCAGGAATCAAATTGTTTCTCACCATATTGATTGCAATTAAGGACACAAATATGAATACAAAGATAAGGCTTTTTTCAAGGTATACATCACAGGACAGTTGCAAAATTTAAGTTTAAGTCATTACTGTGCTGGTCTTTCTAGGAAAATAATTATGGAAATGCAGCTACTGAGATTTTGTAGCACAAGTGTAAGACACAGCTCTGGATTTTTGTGCAAAGATCTCCATTTTCCAGCACCTGCAGTTAAAGCAACCTGACCACTCCGGTCCAACGAAGAGCAGGATTTGAACAATTCATCGCCACAGCTGATGGATGTACTCTTCCCCACACCTCATGACGTTGCAGTGCCTGGATGGGATGTGGCTGAGGCTGTGGTCTATGGTGGAGGTTTCTATGTTGATGAAATGGCAGTGAGGTCCTATGTGAAACAAACTTTGATGATACCTTGGCTCCCAGGGTGTTAACTCTCTGTTCAGCTGTGCCTCCCACTCTGGAGAGACCCAGTGGTGACCCCCCTGAGAATCAAGCCCTCTCCATCTGCCCCTAGCTACAGGTTCCCCTGGTTAGATTTGAGCATCTAGAACGGCACATGTTACCAGGCCAGAAGGCAGAAGTATATTACCATAGAAAGAAGCCATCACTGGAAATTTTCCAATGCCAAAGATCAGCCCAACAATTCTAGCAGAGATGTCCCCACTGCTCTTAGGTACCAAGATAGCCTACAAGGAGTTGAACTCATATCCAAGAAAGTTGGGGCCAAATTGCAACAAACTGTGTAGATCACGATCAACCTTTTCATTTGCTTCTGAAATCACATGTGCCTGTGGGGCAATATAAAGTCTACAAATATATTATGCTGCCAGGAGAAGCATCACCACATATTTAAGATGCCGCTTTCTTTATTCCTTGTTTCTTTGCCTTAAAATTGCAATGGGAAGCTAAGAAAGGACCTATAGCTGGCCTGACTCATGAGTGTTTCAGCGGGGAAAAAAAGTCATGGTTCATAGACACCAGCTATGCTAAAATGCTTGAACAGATGGCATAATTTGATGGATTTGTTTTGTATTTTTGTGAGTGAAAGTAAGCAGTGTGATTTACTTTGAGTTGTGAGATTTGCTGTTAGCTATTCTCACAGATTCTGACTGACACAGATAATTTGTGAAACTAATGGCAAATTAGCTGAAATTTTGTCTTCAAAGTTAGTAATTCATTATTCTTACATTTTTAAAAAAGCCAGTACACTCTTTCTAGAGTCAGAAAGAAAATCACATCACATGGCTCAGACAACCTCAGTAATGAATTTTCAAAACAAAGGATAAGGCTCAGCAAATGTTTGGCAAATATTTGCAAACAACTACTAACAACTTACTGAATTAAAAAGTCAGAGTTGGTAATAGAGGATTTAAATAATTTGCTCAGCTCTACTGCTAAAACAAGGGACTGCAAAAAGTTGTTAGGACAACTCACTGTAAAAGCAAGTACCGCTTCACTTCATGGACTTCTGTAGTTTCAAGAAGCAATTGATGGCAGGGGACATTGATGTACGATAAATGTAGCATGCAATCTCTCTGATTGTTTGTGATCATGACATTTTACAAACACTGCTTCTCTGTCATTTTCTAAAGTATTGTTTTAGAGGGTTGTGACAGAGGTAAAAAATAAAAAAAGAACAAAACAAGGAGAAATGTCACCCTGTCTCCCTGGACAAGCCAGATTGAAAAATTGAAAAGAAACCGACTTGGATGAGATAGATTCATAGCACTGACACCATACCAGCAAAATCACAATTAGATTTTGAGATTGTTGAAGTAATAAACCCACGGATTCTTTTCACAGGAGTTTACAGTGCACTATCTATATACTATTTTGAGTGCGGCAGCACTGGCTTGCAGTTAGAGCAAGAGCTTGCTGGATTTTTTTATTTGACTCCACTACTGACATACTGTGTGACCTTGAAGTTCAGACCGCCACTTGTGAGATGGGGATAATAATCTTAACCTATTCTGCAGCTGAGTAGATGAGATCTCTGAGAGCTCTCTTTAAATGCCTGCAGCCAATAATTAATGCTCCTTACACTTCATTGTTTTTCTTATTTTGTAATGGAATTAAATAAGCTTTAAACTTTTTTTAAGAAAGTTTCCCTGCACTGACCACTACTCACACCCAGCACAAGCATTGCATTTGCAGATGGGCAGATGGAAGTAAAGCCAATTCAATCACCCTTTCGCCCCTTCAGCCACATAAGCAAGGTCAGACCGTGGATTCAGCCCACGTTCTTACAGGCAGGTGTTCAGGCATTGTCTAAACATTTCTTATTTTTCACATGTATCTAACAGTGTCTTTCAGGCTCTCCATCCAGCTAAAACTCTCATCCGGGCCTTGTTGTTTCTTCACTTGACTATTCCGTGCTTTTTCCCTTCATGTTGGCCACAGCCCATTGGGAAGACCTGCTGTCTGATCATAGTCACCCCTTTCCCTTCCACTCATATTATGCCTAACAGCAACTTTTTTGGTTTTAAAGACTTATTCTACTTAGCTCCATCAAACCTGCCTAGTGCATTATTGCAATTCCATCCCTTGGTTTTCCTCAGCCATCAGTCTAGGCCATTATCAGCTTCTCCTCCAAAACCACCTTGGTTTTCCCTTGCTCTTGATACTGTGCAAGTGAGATACACATGGAAAAAAGTGAAGATGGTCTTTAATTTATTTTCCATCAAATCTTCATTCAAAAGGAGTTCCACTATAGTGCCTTTAAACCCAGACCACTACAGAGGCAGGCAGCAAGTGTGAACTATCCCCTTTGCAGCTGAATTTTTCCCTTTTTTCCTGCTTCTCCCATAAATAAATACGCCCATATTTTGTATGCAGAAGTAACAAGGTTACACTAGTTTTTGCCTTCACCCACTTCATTTGTTTGTAACTTTTAAATGCGCAGGACGGAGGCAGCTTCTTGTTCTCCTTGTTTGCGTTTGTAATACTCATATGACATCTCAAGCCCCATGTGATGATTTAGAAGCCATCACATTCTGAATATTTACCACCCCAAAAAAAACCCAAAATTAAAATCCGAATGCTCTCTAATTTTCATTGCTCTGAAGAAATAGAAAGAGCAATCATATAAGAACAGTGTAATGCAAATTTCATTATGGTCACATCACAGAGGGAAGAGAACTACTTGAGCTCAGAAATTATCCTGGCTTGGAATATATGGATATAAACTGATCAATGATAAATTTTATCTGGAAATTATAAGAAGGTTTCTAATTAGTGAAGTGATGAAGTTCAGGAATATCCATCCAGTAGATGAGTTTCAATAGAGGAGATGGGAACAGGAAACCTAAGTGGCTTCAACTGAATTTTGATCAATTATAAGGGCAATCCAGTGTGCCCATGTGAGCAGAGGAGTGAGCAACCCAGCATATCTCCTCCAGTCCCTTGTCCCTACTTTGGATATTATTTCTGCTTCAGCAATCAAAAGTGTTCATAATAACTGGCAATCAATGGACCAACCCGCAGTTCAAAGCAGAAGTATATTCTCCATGACACATAGTTGGGTTTTAAGCTTTTCTACCAAAAAATCCCTTCTTGTCTAATGTAGGTATCATCCTATCCCACACTTATTTCAACAATGCTAACTGTCATGATTTGCATACAACATATAAATATACATGCAACAGATAAACATGCATACAACATAGGAAGTTGTCTCAGCTACCAGCCCTGCAAACACCCTGAACCCTGAGACTGAAACACTTTATTTCTTATCTTTATGATCAGGACCAGTAACAGTTCTAAAGCCAGAAGATATCTACAGTGATACCTGACTCCACTCTTTCTAGGAGTTGCTTTTGCAATGTCCTAGAGAAATTTCACCCCCTCCCCTATGGCAGGGGGCTTGGAACTATATGATCTTTGAGGTCCCTTCCAACCCAAACCAGCCTATCGTTTTATGATTCTGTGATTCTATGAAAATACAGCAGCTCAGGTTACTTGATTTGAATATAGTAAACAATTCCTCTGACCATCTGAAGGAAGTCAGCAGAGATGTTTTCACACCTACTTACCACTCCTTTGGCTTCAGGGAAGATCCAGCCCGTGTATGTCAGGCATCCATGGTGTGACCTTCGCTTTCCTATACATCCATGCAGCTATGGCACCATACACCCACAGGAAACATTAGTGATAACATTATCAGGTTGCACCAAAAGTGAACCAGACAATCTATGCTAGAAATTTTCAATATTATAACAAAACTGTCCTTTTTTGTACCCAAAGTCCAGGTGTAGATGTAGTTATACTGATAGAGTACTATATAACCCCTGGGGTGCACCATAAGCTATCCTGGTAAAAGCACACATCAATAGAGCAGCAAACTTCTTGTAGTGTAGACTAGACTGAAGAGAGAGTGACAGAGACTGTATTGTCTGTGAAAAACTGGATAACGTGGCTCTAACTGCAGTAATGGATGGTCAAATGTACAGACCAGCTCCCAGTGACTCATTCCTAAGGTAGTAACTTAGAACAAGAGACATTTTAAAAACCTTTGAAAACTGTCATTTCCTACAGGTAGGAGATTCTTCTTGTGTTACCAAAACACAGAACAGATCAGAACTAGATTTAAAACAAACAAAAAAAAACCACCTTAAAAAAAAAAACAAAAACAAAAACAACAACAAAAAAAACAAACAAAAAACAAACAAACAAAAAAAAAAGTCTTCTCAGTTGAAACTTCAGTACATTTTTATTGACAGGGGTTTTTTATTTCCATCTGCCATTGTATTGTGTAAATGAGCTAAAATGGGTTTTAAATTCCCAGAGAGTTCTTTGTTTAATTAGGAGGAACCAAATTTTGTAAAAACTATTTCTAGAGCTTGTTTGTGGGAAATCTATTTTATTGGTCTTTGAATAGAATTATTCACGTAATATACTCAGGCAGCAGTTGACAATAGCTCATTCTGACCTTGAATTCACTACGCAGGAATAAATGTAATGTCAAATGTTATTCTTCTGCATGTTAATCACCCTGATAATTTCATATAGCTGCAGAGGGGCAAGCAGGCAGTTTTAAGAAAATGCAAAGTTAAGCTACATCTCTTTCAGCTCTTTGACCAAACTCCAAAGTAAGCAGCTCTGAGAATATAAGAAGACAGGGACCATTCTGAACTTCAGAATGACCATCACTAGCTCTGATGTGAAGGTGGTTCCAATATCTTCCATGCCACTGCCAGAAGAGCTCCTGCTCCCTGACAGCCTGCTGCAGATCTGAAGGAAAGCCCTTGACTTCTTGGGACAGTGACAGATTTACACTGTTCAGGATAAAAACAGGATTTGGCTCCTGATGGGTTGCTGCCTCTCACTTTCGATCAGCTTGTGCCACTCCGTGCTGCCTCCTGCAGAACAAGGAGAAATGTTGCAGAACTGCCTTCACGTGTTTTTGACTGTCACCCACAACTAGCTTCTTGCATAACTATAGTTTTAGTAATTTTGGGTTAGAATTCTAATCTGAAAGTGCTTTCCTACCTACAGAAATACTTGGTATAATGGCTGATTGCCATATTGTCATACTCTCACTCAAAATGATACTTGTGAAAAACCAGTATTCAATATTCACTGTGGAATCTGTCATCACAGGAAAAAACAGTTACACTGTGTGACTTACCTGACTTATTAGACAGCATCCATAGTAAGCAGTGAATAAATAATATCCAAAGATGTTGCTGAAACCCAGAGATAGTGGATGACCCAACAGTTTGTGCTTTGCCTGTATGAAGGCATTTGCAAATAGTTCATTAAACGGAAACATTCAAAATTCAGACTTTGTCAGATCACTTTAGCCCTGCAAACATGAAGCATCTAAGTAGTGTTCAGGATCTGGGTCTGAACAATTTTCCCAAGGTCATACACAAAGCCTGTAGCAGTATGAAGAATTAAACCCTTGCTGTCCACATTCAAGACAAATACCATAACAACCGAACCACCCTCCCTCTGTAAAAGGAATGTACAACAGGAGTCCCCATTTCCAGATAATACAGGGTGTCACCCTCCAATACACAAGAATATTTACACTTAGGAAAAAAGAAATCAACAGTTCTTTTGTTTTAACCTTTCTTTTGATCTTGAAGCTTCAATCCAACATTCTCAGTCTCCAAAATGAAAACAGTAAATTGACATGTCATATAGCTTACAAAATGAGGAGTGTTATCAAAGGCAGGCTGTGTAACTAGAGCTCGTTCGGTACACAAGTACAATTCATATTGTTCCCACCTATTACCAGAGCTTGAATACGTAAAATATGAACCATTCCACAATCTGCATGCTCATTTATATTACCTTTATGTGAAACTTAGGAAATAAAAAATGTTCCATTTCCCCTTCAAGTGCAGCAGTCTGTGTTACACAATCCTGTTAGTTATCTTGGTAAGACTAGGCTTTGCCACATAGTTTGCAAAGAAAAAATGGACATTTATCCTTTGGATGTTTGAATTTAAAAGTGAAGCTGAAACTTTCAGAAAGAAATGTGATTACATTTTCTGAGATTTATGACACTTCTTGTTGCCCAATTTCTTGTGAGTTTAAGCTGGTGTGGGGTTGGTATACATATAAAATTTTCTAGTTGATACAGGAGAGACTGTGGTTCCAAATAAAACATTAGCATAAAGTAGAAACATTTTGCAGGGTTTCAGTCCAAAGTAAGGTATAAAGTAGAGGCACTGGCTGAGTTTTGTTCCAAGTTTCCCAAACTCCAGGTTCAAAGCAAAAATGGGGATAATCTCAGGCAAAAGATAAAAGGCTGGGTTTTTTGCATGAAATTCTTCCGAAGCAAAGCAATTAAGACTTAGACAGTTTTAAAATAACATTGGAAGGATCTCCATTTAACTGCTTGCAGCCTCTGCTATGCAATTTCAGTTGAAATAAAAAAAAAAAAAATCTTTATTCCTGCCCTGCATTTAATTGTCCTTCTTCTCCTCTAATCCCTTCTTTTTTGTGGTCTCCCAAATGGCTCCTTTATTCTCAACCTGCTTGGCTGCACTATTGCTTTCCCCATCTCTTGCTGCTCTTATGGGATCCCCTTTCACAACTGCTCCCCATCCCACCACTGTCTCTGCTGAAGTGTCCCCTCATCATCTCAGACATATCTCCTTTTACTTGCAGGATGTCTGCGCAGTCCAGTGTTTCTCCTCTCCTCTTTTTCCCTTTTCCTCATTCCTGCTCCTCAATTCATCTGCTTCCATTTTCCCTGGGCAATTCCTGGCTCTTCTTCTCTGCCTGTTCTAACTCCTGAAGATTTTCCTAACACTTGATCCTTGTCTCTGGCTGCAGTGTTATCATATTTATTTGCATTTTAGCCTTCATAGAGACACCATGAGAGAGTCCTCTTTCTTTGCAGAAGCCTAGCAAGTCTAAGACTGTTACCAGGGACAGAGCTTCAGCCTTCTCTGCTTCAGGCTGAAAACACCAATTAATTCACTCCTTCCTTATGCACCATGTATTCTCACATTATTCTTGTTCTTTGAACTTGCATTCCATTTCTTGAAATAAAACACTGCAAACTGAGTACCATACTACCACTTGGACCTTACCAGTACCAGGTAGGAAAAAATGTGTGATCTCCTTCTTCATCAAGTACCTTCTTATTATCATTCAAAGTCTTCCTTTGACTGCTCTTTCTCAAAGCCTTTCTAGCCCATAAATAAGTTTAAGCCCAGTTCTGCTAGAGATCAGAACTTCTGGTCTCTTTACATCATTCTGTAAAAAAACCACACAAAACAAAACAAAAACCCCACCCAAACCTTTTGGCATTACCTTTGAAATCTGTGCTAAAGCTATTTTTGCTAAGGAAAGTTTTACATAGCATACAATACCCATATGCTTCCATAGTTGGTTAAGGTGCTAGGAAAGAGATTTCTTACTTTAACTGGAAGTAAAAATGCCATGAACAGTTATTTGCAGGAAAATCACTAATACTCTAAAAACATAAAAACAGCACTAAATTAAATTATGTTCTTTAAATGATATTGACAATTCTGTAAGTGAGATCAATTTTTAAACTTGGCACCAAAAGGGATCCCACTTGTTTCCCTGATTTATTGACAACAGCTTTACATATTCTCGCTTACAATAGTGAAAACAGCAATTTAACTTTATCCCAAAATTCCCCAACTTTGGTAGACTCTTTGTAGTATTTAGATAATAATTTATTCTGAATAATGGTCTGTCCAACACTTGATGCAATGAGGAGTGAGAATGTGCTGGGAAGCCTCTCTGAACCACTTCAAGCAGCCTTTTAAGAAGCTATCCAGCAAGGAAGATTAAACATTAGCTGATTACCGACAAGTAATTAACAATGTCAACGAAACACAGAAACTGAATTAATAATAATTATATCATCAACACGCTGATCATCTTGTAGAGAATCCCAGGGAAGAGGAGAGGTTAATTACTCACTGCTAGCAGAACAGCAGGAAGTCAACCGCAACCATGCCTCTGCATGGTGTTAACTGCCAGGCAGATAATTAATTAACATCATAATTGTAATGCAGGCAGCATGAAAATATTGAAATATTACTTAATTTCCATTCTATTACCTATCCAGCACATTCTATAACTTAGAGGCTGGAACTACAAAGCTTGGTTGTGACCGGACTCCTGGATCATGTGGCTTTGATTTTATTTTCCATCAGAGGTCTATAATAAATGACAGACTGAGAGGTTTGGGCAGAGGACAAAGAGCCAGGAAGGATTCAGTTCTGACACAGACTTCTCCTGCCTTGACACAAGAAGTTCAGCACGGTTGTGCAAGATCCTGCACTTGGGTCACAACAACCCCAGGCAACGCTACAGACTTGGGGAAGAGTGGCTGGAAAGCTGCCTGGAGGAAAAGGACCTTGGGGTGTTGGTCGACATCCAGTTGAATATGAGCCAGCAGTGTGCCCAGGTGGCCAAGAAGGCCAACAGCATCCTGGCTTGTGTCAGAAATAGTGTGGCCAGCAGCACTAGGGAAGTGATCATCCCCCTGTACTCAGCACTGGTGAGGCTGCACCGCCAGTAGTGTTCTGTTTTGGGCCCCTCACTACAAGACAGACATTGAGGTGCTGGTGTCCAAAGAAGAACAACGAAGCTGGTGAAGGGTCTAGATCACAAGTCTTATGAGGAGCGGCTGAGGGAACTGGGGTTGTTTAGTCTCGAGAAGAGGAGGCTGAGGGGAGACCTTATCGCTCTCTACAACTACCTGAAAGGAGGTTGTAGCCTAATGGGTGTTGATGTCTTCCTCCAAGTAACAAGTGATAGGACAAGAGGAAATGGCCTCAAGTTGTGCCAGGGGAGGTTTAGATTGGATATGAGGAAAAATTTCTTCATTGAAAGGTTTGTCAGTCATTGGCACAGGCTGCCCAGGGAAGTGGTTGAGTTACCATCATTGGAGGTATTTTAAAGATGTGTAGACGTGATACCTAGGGACATGGCTTAGTGGTGGACTTGGCAGTGTTAGGTTAATGGTTGGACTTGATGATCTTAAAGGTCTTTTCCAACCTAAATGATTCTATGATTCAAGAAGAGTTAGACTTTTGGGTGTGCTCATGCCTAATGAGAGTTAGACTGTCAACAATTTCTTCCAAAATAAAGTAAATTAACAAAATATTTGGAAAATATTTTAAGTCATATGCATGAACAAAGTCCCAAACAGGACTTCAGGGACAAGTTGTATGGCGATTACCTGTCATACAGGCCTTGCATTCCCATGCCGAATATCATGATTTTCAGCTCTTCTGAAAGTCGTTCTGCAGATCCTTTTGTTTGGGTGCCCTGTATGAGAGTTGTTCTTCTTCTATCACAAGTTGTTTGGCTTGAAGCAGGAATGCCTACAGTCCCTGTTGTGTGGCCTACAAGATGGCATACCACATAGATGGAAGCATTGTATACAGTTCTGGTCAATCTTACCCAGGACAGACAAATTCAAACATCCTTCCTGCCAGGTTGATCAAAGGGAAGAAAAGGAGACTAAAGGATTTTGTTGTATGCAGGGTAGTAATGAAAGACAGCAATGAGATATGGTTGCTGGATATTCACTGGTTGGCCATTAGAAGAACATATTTACATGTCAGAAAGCTACTCTAAATCTCATGGTACAAACTGAGCTAATGAAAGTAACCACTTGTAAAATGGAGCTCAATACGCTGATTATAGGACATGGGGCTGGAGAGGGGATTTGATTTAGTAACTAAGAGGTCTCCTAGTGCTCTCCATTCTGTTAAGAACCAGAAACACTTTTACATGTCCACCTGACTCACTGAAAAAACATTACAGCACTGTGTGTCCAAAAATATATGTCCTAAACCCATTACCTTCTGAGTCTTCAGCCTGGTGAAAATAGGCCATCTCTACCACTGTATAAAAGAAATCTTTTAAATCAGGGTAGAGAAAGGTGCAGGCAATGGATTTACTAAAGCTGATAGCATTTTCCTGATTTCTGCTACGTTAAAAAAATCCCAAACCGGAAACGCATGCTGGGAAAATGATGACTCTGCAAAATGCCCAGGGAGAATTAGAGTGGAAAGCCTAAAAACGAATAAGCTTAGCAGAATCAGATCCTGTTATTCTCTCACAGGGAGTGCCGTGAAAGAATTATGGTCATCTACGCAATGGACAAAATTCTCTTTATCATGCAAATTAACTGCATGTTGATAACATGAAATGCATTCCCTGTTTGTGCATTTGGCTGTTTGCAGAAGGAACTGTGCAATAGCAATCTGGCAGAAGAACAGGATGATATTGTGGCTAGGATGTGGTGGACACATCATGAGCTAATTACCAGGTTTTATATGGCCTTTCGGTATATGCCCTACCTGCAATAGCTGCAAGACTGTTACACCATTTAATTAACTACTTGTATAGCTCCATCTGCACCTGCAGAGCAGTAGAAGTCATACCTGGAGATGTATAAATCAGTTCATTAAGAGTTTGAAACATGTTGCAAGTGGGAACAAGTATTACAGTAGACAGATTTCCATAACACTTCTTGAAAAGAGGACAACTACTCTTGCATTCTGGCCAATATTCCCCTCTCTTTGTAACAGAGGATCTAACATCCAGAGCCTGTTTGTGACCTCTCCCCTCTCATATAAATGCGTGTGGAGTCACTGCACTATCAATCTTTAACTCATAACCTTGACAAGCTCTCTGGGACTGACAGGAGCCGCATGACATCAAGTCCTTTTCCATTCCGCCTGGGGTCAGGCCTTATTTCAGTGTGCAGCTAATGAACTTCTCACTGGAGGTCATGCTTGGAGTATTAAACAGATGTATTGAACATCTACCAACAACATTAAAAATAGGAGACTTGGTTCTTATTTGCACTATAGTAAGTCAGGAGTAATCCTGCTGTCTTCTTTAGACTTTCTCCAGTGCTAGTGCAGAGTGAGCGCATTGGAAGAACCAGGTCCTTTATGGCCAGCTGCAATCAATGCTACCCTCACACAGCCATGTCCTCATGAGTATAAATAGGACTCAGCTTTTACCCTTCAGCCTGTAAAACTTAGGACACACTAAGTAAGGGAGAGGTGCAAAATACAGACCATCTCTAAATTCCTGGATCATTGTTTGAATTCCACTTATAATCAATAAAGATGACTTTTACTATGATAAGATGATAATAAATAAATACAACACCAAAGGACCCTTCAGTTGGGATTTGAGACTCCTTATTCTGTGACCTAAATAAACTATATTAGCAAGATATGCTGGGAACATCCATAAACATCTTGCGGTCCCAGTGCCAGTGCCTTTGGTGTGATGCCGAGCTCCCACATGTCTTTCTGTTTCCTCCCATGATAAACAGATCCACGTGTGTTTGTCTGGAAGAATTTCTTAAAAATATAATAGATCCCTCTGGGAAATTCCATAATCTGTTCCTGTCTGTAGTCTTTTGAACCTTTCCATCCTATTTCCAGCAGAAACACGGGACTGGCAGAATCTTTGTGTTTATTTTAGTGATAAAATAAATTATTCTTTCATTTATCTGTAAATGTCACCTTCTGGGTATTTTATATTTCCATAAGTAGAACTTTATTATGCCATAATATATAATGTAAATATAAAACCAGAAAATGGGAGATACCACTCCCATTTAACCTTTTAGTGATGCCAACCACTTTAGCCTGAATCACTGATGCACACAGATATATTCAAAGCAGCTCGCTCTCTCGAGTCTTTTAAATGGGCATGATGCTGCCGTAATGAATACTTGTATCTCACATGATGGAGACAAGAAACATTCATATGTACCTCATCCTACAATGCTGAAGCAGACATGCATGAAGTGTGGTGAATTTCTAGGAGTTGCTATCCGGATACTGCAGTCCATCATTCTTTTAAACACTATTGCTGGTTCCCTAAGGAGTTGTATGAAGTTTTAGTGTGGGTTTTAAATCTGTTGTTCCTCTGTCCTTCTGTCTTTCATACATTAACTTCTTTGCAGAGTCAAGACATGACTAGTCTGAAGTGTTCCCTTACCATCTTTTTTTTCCTTACATGCCCTGTATTTTACACATGTAAAATGTAGGGGGTTTTAATATACAGCTGAACAAACGTGGGTAAAATTGCCAGTGTAACTCAGGTAAGCTAAATCAAAACCAATAGAGAGTGATTCCCAGGAGGAAGCACATCATAGTGTGATGAGTTGATCTTTAATGATACAATTGCATATTGAGCATTTCAGGTAACATTGCCCAATTACATCAAAAGACACTGGTTATGGTATTAAAGGTTTTGTTAATCTCAATAAAGAAAGGGTGGTCTGAAATGCAGCCACTAGATAATTAAAATTAGACTGCTATAGATGGCTACTAGATTGCTCATTTTATATAACGAATTGAAAGCCTAATAGGAAAACTCATAATACCAGCCCTCTTAACATTAACAATTACCATGATTAACAATGATACTCACAACTCATTTTTCATTAAAGACTATGGGCAGAGATAAGCTTGTTTATATAGACTAGCTTTTGAACCGATGAGCTATTTATCACTTAGAAAGCCATGAAAGGACAGAACAGCACCCAGCAATTAAAACTTGCAAAGTGACCTTGTGACAGTGAAAGACCCACCCTCCTCTGAAGCAACAGTAAAGCAATTGTTTTTAAATCAGTTAGAAATGGAAAGATAATTTGTTGGTTTGTTCAATCATATATCTTGGCCATGGAGTGACTGAAGTGTATTGCTGCACGCAGAAGGGCTCTCATACAGATGCAGGTTTTCCAGTGCACGCCACAAATCGGAGAAGTGAAATTTTAAGAGATACTAGATCAAAAGATCAATGCACAAAGGATCAATAATGCTTTATATTAAAACAGCAAATAAAGAAACAAGGTTTCACATAGGTGTTTTCACAGACAAAGATCAAAGCATGTGCCATTGTATGTGCCTCAACTTGATATCCCAATCAATCCTCATTTTCCTGTTCTTATTTTGGGTTCCCTGTCTCATTGCTGGAGCCTCTCATTACTCCTCCTAGAGTAAACTTTTGCAAAGAAGAAAGTCTCTTATGTACCTGTCACCAAAAAATAATACAGCTGGGTCCTGCTCCCAAGGTCTTGAGACTTTTCCTAGACTCAGTTGAAGCACTGTGGAGTCAAGATAATGTATATATTAAAAAACAGGAAAACAGCACCAAAGTAAAAGGACTAGGTCTTTCTAAAGATGGAAAAAATAAATCAGACATGGGCAAACTGTTCAATTCAGGTTTCTGATAATTGCTAGGTATTATTTAAATATTAGTCATTTCAGTCATGTGATATTAGATATGCTCTGAAAGAATACAGTATAATATTAAAAGAGACTAAGAAATAGCACAAAATGATTGCAAGATATCCTGGCTGGCAATAATTCAAATACCCACTGAGAATGGAAATAAACATTTCAGAAGAGCATGCATCCACACTAGTGTCACCACTACACCACTATAGGAAATAAAAGGAAAAGAGAAATTAGAAGTAGATTTGCAAAATGACTAGTTTGAAAGATATGATATTTATATGCTTAGCTTGCCTTTAATTCACACTCAGGACCTACTCAGGATTTTTATTCATCAAATCCATTTACTATTCAATTAAAAAGCAAAAATGAATGTGAAAGCTCTATTATACCAGCTGCACCAGAAACACACACACCCATGTATGCATATATACTCAATTTAAAAAAAAGAAACAAACAAAACAACAGAACTATCTGTCCACAGGTAACATATATCTCAAGAAATTTTCTTTATTTACTTTGGAAAGAAATTAGTTATAAGACATTTGCTTAGTGGAAGACTGAGAGGGGATCAGACCGCAGCCTTCAAGAGCAGAGATAATAAATTGTACCTTTTTCATGCTTCTCCATTCTTCCGATATTAATTGATTCAGGGTGATGTGCTTCTGAGCAGTGAGCACATGCTAACTAAACATAATTAACATACACTACAATTATTTCCCCATGGCTCCTCCTATTACTATACTTTTTTTCAGCAGCTGATGATAATACCTACAACTGATTTATAATGCATAACTCCTTCCATCCCAGAACACCTTGCAAATTCTGGATAAGTTTCTGAGCAGGTTACCACAGGCTGGTAGGAAGGGAAAGCATGTAGCATATGTTTGTGGAGCCAAGGCCTCACTGAAGGTGGTCACAGACCTACCGTGAATCATGTATTCTGTTGCCCAGACATCAGCTAGTATCCCTTCATACTCCCTGTGGCTGCTGCTGTTTTGGTAAAGACATTGTCCAACCCATGGTTTCCCAGTAACCAGTGCAACACCATGTTGTGCTGAAGGAGACTCCCCTTTCCAACACTGCTGTCTCACCATGGGCAGATGGTCTCCCTGCTTCGCTGACACCTTCTGAGCGGACATCATACTGTTTGACCCCCGTGACGGGCTCAGCTTATTGTGGTGTATGTATATAAGCCTGAACATTGTTTTCCATAAGGAATATAATAGTTAATCTACTAAATGGTGGTGTCCTTCCTTGTCAGCAGATAATGCATGGTCCAGCGCTGTATACTTCACACAAAACCCAGCCCAACAGTTGTGATGACATATATTTGTATGTATGGAGCTTCATGCAAAAACAAGGGTTTCACTTCTTTGTCTCGTCTGCCCTCCTGCCAAGCCTCCTGTTTTTACTAATAGAAGAGGGATAGGGAATCATTCAGATTGTGGGATCTGAAGCAGAAAATGAGTCAATAATCTTGGCCTTTCTCTAATACAACTGCTGGTCCAACCAAAACCACATCCTTTATGTCAAGCCTATTGATTATAACTTGCGTGTCCAGAGCTTGTCGTGCCCCATAGATGCACTTACTTGCAGGGTAGGTGAGTATCAATCTGAATTATACCCTTTGCTTTTGCACTGAAGATGTCAGAAAAGATGACAAATTCCTTCCTTTCAGGGGTGTTGAGGAAGTTCCTAGAAAGCTCTGATATCAACAAATGCAAAGGCATTCACAGACTAAGGGCTGGCTACTTTAATACATGCTTCCAAAAAAGACAAGGTGGATGAAGGTCTCAGAACTGATGAATGACTTGAATTTTGGCATTCTCCCAGACCACTTTAGTAAGCAGAGTGTAGATTCAACCAGTGGAAAGCACCTTTTGCATAACTATCCCTTCCAATAACAATTACTTTTCAAAGCCCACATGTCTGAAACCTGCAATCCCAGTTCCAGGGTTGTAAGTCAACACTAACTCCAGTAAAGAAACTGGAGTAATCATAAGCTCAAACTTGGCAAATCTGACAGCAAAATGTGACTGAGTAGATTTCTCCTGCTGATTATGTCAGAGGAAGAGGAAGTGGAGAAGAATTGTTTGGCTTGAGTTTGCTTCTTTGATAGAAGCTTGCAAGCCTGGTTTGGCAAATCAGAGCTACAGAGAGGTTAAATGGGAATTTAATCATGATTGACACATAAATGACGGTCTCTTTAAAGAAAAGTGATACATCATCTGCACTCATATATCATGTCATACTGACAATACCAGATCCACTTTAGATATACATATCTAGGTAAATAACATTGGGAAATATTATTTATATCCAGTTTTCTTCAAAGTGAGATTTAAAATGATCTGTTACTGATACATGTCTTCTACATCCCACCAGTTAAAAAGTTTGGACAATTTTAGGACCCAGACAACTGAATTACAGAATGACTTTGCTTGGAAAGGGACCTTTGGAGGTCACCTGGTCCAACTCTTTGCTGAAAGCAAGGTTGTCTTTGAAGTTTGAGTAGGTTCTTCAGGACCCTGTCCAGGGAAGTTTTAAGTATCTCCAAGGACAGATACTCTACTGACTTTCTGAGAAACCTGTTTTAGTTTTAATCATGATCCTGTCAACCTTATATCTAGTTGAAATTTTCCTTGCTACCTCTTGTGTCTGTTGCCTTCCATTCTTTCTCTGCACACCTCTGAGAAGAGTCTGGCTCTGTCTTCTCTACAACCCTAATTAGGTAGCTGAAATTAGCAATAATACCCACACTCAGCCCTCTCTTCTCCCAGCTGAACAAATCCAGCTTTCTCACCCTACTTTTGTACAGCATATGCTTTGGCACATGCTCCAGAAGATCCATGAGATTGTTGAGTGTGTTCAGCTGTTACAGGAGCTCACACATCTCAGGATTCAGCCCAAGTTAAGCTTTAAACAGCAAAGAAGGATGACATAATACATGAGTAAAAGACACACGTGAATGTAGAGATTCGGCTATTCAGTCTCTGCTCTGAGTGCTATTTATGAATATTAAACTAAAATATTAAACTAAACTTGAGATAATATGCCCAAACTGTTCATTTGATAGGCTCCAAAACACCATACTCTTCAGCCCAATTCTCTCACCCTGGAGCAAATGCCCAAATGCTAAGCCACTACACAAAAAGAGGGGAGTTGGTACCTACTCCAGTTCTGAGTAAAACAAATTTTTAAAGTGTTCCCCCGGCTCCCTTTCTTGGGAAGAAATTGAAGTTTTAGGAGAAGGTCAGTTGCAGGTTAGTCTTTCTTTAGCAGAGGGAATAAAAGGACCTAAACACTGATGTGGGCAAAATCAACACTCACCTCCAGTCTCAGTGCTTTCTTCCATTGAATGTAAGCTCTGGTGTGGATCTGTTCTGATGAAGGTCGCTCTCCATACACAGTATACATGATTTGCAGAGGCTTTAGCTCAGTCATCAGGGTGTATTACACCAGCAAGGTACAGAAACAGTCCTTTCTCAGCCTCACACTTTACAGGACTTACCCCTGGTTATCCAAGTAGACAGTAACAGGGGAAAGAACTGAACCCAGTTTTCACCAGCTCCAGTGTAGCCCAGTAACCCCAAGACACCAACAGAAAGATCAGAGAGGCAAATTAAGGACATGCAACTGAACAGTCACCTGTTGAAATTTTTAAGTCCAAAGAAATATCCTTTTTGCATTTCTGCGGTTATCTTCCTGATAGCTTGCTCTGAAATGTGAAAGGATAATAAAAAAGTTGGGTTTACATTCTTTGTTAAGAAGGAAATGGGGAGTGAAAGCGGGCAAATAAAGAAAGTGTAAATGGAGACAATATCCATTAAAAGAACCGATATGATTTGAAAACTGCATATATGCACAGATGTTTACATATGCAGTAAATATACATATACACCTGAATGATGCCTTACAGATACGAAGCTGAGACAATGTGTATAAATATATGAAACACCTCAAGCCTGCATACCTAAAGTTTCTCGGGTTCGTTTTCCTGGATCTCCTTATTTATGATTTATTTCTGAAGACTAAATTAAGTTTTTAAGTAAACAGTTGCAGTGTAACAAGCTAATCTGGGAACTATGTAACTCATTTCTCACTCTTATAGATAGGGAAAATATTCAATTAGTATTCTGTCCATGTTAATTTTTAATTTAAAGCCTTTAACCAAAGTACAATAGACTTTTGACATATAAATATTAAAAATTAAATTTCCTGAGTTCATTATCTGATAATTAGAACTAAATAACATCTTAACTGAGAGACAAACCCCACGCAAAGCAAGTCAGTTCCATTTAAGATTCCATTAGAAAAGTGTTTGAGCTAGTATGTAATGGACCATAAAATTTAATTTGGAAATGATATTACCAAAAATGATGGAATGATACCAGTCACAAAAGGACATGTAGGCAGCCCTCATCTTTTCATTTGGCATGATGTTCTTCTATTGATTGTGTAGAATTAGAAAGGAATTACTTAATATTGCACAGAATAACATATGTAGGGTTTTTTTTCCTTTTCTCCAGCGTCTCAGTATTTAAAAGTCAGAATTGACCAGTGTAGCTCCATGTAATTACAAAGATTTCCTTATCTTAGCCTATTTGCTGAAGTCATCCTAAAGAAAGGGTCCCCTAATCCATTGGCTGTCTCATATCTCATTTACATTGGTGGTAATCCCCATCCTATCTCAGCATTTAGGTAATGACTTTGGGATTAAATTGCACTTCTTGCAATTCTTTACTTTCAAATCTCTACAACATATCAGCGGGGCCCGGCTGAATAGGCCTGTCAGAGGGCTGGTAATGCAGCCGGGTAGGTAAGGCCTCCGACTTTAAAGTGAAATTAACTTTCTTCATAATAGGGTTTTAAGAAAAGAAAACCTTGACTCTATGTTGCAAAGTATTTTAGGATGTTATAAAAAGATGCCAGGATTAAGTTATATTAAGCTTTCTAAACCGGTGTATTTAGCTACTTTTGCTGCATTTATAGCTAAGGTGGTTTCAGTAAGTCATTTTCAGATAGTTATCAGTCTAAAAGACCTGCAAATGTCAAGTGCATCTTAAATTTTGCCTTATAAAAAACTCTGAAGAGTACTGCTCTGAACCACTAGGATCACGTCATTAAATTTCATTTAATCTAGTGCATTAGATGAGCAAAAATCTTCTGTTTGATATGGCCTCATATTGAAAATTAAAGCCATTAACTGGAAAGTTAACAACTTAGGCCCATGTTCAACCAGATACAGAAGTATATTTCTGATTTTAAGCATGTCAATAATTTCACTGAAGTCAAGACACAGCAAAATATATCCAAAATTAAGTATAGACGTGTCTTCCTAAATTTGTGCTTCAATAAGAAATTTGTCATGGTAGAGCCATCTTTTTTATTTATTGCAAAAAAGCCACAGTTTTGTAAAATACATGCATGTATTGGCGAGAGAAAACTAAATTATTTATCTCGTTAGAGCTATGCTATGAACATGAATATAGATAGTGTCATATACAGACGTTGTTGCATAAAGCTCCATTATAGAAAGGTATTTTTACTTGCCGAACTTAACATTTCTAAGTCCTTAAGCTGCTTTGCTTTTCAAATATTTATTTACTCGCATTTAATCTTTAAAACGTCAGCTGTTTCCAAGATTGGGAGTATACCTTGTTTTGCCACATTAAGAGCATCCTTTCACCTAATTCACCAAGGTGCTGTAACGCACCACATATCAAATGAGAGCCTTGACGTTTAGCAGATGGATCATGATACAATAGAGGATATGCCTTTTGCCATCGCTCTGAAAAGCAGTTCAAGGCAGCCAAACATAAATCACCAGAGGAATCTAAATTCATACATACTCCTTACCTTGGCAGCCGCATCCTGCAAAGACTCCATCTGCACTGAAATCAGGGCCAACAGACATGTGCCTTGTCCTCTTCTGCGGAAGTCACCGTCTAAAAGACCATGTTCAGCAGAAGCTCACAGGAGGAGGCACCTTGCCTGACCCCTGTGCTGGCCTTTTGTGCATATATCCTAGGAAACAAGCCTTTTTCAATGTATAAGTACTTTTTTTTTTTCCAGAGAGCCAAGCCTTCTTATACCATCCCATTAGATCATACTTCACACAGAATAGTGGCAGATTAAGCAACTGTATGGAAAAAATTTTTCTGAGGCTATTAAGCCCAAAGATACCACCTGTGACACGACAAGTCCCTAAGTCAGATCACCGGATGGTAGCAGTATTTCCTAATGTGGTAGCACATTGTCATTGCCCTCTTTTATCCTCTTCCTTAGACACACATAGATTCTGTGATAGGGATCTAATAGGATAGGATCTAGGGATCCTAGCTAGGATATTAGCTAGATGAGCTTTTGGTCTAATGCATTCTGGTCATACATATAACCATTGTCATTGTACCATAAGTACAATAAATAAATGACATAAACATTCAGATTAAGAAAGAATGTAAAATTAGCATGAGATCATGTCCTTCTTGTTTCACATTTTGCTGCCATGGAGGCTAACAACCAGATGAGTTGTGCTTCTGAGGTTAGCAATGAATTTGGCTGGTAACTAGTAAAATCAGGAATGGCTGACCTACTTTCCAATAGAACTATGTTCAGAAGTGCAGAAGCTGGTATGGGAACTTCTCATGCTGTATCTCAGGTGAAAGTAGGTATTATATATACATCTGTATGTTCCTACAATCTTCAATCTTACTGCTATTTCAGGTCTCCTCATCAAACGGGTGGAGAGAAAACACAAGCAGCTCTGTTTTCACCATTGCTCTGTCAGACACTGCCCACAGTGCACGGAGTGTGAGCAACAAGATGCTAACATTGTACCTGCAGGTCTGCCCAAAGATTTCAACCCCACACGATATTCAGCTCCAGCCCAGCCCTAACAAGATGCTGTCTGTAAGACAAAAACAGACTGTCAACAGCTACAGGAGGGAAAACTCATGACTCCTATGGCTGCAAGAGAACACAGATCTCTAGAATGTTGTCCTCTTTGGAGATGACTTTGACTTTTCCCATTGGAAGTCAGAGATCTCAAGAGCAAAATTAACTTTGCTAACAGTAATCTGGCTTTCTTTTTTATTTTGCAGGGACACCTTTCATGAAATCACAGGTCCACCTGTGTGGAGGGTGAGCTGCCTGCTCATCTGCCTCTGCTGCCCATGCCTGCTCTGGAGGTACACTGCTACCGGTCCAAGGGAAGAGGAGTGACAGCCAAGGGCCAAGCATTGGGTTTGATCATTTGAGAAAGAGGAGAAGTTTGTGAGAAATGCCAGAAAAAACTTCTATACAGTCTCTTTTTTTCTCTTTAATTACCCATTTAGCGGTGAAAATGCTTGTAAAAAGCCATAGTGAATCCACTCCCAGAAATATAATTTCAGACCATCACTTTAGTATACTACTCTCAAAGTTGCCTAAGGATCACAGACTTTTTAAAAACTACTTCTTCGAGTATGAAATCAAATTTTTGCCATACATGCTGCTCAGAGGCAGCTTTAATAAACACTGCAGGTAATTACTAAGCAGTGGCATTCCATCAGGACAAAGAAGAAAGGTAAGACAAGGAATTTAACAGGAAGCCCTATTAAATTATAATTAAACTTATCCTTGTTTATATTCATGGTATTTTTACAACAGGCTGTAATCCCCGTGTTAAGAAGCTTCTGAAATGTGTAACAGTCACCAACTCAATGCTGTAAATGGTGCTGAGTAGCTCTCACCCAACAAAGTCCCCAGCACAGCAACGTGGTATCTCAACCCCACACAGATACCGTAAGGAGCTGGGGGGGGAGTGGCATAAGCTATTTAGAGGAGATCATGCCTATCTCGCCTGCCCCCTGCAATGCCATCATTTATCTGGAAAAGGGAAAGCCTTTGCCTTCCCATCCCCTTTCACGTCAGGGATATATACATGGGAGAAGGTAGTGATTCACTTTGAAGGGAAGCTGCGTAGTTCAATGGTTACCAAAACCTTGACCGGTAGGTCAGGAGTTGGGCAAGCTGCTGGATGTGAAATTATCAGACCATCTATGACATGCAAGATCATTAATGCTGAATTAACTTTATTCTTCCAGAACCTCAAAGATATATGAACATCAACCTCCCCTATTTAGAACAAAAATTGTTGAAGTTTTGATGTTTAGATGCTTTTGAAGAGCACATCCTTTACCTGGCATAAGGATCATCTTCCCACTGTGAAACAAAGACAGTGCACAGCTTACCTTACCAGCTGTATTAAACTCAAGTTCACATACAAGAATGGTGAATATCTGCAAAAGTGCAAATTTTTTTACAAATAATATTAGAAAGCATATTCTTCAAAGGCACACCTAAGACAATGCATAGAGGCAACTATCGTTTCTGCTGCAAACCCTATAGATAACAGAAAACACTAAGCGCATAATGGCTCAAGCGTGCTATACTATGGGTGTTTAACCCATTTCACATGTCTCCTTGCAGTCTTTTTCATACACTTGGCTCTGCAGTTCAGCTCGGTTGTATCCAATGATGAGTGATAATTGGAAGCCCTCCTCCTGCCATTCTCCAGAATGATACGGAAATTAATTCTTGTACACTGTGCATTGCATACACCAAGGGAAGTTGACCCTATCAATTTACATACACTATAGGGGCCTGCTATCACACTGCAGCCAGCAAACAGCTTCTCTTATCTAGGAAAGACCCTCATTTGTTATTTCTTGCTGAATACACCCACTCCCATTATTTCTGTAATTCTTTGCAATAATAGACTTTACCCTAATGAAACCCGCATTATGAGAAGGTTATAGTCCTGACCCAAAGACGATTAGCTCTGTGCTCTGTTATTGCTACATATGTAATTGTATAATTGATTTTAAAATTTACTTTTGTGTCCCAAACCATAAAGTGAGCAGCCCATTAAGGGGGAGAAATATAATTAATATATCTATTAAAGTAGGGCAGGATATTATTGCAATTTTAGGATTTTGCAGTAAGCGTACTCATAAAACCAAGGAAGAAATACAAAAGTTGAGATTCTCATCATACTTCACTATAGGTAACATGCGAAGGATCTACCTTTTCAGTACACAACAAGGAGCTCAAACACAGCTCTGAAAGATGTACCTGGTAGGTAGGGGTCCAGTTTTATACACAACTCTGTGAAGTCACATGGGTAGAGTATTCTGCAGGCCTGAGCCTTTGTTAGCCTATGCTAAAGAAGCTATGGAAATCTTCGTTTCCACATAATTTACTTATATATGTATGCTTGACTATGCATCTAACACAATGTGAAATTGTTCCCCTTGGTCAATAGATACACGCTAGATAACTGACAATTCATGTTTCAATAATTAAATCTAAATACTTTAAAAAAATACACAATTAGGACCATATTTTTTTTAACTCAGAATCAACTGACAGTTTCCCACCATCTAAAGCAATGTGAGGCACGCAGATCCCTGCATTGTCTTAGGTATTAAGATGAGGACAAATCCTCTCTTCAAACCAAGCATTGCACTGCACTAAAGACTCTGCATATGTGTAAATCTAAGCCCACCATGAAATGTGGGCTTTCACAATGCAACAGTCCTATTATCACTTGCACAGCAGCAGCCTAGACTAGACCCTCCTCAAGCCAAGGCAGATTTTGCACTAAGAGCTTACACAGGAACAGAAAAGATGGACTTAGCACGGGGGAAGTGGGAGAGAAAAGACCAGCAAAATCTGTTGTAGTCCACTTCAGTGTCATTCCCTGGCAATGCCAGGGCAATCCAGCTGACTAGGACACAGTCTCAAGTACGACTTAAGGGATTGGATGGGTGGCAGCTGGCCTAGACACATTTCTTATGGACTTGCTCGATACCACAAATGTCACTTCTGACGGCGGCCTCCATCACAGGTTCCTGCATCATCCGTTCTGTAGCAGCAGCCTAGCATCTCGCACCTGAGATGTTGCAGCAGAACAGCCAAGGCCCTCAGCAGCAGGGGTCCACTTTCTGTAGCCAAAACACATGAATCTGGTGTTATTTCACAAGTCACACAGAAGCTTCTCTGGACAGCAACAGGTGTCTCATGGGTCTAGCACCATAGCTGGCAGCCATTTATGGCTTCCCTGAGGATGGTTGAAATAGCACCAATACTTGGGGGCAGCTGTGTCACGTCCCAAGCGACTTTCTGACTAGAGCAGTGAGCTTCTGTCAAGGAGGCTATTGACCCTGAGGGTGACATTTATCTCACCCTAGGTGGGAATCAGCCGTGAATGCTGGGTCTGCACTACAAAGTCTGCTCTGGAGCCTGAGACCACCCCAGTAAAGGCGTCCTACACCTACAAAGGAAAACTCCTAAAGCAATAAGGTTGTTGCCAGTAACTTCTCTCTAACTTGGTTCTGGCTTAAATATATTATATTCGGGACTCAGGGCTTTTCCCCATCTTTAGACAAGTTCATATTCCCACTCAGAATTACTCATTATCAGAGAACCATTTTACACGGACATGCCTCTATTGAATTGGATTTGTGAGATAAGTTAAGGAAAAGGCAGTTGTGTAATTTGCACACAAAGTGGTTGGAATTGATCTAAAACAAACCTTTAACTTTCAAACTGGTTTAAATGGGGAAAGGACCATTGGATAATTACATCATTTAACACATTGATTGTCTAAAAGTCAATTCTAATGATTTCAGAAATAGAGGGCATTGTGTTTTCCTCATTTTTAAGGAAAGATTTTTGCTCAGTGCGGAGGAGTAAATGGTGAATTTTTTAAAAGAGATAATATAGAAGAGCTGAAGAAAACAAAAGTTTCATTATGCCAAACAAGACTTATATCACAAAAGCTAAAAAAAAAAAAATAAAAAAAAATCAATGGAATACAATTAAACTGGGTGCATCTACCCTTACAGTACAACAAAGTAAAAGAAACTTAAATGACCAGTGTGTATTCAGAATACATAATTAAAGAGGTAGTCTGTATCATTAGTCTGACCACATCTACATTTGCTTTACAGTTTTGCATCCTCTCTACTATATTTGATCATCACTTGATCATTAATTAAAAGGTGCAGCACTCAATGCCCTAAGATTACATTTTCTCTTTTTCTAGTTACTTATGCAATACTGTATTTCTATATCAATCAGAATACAAAAACATGAACACATCACAAGGACATTGATAATCATATTTTGTATTTATGGAAGACTTCACACCATTGGAGAGAAAACTCTTCCTTTTACTTGTATGGCTAGCCAAGAGGGATTCTTCGCATACACAATAGAAAACTGAATTTTAGCCCTGCATCTCAAGACACTTAGGACCCACTGTAATAAAAGTTGTATTTGTTTAGCTGAGGGAAGGTTCTTAAATCAATTTAGTCACACCACTACAAGTCCACGTGGACAATCTTAAATCAATTTGAACCTGGCTTATTTCAATTTGGCTTAATTCAGAAAGAAATCAATTTAAGCTGAAGCAATATATGCAAGGTTCACATTTATGTAACAGTGTGCACAAAGGCATTTGCAATAGTTTAAGCAAATCAACTTGGAAAGTAACTTCAGGTTATGCCTACATTTAGAGCACTGCCCCAGTACAGAAACGCTGCGGCTCTGCACTTGCAAAGTAGTTTTAAGAGTACCCGAGAAATTTTGCTTCTTAAGGGTACTGTAATTTCATTCCCATTAAGAAACCATTGTTAAATTTAAATTCATTTATTCTGGTGTACTGGTTTCCATTGGCTTGGTTAGGTCTGCCCAGGCTGTGTACCTCACACGCTGAGGGGCATGGCTGTAAGCTCATGAAAGTCTGCTTGGTAGATTTGGCCTTAAATAAACTTGTGTGGCGTGTAAAACTGAAAAGGTGTCAGCTTTTAGTTCCCTCGTGAAGTCCTTAGGAATTGTCCCAAAATTCTGGAGATGAAATTGAAGACAAGGGATGTCATAACATGATGTAAAGTGACTCTTCCTGAGGTAACGAAAGGTTCGTACAAATACTAATTCTGGAAGAAATTCAGAACCTGACAAGTCTATTTTAGGGGTACTACTGTATTTGGAGTTCAGAAGTGCTGCATTTCTGTAAGGTCTTTTGAATGCTGTGATGTTTTGGCTTCCCTCAGCTGGGTCTCAGGTGAGTAAGTGGATACAGTTTTTATACAAATGGGTAAATCAGCACTGCAGATTTTCAGCTTGCAATAGTGATGCGGTCTCCTCAATCTGTCAAAGCACAGCTATGAGTGATTCCTTGAGGGTCCAGATTCTCCCAGTCTTTCTTGTACGAAATAGCAACTTATTACAAGAAGAGGAGCAATGACACCAGTGAAACACATAGCATAGAGGATGCTTCTGAGAGTAAATAGGAACATGAGATCTTGGGCTGTTTTTCTGCTAGGATAGTTAGGATTTTTTGCATCATAAATATGTGTCAGTTCATTAGGGGGAAAAATTACTTTTCACTACCTGTCCTCTCAGTGGAACTGTACATATTCAGACAAGAACTCAGCTATGACCACACTGAGATAAATGCCTGCAGGTAGTAGAAAGAGCTTCTTTGAACAAAGGAAGGTTTCGTCAGAGTATGGTCAGCCATTCCCTTAGGTACTGGAAAAGTTAAAAACTAAAATACTACCATTTACTTTCAGAATTTGTGCCTGGCATGTCTAATGCTTTCTTTTGGAAGGAATTAAGGTCCTGTCAAAAATCCAGTTTTCTTGCCAGAAAATGAATTAAATCTGTCCATTTCTAATTTGGCAGTGAGCTCTGACCTTGCCGAAGCAATAAAAATAAACAGAAAATAGGAGATGCTCCTTCATGTCACAAGACCTTATCTCTCCTTTTGTCCATGTTTTCATACTACGTATATAACTCAGAGGGTTTGCCCTGCTCTGATAGGGTAGGTCTTTGTGCTGTTGGCGTAGAGATGAACTTCTCTGTTGCTCACATTGCCAATCCATTTGGCTCAGGCAAAAATAAGAAGACTGAGTTTTGCTTTCCTAAAAAAATCTGCAGGAAAGACTGTCATGTGAAGTAGAAAACAGGGAAGGTGTGCCATACAGTAAGAAGCCTAAGGATGTTATGGATCTCCTGTACAAACAGTATATAAATCCTACTTTTGTGATATTCTTGCAATGGACAACAGTGAGGCTGTCTCATGCCACTGAGAAGGTTTTCCTTTATTGTAGGTTCAGTGCCATTTTCAAGGGAGCACGTCAGTGGGAGTTTCCTTACCCATGAAGTGGCTGGAGGAGGGGAAATGACATACTCTGTACTCAGCAGTTGCTTGTAGCAAGGATCAAGGACTTCACTCAAAGCCACCAACTATTCCCTATGCTTCAGAAAACATCACTCCAACTGCACAGAAAATGTGACAGTGGAACATTTTTCCAGCTGGAGCTCAGGATCTCAGATAAGGTTTTCGAGAAAAGGTTGACAGAAAATGTCCTATCCTAATATGTAGAAGTTATCTTGGCAAAACCCCATAAACTTAAGCCCTGCAAGACATCCCAACAGCCAGATTGCGGTACTGCTGCCCATTGTTTTTGCTGAGTGACTGCAAAGCCTTTTCCAGGGGCTGAGCAGCAGCAAATTTCAGTGTCTTAAGGACTCTGCAATTTCCAGTATGGTGCCCAGCGCTGACCTTCAGTGTTTTTGTACCTCAACAATCTGCAAACACTTGCTAGTCTGGCCTTGCTCTGCCAGTGCTGGTAATTCACCCCATTTTATAAATCAAGCAGAAGACTTCTGCCCACCTCCTCCCTAGCTGATTTCCACCCCTACCTGGAGAACCAGGCAGCAATGTGGCAGGGAAGTTTGCACTGATGCTCCAGCTATACTCTCTATCAATACCAAAATGTCAGTAAGGAAACATGTTTGCCGAAGTGACAGCATTATCTGGATACTGACAGATTCTGCCTTGTGGATATGGCCAAATAACAAGCAAACAGCAGAGGAAAGGGGTAAGCTGTAAGCAGTATAGGGCAAGTAGCAAATGCTACAGAAAAGGTGTTATCCTTTTTGTCCCAAAAAACAAATGGAGACTGCAGAAATTCTACATTCTTCATCTTATCAACATGGAAAAATACAGACAGTCACAGCTATTACACATAGTATTATAGGAAGGCAAGAAGACATATATTAGTTCTGAAATCCATCAGATAACTTCAGTAAATCACATGTCAAAATATTTTTTTAAAAGTGAGGTTTTGGGGAATGGTTTCTTTTGCTTATGTTAAGCTGCATAAAACAAAATATATGAAATAAACTCAGATGCTTAATCATGGAGACAAAACTGAGGCAGATTATTCTGCTTAAAAAATATGGTTGCAACTTGCAAATGCATTTTTAGAAGTGATTTTATTACAAAGTGTCCTATCAAAAAATATCATGAAAATTATGGTGAAGCATGTACATTGCTCAGTGATCAAAATGGTTATAGAGAGTTTGGAAAGCTAAGCAATTTAGTAAGAGCTGAATTGTCTTAAGACTGAAAAGTTGTGATGAAACCGTTCTCCTACCACTGCTTGGCCATCAATCACTTATAAGAGCAACTATGTGGTGGCAGGACGTGTACTGCCTCAGGCCTTCTGAAAACCCAGACCCTTAACTTTGATAATTTAGCACATGCTAACTGTGCTAGCTTGATAGTCTCGAAGTATTTTCTTTGCCCATAGAGGAGCACAGATAACGGTACCTGGCCTGCCATGGGTCAATGTGTCTCTGCTCTTCGGGTCCAGGAACCATTTCCGTGCCTATCCATGGGAAAACTGGTTTACAACATTACCTCTTAGCAAAAAACAGTAAGAACAGTAGGAAATATTTGGGAGAGAAAGAGAAAAACAAGGGAAAATAGATATCTCTCAGATTCAAACCTGAGGGATAGTTTGGCCCAAAATCTATTTGCATGAGAAGTCAAACTTTTCTTGTTCTCTTTGGAGTCTGCAATAAAGGGCCCATGCAATCCACTCAGCACCTGGCTGATCAGGAACCTGATCCTACAAAATGATCTAAAACACAGACTACCAGGTATCCAATACGGGGCCTTTGAGGGAATTATGATATCTGGGGAAATCTGCAAAATCAGGCACTAGGGTAGGCAAAGTTCAAACCCATGAGGACTAATGAGATTGAAGCAGATACGATTCAGAGGAAGGAAAAGGATAAACAGGGTGCTGAAAAATAGGTTAAGAACAATTGTGTTCTACATTATTTTTATTATCTGACAACTAAAACCTCTTCTGGACTACAATTAAATCCAACCATTTGTCAAAAAAAACCCCAACAAATGCGATTATTGAAAAGCAAGAAAAACAGAAGTTGTGCAGGACACAAGTCTCACCATTCTTTAGCCCCAGCACTCTGCAGGCAACCTTCCATGGCCTTGTAGTCAGCTACTCCTGCTATCACATAGATGCCATGACTGGGAAAACGTCCTATCTACTGGCAGCTAAGAAATAAACACCACGAACAAGCTGGTGCCCTCTGGTCTGAACCGGAATTTATTTTTTCCCAAAAAAGATATTTTGCTTAAATGTAGAATCCCTGTAACTGGAACATCGGTGTGCCACATGTGACACCTTGAAACAAAATTGAATCTGCGTTTTTCCTCACAAGAGAAAGAGCTTCATAAGCCACGTCTACCTATCTATGCAGCCACTCAGACATCTACAACAGCACTAGTGCTCTAAGTACATGGAGGCAAACTCATTTTTTTGTTGCATGGACTGAAAGAAATCAAACTGCTGAAAGGTATGACTACTATCACGAAAATATATGTTAAGAGCAATCACTAACAGTTAACAAATACCTTTTAGACACACTCTATAAATAATGTATCTCTCCATGCATTGCCTTTTTGAAGGCAATCTGAATGCCTCTTTGTACCCTCTCAGCAAGCTCTTGAACCAGTGGCTGGTGGAGCACTTGCAAAATTAAACAGGCTCTTGATAAGGAAGAGGAGCAAAGATTATTATTTGTTGCTGGGTGGGCTGAAGGAAGCCATTCATTGCATAATGCCCAAAACACCTTTCTGGTAAATGCAGTTCAGTGTTAGGTGCTCTTGTGCACTTTAGATACTTAATTCCTTTTTTTGCAAATCAAGTCCTAAAATCTCAGAAGTTCAAAATTTATTAGATAGGTTAAAAAAAAAAAACCAAAACCAACAAACAAACAAAAAAAACCCCACGCTAAAAACATCTGAAATATTCTTTCTACTGAGCTTAGAAACACCTTTGCTACTTCTCTCTGGTGGGCACCCTAAAAGCTGCAAACCTATTAATTGGCACCATCAATTACTCACATCGATGAGCACTTGCACACCTGAGCAGTCACAGTAGGGTTAAGGAAGGCCATCGTACTGTTCCTCCAGGTATGTGTCCCTTGGCGATTAAGGGTATCACATCACCCAGCCCTGCGTGTTGCTTGCTGCAATTTTATATATACCGGTGTACAGTAATAAAAGTAATATTTTTCACAAAGGGATATGATGAGAGCTTGATCAAATTATTTCAAACAGTTCCACTCCAAGCTCAGAGTCACTGTGAAAACAGAACCTATGGAAAACATTTGTTATTATTTAGTTGTTACTTTTTTGTAATCTATATTCCCATTATTTTTGTTCTCCAGCTCCCAGAAAACAATTGTGCAGTTCAGGGGTGATTCCCCCCCGCCCCCCTTCCACCCCCCCAGGGCTTGCATATGTTTGACACTATTTGGAAAAGTGACTAACAGGGTGTTCACTTTTACCAGGCCATTAATTGATAACACTTAATTAATCTGCCGTGTGAGAGATCAAATGAAGATTGTGTCCCACAAACCAGCAACATATATTGACTTTGTTATTCCAATTATGTGTCTGACCAGAACAGCCCTTTGGTATAAGACTTAACCTTTGAATCACCCTCAGCGCAGAACTAGATCAGCTGCTAGGGATCTGACCTGAAAAAGACCTTGACACTGCTGGAGCTTTATATGTGCTGGAAAATGTTCCACCTTGTGCTTGTCATAGCCAGCGTTCCTGTTGTCATTTGCAATTACATTTGTGTGTTGGACACACTTCTCCGATAAGAAACTGATAATTAGCGGGGAATTCTGATTACAATTCAGTTTCACATTGGCACACATTTTTGTTTATTTTCTTTTGCAGTGGGGTTTTTTGTGGTTTGTTTTTGGGTTTTGTTTTTTTTTTTTTTTTCTTTAAAGAATGCCCAGAAAAGAGCAATTAGTTTCAGCAGCAATTGGGTAAGTGCAGCAGACAAAGAGAGCAAATTGCCTTTAGCAGACAATTTATAAATCAGCTGTAGATTTCCAACTCAGTTTTTGTTTTTGTTTCCCTGGGTTATCTTCTATTAAATTGATGGGTAACATCATCAGAGGCAGTTTTGGTGTAATTTACTATAAGAAAACATAATTAAAAATATATTCATCAGATTTCCTATAGCTCTCTTCAATGATAGTGAACAGCAGCAGCATAACAAGGAGTAGCAACTGACCTTCTCTAAGTGCTAATTTTGCTACCTTAAATCCATGTGTCTTCTCCCACAGAAGTCAGTATAAAATCTGGAGCAGACATACCCAAAACTGCGTAGCAAATCTTAGTTAACATCCACCTGCCATGAACATCACATACCATTTTGTCAGACATGGATCTGACCAGGATATGGATGGCTATTTTATGGTGCAATTTTCTTTAATGCACCTTTTCTCCAATAACACCCTTTCCAGCCAAAGGTAGAGGATAGCGTACAAATGTGACAATGAATTGCACAAAGACGATTTCTTCAGAAAAGAAGTCAAAATACAGTAATATTTATTTTTTGTGGACAAAAAAACCAAAACCAAACAACATTCTTTTAAGCCAACCTCATTGTTTGAGCATTGAATTTAGCAATATTACTTGCAGGTATAGGAGAGAGGGAAGAAAATTAGGCTGGTAGCTCAAAGACACCCATGAATAACAAAAAAAACCCAGAGAATAAGACCGTTTCAGGTCCTCCATCTTGTCTATTATTACAATCTAGTATGAAATAAAACTGCTCTTGGTTCTGATTTCACTGGTATAAAACCACTGAGGTAGCTCCAAACTCAGATAACTCTGAAAAAATTAATATAGAGAGTTATCAGTTTAAAGTTGCTTTAAGGAGGCAGAGCATCAAGCTGTTGTATTAGCAAGTAAAACTATGATCTTCCTAACACCTACACTGTTGTTTAAGTTATCAACATTTACTTTTAATAAACACAAGCAAGAGTAACTGGCCTGATTAGCATACAAAGCCCTTACAACTCGGTTGGTGCCTTTTAAACAGGGTTGCTGAACAGGGTTCAATAAAATATTCATTTCTTTGCCACAACCCCACAAACCAAACAACTGTCAAACTGTTTAATTGTCCTGATTAAATCTCACAGAGCTCTAGTAATGAAAGGGAGGCAAATCCACAAGCTAACAATAACTCACATGTACAGCAGTGGCCTCTGAAATGTTTTGTTTTTAAAGTATTAACCAAGACACCGAGTTTTCTTACTCTTTCCATAACAAGTCGCAGAGTCTTTAACATTTATCTGGCTGGGTACCTTGGCAAGCAGCAGGCTGTGCAGCGGACGTGCCTATGGAAGGTACTGCTTGAAACCTCAGTATGATCCAAAAAGTGCTGTAAACCAACTGCAGCATGAACCCCTAAGAAATACATCAAATATTGGGGTGTATCTTAACCCCATAGACTTCTGGCTGAGATACAGAAACACTACCAAAGGAACCAAAGGCAATTGAGAAACATCCAAAGATAAATGAATATATGCCAAGGCTTATGTGTGCTATCAAGCAATAAATACACTAGGAGTAGGAAGTGCAAAAAGTAATTAAGGTTAAGAAAGAGGCATATGCAAGCTATAAAACATTAGGTAGAGAGGAGGACTAGAAAGATTGCAGAAGGAAGTTAAAAGAGTGTAAAGAAAAAATTAATACAGGAGGCAGAGGAAGAGACAGTAAGGGAGATTGCATGAGAGGTTAAGATAAATAAGAAGATAATTTTCAACTCTGAAAGGCTCAGGAGTCAGATGTTGGACAAGTGTCTCTAAGACGGCAGAGAAACTCCATTCTAAAAAGCAGACATTGTGCTAAAGCAGATCAAAATCAAGTGTTTGTAACTCCACATTCAAAAGGTTTGGACTCTGACTGTGGATTCTTGGGATGATAAGATAACATATCTCAGATAAAATTGTGCAGCTTTCACAAGGGGCTGTGAATTGACCAACCCACATGTACATTATAATATATTATGATATTATGATTGTCCTTTGTAAGGACAAATGGATAAACTCAATGTGATGTGAAACCAGCACCATATTAGAAGGGTGGCTTGAAGTGTTTGGAAAGATGTCAAGAGACAAGGTGTAAACAGGCCAGATGTGGCAAAAAGAAACTCAAAAATTTTGGAAAAGTGATTTAATGTTGGCCAGCCAGGGAACAGTCACCTCAGTGACAACAACATTTTAAGTGTCAGAGGGAGAATCAGCTCTTTTGAACATAGATGACTAAGTAGAAACATGTAATGGTCAGAATACCATGGGTGGCTGTTGAAGGACCGCATTTATCCTATTCTTCCTGAATGTGTTGGCATTAACTATTTGGGAAGTCACTAATCCTAGCATTTAACACCTGGTATCTCTAAGCAAGAGGCTGCGTAAGCACACACAAGGGCACTTTAACCTGCAAAATCTAAATTCAAACAATCTGTGGGAGAAAAACTCCTAGGCTGAACAGCGAAAGTAAAAGTGTCTCTTCTTTCTGGCAGTAATGGGAAGGGGAGATTTTGAAAGATATTTGTTCTGTAATCTATTTCTCTCCCTGCCTTGATATTCTTGATTCTTAATATTTCCTATGTAAATATGTTTTCAGTGTTTTTACTGAACAGTGTTAAAGTGTGTCATTTACCAAAGTCTGAAAAATATTGCTAACAGGGCACATACCGGTGTACATGGACAGTGATGGAGATGGCAGCATTACCTGTTTGGCTGTTAAAGAAGCAGAGAGAAAGGTTGGCTGAGGCTGTGACTGGCTTCCTCCTTCTCCTCATTATGCCTGACCACCTGAAAAAAAAACCACAACTGACTGTATATTCTAATACAGCCTGGTCACCTTTGGCACTGGTCTGAGGAAATGAGACTTCACTGAGAGAGAGGACTCCCACAAAAAAGTGTGAAAAATTGAAATGACAAGGTTATGTTGATAGCTTGTTGAGTGAATGAAGGGAATGAATTGAAATTTACATTTATATAGCACTGCTCATCTACACTGTATCACTCAGGACTAAGGAGTTTGTGGCAGACTTACTGTGCCAGGGCAGCTGCACTGGGGAATGAAGTAGAATAGGACCAAACATCATTTTCCCAGGCAGAGACCCTACAAAAATAGTGGAGAAAGGCAAAGAACCAGTGGAAAGCTCAAAAAGGGTGGGAAATAGAGAAGAAAAAGTAGAGCACTTAGTGCATGGAAGATTGGGAAGTGAGGAAGGTACTGAATAATATGAAATACCTTAAAAGCAACAAGAGCAAGGCAAGAAAAATCCAACCTCTCAGTTGCACTTCCACCACTTCCTGGAGTGATAAAGAGTTGGTAGAATTCCTACATAATTCAATGCTAAGTAAAGTCATTCTTCAAAATGCAGCAGAACACGTATAACATGGAACACACTGCATTCTTCCGATTTGTTGTGAATTTCCTGGCTATTTCAGAAATAGCTTGACCACCATGTCCAACAAGAGTACACACAGCAGAGCTTTCTCCTTCCCCTGCAAGAAAAATCATACAAGTCTGCCGAAAAACCATGACATTTCCAAACAGGTTCACACTGATACACAACTAATTTTTTTTTTCTGTGGCATTTTTAGCTAACCAAATACAGGTCTACAACAAAGTAAGCTCACACAAGATACCTATATGATATCATCTGATATCTGCTACAGGCTGAAAGTTGAATCCCACATGAACTGGACACAGACATGCAAGTCCCAGCTTTCAAAGCCCTCACTCCCACATTTCCTGCTCCCGTTCTCCGCTCTCACCTACCACAGTGGTTTCCTTATACCTGCTCCCTGACTATCCCTATCCTTCAGCTCTTATCCTTTGGCTTTCAGGGTTGAGGTGCCTCAACATCCTTCCAGCCCCGCATTTACAAACACCAGCAGCTCCCCAAAGACTCAGGTTACTTTCCTGCTTCCCCGTTTTTCTGAGCACTCATCTCCAGAGGAAATGTTTCTTGTGAGCCGTAACCTTTCTGACCCATCTCTTTTCTTGACAGTGGTGACGGGCAGCTAATCGCAAGTGCCTGCTGAGCTCGGCTCTGCTGCTGCACCGGAGTCAGCGAAGGAGGCCAACGCTGCTGCCGGGAGCATTTCAGATTGCAGCCCACAAACACCGCGGCGAGGCACTATGCAATACAAAGTAGCATGAGTGCTGGTACTATTAAATCACCTCTTTGTGGTTCGTTTTACCCAGATGAAAACACTACTAATTAATTCACCGATGTTCGTAACAGTCTTAGAATCCATAGAGATTAATTTTACTATTATGACATTCTTAATATAGTTATTTTGCAGAAAAATGGCAGGTCCTTGTTTCTCCACATTAACCTCTATGCATTCTCATATTGCATTGGAGAAGACAGTTTTGCTTAAGTGGTAAATATGCTTTTTTAAAAAAGGCTTTTTATTTAAATTCCTAAAAGCTTAGGTTTTATTTTATAACAAAAAAGGATTCACAGAAGACCAATGACTTCCCAATCAGCCTTGAATCTGATATGCTATACAGATGGGTTCTGCTGATGCCTCTGACAAAGACACTCTGCAGGAAAACAAGAAACTTACTCAATTTTGCTGGGAAAAAAAGGAGACAGTAAACCTTCCTTTCTGCTGAACCTTGTCTACTTAACTTTGTAAGTTCTTTCAATTAGCTCACAGTGAAATGGGGCCAGGTTTGCAGGCAGAGATAAACACAGAAGATTACAATAGCTCAGAAAAAAAGTGATACAAATAAGTATCTCTGCTGAAGCAGGATTTAAATAAGTGGAAATGTTACTATTGCTCTGGAAGTGAAACTAGAGATGTGAGAAAAATATTACATTAAACATCAAGGGTAAATCAAATGTTTTTCACCTTGATAGCAGACTCATGGCCTGAGTTACATAATATTGGGGTAATATACTCAGAAGAAGAAAATCCATGTGTATAGGATTCAAATTTTGGAAACTATAGTGTAACATTAGGCAGAAACAGTCAAGGCTGGTAGACAGACAAAGAGCAGAGGGTTATAACAATAAAGAATGTGAAAAAATCTATTGAGCATACGTAGTCCATACTCATAGAATTATAGAATCATTTTGGTTGAAAAAACCCCTTGAGATCATCAAGTCCAACCGTAAACCTAACACTGCCAAGTCCACCACTAAAACATGTCCCTAAGGACCACATCTACACATTTTTTAAATACCTCCAGGGATGGTGACTCCACCACTTCCCTGGGCAGCCTGTTACTCCAAGACGTACTAGAAAGAATAGGAAAAGAAGAAACTGTGAGTGGATGGCAAGGGAGGGAGGTTTGAAATGTCAGAAAGCTGTCTTAAATTAACTATTAGAAATGTAAAAGGACATAGTGTTGGAGTGGAGACACAGAGACAAGAGGAATGTAGCATTGATTAGTGATGTCAGAACCTTTCCATAGGTACAACTGGCTGGAAAAGAAGAATTATTTCCTCACATAAGAATTGGGGAAGTCATTTGCTGCTCTGTAGGGGGAACACTTACTGGAAGCTAAGCAGAAAGCTGACAAGACATCTGTGCTGGGAGTAACAGTGAGACTTGGAGGTAGGACACTGGTTATTTGGGGGCACTTTTTTTGGGGGGGCACAAATTTTCCTATTTAATCTATTCATCTGAGAAAACAGAGATGTCAAAATCATACCACATCTGCAATCAGACCATACCAGGTCTGCTACCAGACCTAATACATGCCCACACTTCTTCATCCCAGCACTCATGAAAATATCTTGCATAAAGACAGACAGATGATAATGTACTTCTGAACAATTGAGAGCAAGGTAGCTCCAGGAAATTTGAGGTGGCTGATGAGACCGGAACATTTTGTACCAACCACCTCTGAGCAGTACCAAGCATGCATGCAGGCAAGGGGGTGAGATCTGATAAAAAGCTTCAGATTGCCAGGTACTAAGAAAGAGGCAGCAGCAAGAAGTCTGAGGTTAAATAGTGCAAAAGAAACAACAAAGACAAATCCAAATTCAACTCATCAGAGCAGGAAGAAGGAGAGATGCAGTGCTAGGCTCGGGAAGCTGCCAGGCCTGGGCAAGGACAGCTTGTTAGACAAGGCTCTCAGGCAGCTCGTGAAAATTATAAAGTCTGTATACTCATCTGGCGTTAAACTGAGCTCCCCAGTTCTGCAATGCTGTCCTGGCATAATTTCTTCTGGGGACATTGGGAAGCATCCTGGACCTACCTGGTTTGTGCTCAGAAGTAAGACCATGGATGGTGGACCAGATGTAGAAGATTTTGGAATGTATTCACAAAGACCTGAGGGAAGTTTGAACTGTAGACAAGGAACAATTGGTGCTGAAGGTTCAGCAGGAGAGAAAGAAAGGTCATGTATTAAATGTATTAAATGCAAATTGGGAAGGTTGGGGTGTTTTAGAAATGGAAAGGAGTGAAGTAATTGCAGGCCTGGGGAAAGCACAGATAAGATGAATAAACAAAATATAAAGAGCTATCATTGCAGTCATGCACCTGCACAAAAGAAAAATGCTCTTCCAAAAAATAGATTCCCTATTAAGTGATTTTGCTTGATTTTTTCACGCCACTCGTGAGTTATCAATCTCTCCACCCATAAAGACAAATGTCATATCAGCCCTAACCCATCAGCTATTCCCAATTTATCACCATTTAATATATATTAAAATGCTCTTACCTCTGATTGCAAAAACAAACAAAATAAGGCAACATAAATCAGAAAGAAAGGGAAAGGGAGATGAGGAGGCTGAAGAGACAGAAGGGAGATCTGCTTCTCAAAAGAATGAATTTTTTTTCTCTTGATCTTTGCATCCAAGCTCTCAAGGCCTCTCCACCACAGAAATACTCCAATGATCTTACACTGTAAGTCACATCAGTAGTTTATTAATGCCCTCACAACACAGAAACAAATGCTCAGCCGTGGACGTGGAGTGGGGAAGCTGCAGAGTAGTAACAAACTCAGCAACCCTATGTCTCTCTCTCTCTCTGATCCCATTATAAACTAACACAATATTTTTCTCCAATTTTCAGTCGGTATTGCAGCTCACAGCAGAAAAGATACTGAAAGCAGCAGGAGCCAGGCAGGGGTGTCAGACTTCAGAGCGGACACTGCCTTGGGACCTGGGGGGGGCCAGTAAATCAGTGCACGCTTGTCAACAGCTCCAAGCTGCAGGAATTACTCGAGCGAAAATAACAAATGGCTGTCATTGTGGAGCCAAAAACCTGTGATTATAATTATCACATCCCCAGTGACCTTGCATAAACTTTAATCCCTCTCCAATGGAGCATTTAAATAGCCTGCATCTACTGGCAGGGGACCGTGTCCCCTTAGTTGAAAATACAGAGACTAGGAAAGAAACGAGCCACAAAGAAACCACCAAGCCCCTCTGTGTCTTACAGCTTGTATTAAAGAGTTGTACAAGAAAAGCCCTGTCACTGTCATTTTAATTGATATTATATAGTCATCCTGAATTCAAAATGCCATGGTGGTATCCAAACTCGGCTAAGCCCAGCACCAAGCATTTTAATCAGATGAAAAGGTCAAATAACACCAAGTTTTCATCACTGCATTCAGTGAGTCACTGGGCTGAAAAAGTGGGTATACAAGGTGTGTGGATGGGTTGTTGAGTGAAGAAATCTTCAGGGAGGCAACCTCCTTCCACCTTGGAGAAGTTAGCTCACCCTTGCAGGTCCCACCGTGATCAAGACTTGAATGAATTCTTCAGCCTAGGTTAAAGACCTTTTCCCACTGCTAAAATCAGGTATTTTAACTATTTGGGATTTTATATTACCCTTTACAGCCAGGATTGGATGTCTTTGATTATAGAATTAGGGACTGTTTTTGCTAGCGCCTTGTTCTACTTCTTGAGGTCATAAAGCTTCTTCCATACAATACAGACAGGTGCTGCAGAAAACCCTAAAAGCTCTGAATCTGGGGAAAGGAAAGATTTTGATTCTACAGGATTTCATAATCCTTATATTTCTGATCCTGAAAGGATCCTTTTAGGGGAGAAAAAAAAAAAAAATCTATTCATGCTATTTCAGGTAACCAAGTCCTCCAAAGCACATCAAAAGCAGAGGAGTTGAGTTGCAGGACTCTGATGGCATTGCTTTGAAATTGTACAAACAAAGTTGCTGCATGATAATCTGATTACTAGTTCACAGACCACAGAAATTGTTGCACCTGCAAACCAGGTAATTTCCCCAGAAGCAAACACCTCCTGCACTCAGCAAATGATGCTCCCATGTACAGGCAGCCAACACATGTGGGTTTAAAACACAAGACCTTTTATCTTACATACATGTATTAACTATGTTCATCATGAGCTTTACACCATGGTATCACATAACTGATTTTTTTTTTCAGTACTGCTGCAAGGAGACAAAATGAACTTGTTACTGGAAAAGTTTTCCTAATCACACAGGCTTTCACTAGGTTTCAGAGATAGTACATTAGAAGAGTTACACGTTCAAATTAGCAGTAATTTTAACAAATTCAAAACTTTTAAAACAGGGAAATCAGTGTAACAATAAGCCTTAAGGGAAAATCACTTACAGAAATAGGGCAAAATTTAAGCATTTCTGTATTAGTGTGTAGACTGGTGTACATACTGCTCATTTGCAATTCTCTGTCTGTTTTAAACAAATAAAGTAAAAGATATCTACAGCAAGAGGTATATTCCCTAAAAATAGGAAATTGTACTGTCTAGGAAAGAAAGAAATACTTGAAACAGAGTAGTTCATACCCACATTGAGAGTTTTAACTTTAAATATGGAATTAGAGATTAAAATAACTAAGCAGCAGCCTTACCACAGTTAAGGGGCTACAGTGGATCACAGAGGTACTTAGTTATTTAGGTAGTTTTGCAAGTCAATAAAACCCCAGTGCATATATATTGCAAAGGGAGGATTTCTTCCAAGCAGCTGTGTTAACCCAAACCAAATGTCCTGGCAATTCTCTAGCAAGCTCTCTTAACCCAGCAGTGTCAGCTCTGCTCGACGGCGCGTTTGAAAACACAGCCACAGCTAGCACAAGTCTCCTTTTTGCTCTGTGACTGGATTAGGATGTTCTATGGACCAGAGAGACAGTGAGAGAGACAGCCAGAGCCTCACAGAGCTTTGCATCCCTGTGACAGTCTGGAAATAGGTGGTGGCACAGGAGAGACAACTCTTTTCAGCTGGTGGCACAGAACAGGAACTGGATAGAGTCCAGGTGCCTTCACAGCCCGTGACATCAAGGCCACTCAACAGCCACCGCATAGTACCAGTTTCTATCAGCCTAATTCATTTTAAATGAAAATTCTCCATTTGCATCACTGCAACATAAATAAATACATTAAATATCATGTAGTAGTAGCTTTGGCACATTTCTCCTTTTGTCAGGAATCATTCCAAAAGTCTTCTCTCTTTTCCTGATTAGCAACATGATGCAGTTGACCGAGTTTAGAGCTGCATATTCTATGTGTTTTGTGCGTGAAGATTTGGTAAAATTCCTCTTTTTATCCCATATACTGGAGACGAGTTATCACCAATTGTCTCTGGTTTGTTTCTCCTTTGACACATCCAACCTCACTCCTCCAACACCCTTGTTCCGTCTCATCTTGGAGAATGGGCAGAGTTTCAGAAATATTCTTTCTTCATGTCAGTAACATGTAAAGTAACTGTCAGTGATCATCATTATAAGACCAACTTTTAGTTGCTTGTCTCAACTTGCACACACACTATTTTATGAATTCATCTCTAGAAAAAAACCCAACCAACAAACAACAAAACTCCCCCGAACCCAGCACAAAATGTGCATTTTCTGTGTATTAATACTTGAACATACACAAAATCTAGCATGAAATCATACATAAACACCTAATATCATTGGCAATTAGCCATTATTTGCCATGGACTTAGTACAATATGAGAGGGTGTTAATCTGTTTGGTTTTAGAGAAAATTATGGAAAGCCTATTATTTACCCCTTTCTTCCTTATCATGAGACAAATCACAGAAACTTGTCACCACTTATTTTATATTATGAGACTATTTTGAGTCTAGGTTTGTCAAAATTGAAATTATTTTGAAATAGCTGTTGCTGAACACAGGAATTGCTTGGAAATTACAGAAACAAAACAGTTGTGAGAAGGTAATTATGTTCCATGAACGGTGTTATAAAATTTCATTTCTTCTGATATCAACAGTCCAGACATATGGTGTAAGCCCTTTTGCAGTCTTGTATCCCTAGCATCCCAGAAGGTGTGCAATAAAAACCCAAAGCGGTGGTGTTTGTGTAATGCAGTGGGACCGGGTGAATGTACAACAGGGTCATTTTTGACGAGTTTCAATTCCAGTGTAGAGCAACTTGAATAAACAACTCTTAAAACTACCTTCGCATTATGGGGCAAATTGCTCATCTCTGAATCACAGTTACTCTTGGCTTCCCATTCAGAACTCTCTCTACAAGTCCCACTAGCATTAATGGGAGCTCCACAAGCAGAACAAATAGACAATCATTTCATACTGAGAGGATAATTTCCCCCACATGGTGTGTGTCCATCACACAAACCCACCTTTCACCAAGGGAGAGAAACACAACCTGTGAGAGTCTCCCCATCCCTACCTTTCCATCCCCTCCTCTGTGCTCTGCTGCCTACGGCCACCAGGACCAGACAGGCAATCTGACATTTTTAACAGCTTTTATCGTTTCATAACACTGGCTCCTGGCTGTTTCACATTACCCAGCACTATCCTGCAGTGATGCTGGGTTCACTCAAAAGACAACCCTGGTTCACTGAAACACTAAAAGCAATCTTTAGCCGTATAATATTTTGGCCTCCTGAAGACCCCATCCCGAGGAGAGGGTTACTCTGGAAATGCAGTGAGGCCCGGATGAATAGAGATGTCACCACCCTTGGTGAGCTCCCGTGTACCTTAGCTAAACAAGGAACCTATATAATGCATGGGGATGCTGTACAAGCTTGAATGAGAGATGCCATACACAAACTAGAGCAGCAACTCACCACCCCTCATCACAAGTCAAAACCAGGTAAGAAATACAAGGTAGAAATAGGCTGCCTTGCCGCAGGTAAATTCATGCCGGGATTTCTGATCACTTTACAAATTTAGACATTTGGGCAGTACCTAAGTATCTTGGCACTGCAATGTCATTTTTCCAAGATCTTGGAGAAAATTTGCTGACTAGGACTTTTTCTTTTTCCAAGTTTTAATTTTTTCCCTTTCCAAGCCAGATGTACAGACCATCAGACCAGTGCTGGATAGAGTTTAAACACCCAAAACTTGCAAGCACCCAACAATCTTTCCCACAAGAGAAATATTAAAAGTACGTTTCACTTCTTCCCTGTTTACTCCTTTCCCTTTCATCTGTCCCATTCCCTAAGACATGTGTACTGGTCTGAAGTTCAGATTTGGCTTGAAGAGGGAACTATTTATATTTAGAGAAGGGTATTTCTCTGCCATGACTTCAAAAGCATTTCTGAACCCTAAAAGTTTCACAGGATTTCATGAAACCTGAAGAATATGGACTTAACCCTGGGATCTTCATCTCAAGAAGTTTTTCTTCCAAACCTGGTGTGAGTTTTCCAGCAAAAGCAATAGCCAATCTGCTTCTTCTGACAAAAATAATTTTATCCAAAAATCTTCAGCTAGAATCAACTCCACCCAGCAGTTGCCACCTTTAACCCCAGGTTTGTCCCTCAGTGTAACATCCTTCCTCAAGCTGACCTCCCAGAGTCATACAAATATAGCAAAAAAGAGAGCCTGTATTTTAAAAGTATGATTCTAGGTGATACAGTTAGGTCAAAAACTTGCAATATAAAACCTATAAGTTCAAAACTAGGAAAATCAGTTGAGAGAGACAAAAATTACATGCATTACTTTTTGTTTTATATTTTTGAGAGTATCGATTCTTTGTCTTTTCAGGTAGAAATGTAGTGCATTTTTCTTCTGGTGGGAAGCCACAAGTATTCTGTTTCCATTTCTGATTGATTTCAGCTCTTTTCTGTGCAGGTAAGGTTCATGTGGTTTGAGGCCTGGTAGTGAAGATTTGGCACAGCTTTAAATATAAGTAATTAGGGAATTCATTGACCATAACAAACAATGGGCAAAAAAAAAAAAAACCGACCTGTTGTAGAGAAGGTACTTCCCATTTGCTTATTATAGCATTTTTTGCCTGTAATTATAACTCACAAATTTCATTCACTCAAAAAATAAATATCTTTTTTTTCCTTAAATATTCTAAATCAAGCATTATATTACAACTCTTTCAAGAATGAACCTCATCATTCCCTTTCGTATATGAAAGGGGAAAAAAAGTAACTCTTGAAAATCTACCAGAAAGGGGCAAGTACAAGCATGCTGTAAAGACATCTGTGTAATAAAACCCCACTGTACACTTCCACACATCATATGCGTGTGTGCTCACATATACATATATGCACATATATACTTATGGATGCATATTTATATATTTTTTATATATATATAATTACACTCACCCTATGAAAAATGAAACTCCAATGATAATGTGATCCCCACAAGCCTAACACTTCAATTATAAAGCAATCCTAGCACAAATCCAGAAAATGTCACTGTCACATGGTTCCATTGTATGCTGTTGAAAATACCTCCAAAGTTTGGAAATTAATCACACAGCAATGCCAATCTTTTAAGCCAGGCATCTATGAACCAACCTCTCCCCTACTGAATGAATTACATTGAAATCATATAATTGCAGGCTGCCATTCAGTCACCCTTAACAATAGGAGACTTCGAAAATTGGAATTTTTTTCCCCTCTGACTCCCAACTTGCAAGCATGAAGCATACAGCAAAAGCTTGGTGCTTTTTAAATTACCTAAAATCTACATCCTTCAGACAAATGAACACAAAAAAAAAAAAAAAAAAAAAAAAAAAAAAAAGGGTGCAATTTAAGGGCAAATCATTTTGTGTTAATCCTTGGGAACTCAAAGCATGAAGATAAAAGAAGAAAAAATGCAGGTTTCACTTTGCTCATTATGGGACATTGACTTTCACCTAATAGTATGCAATTAAAATTTCTTCATGAGATTTCCTTATTGAAATAAGAAAGATAGCGCCGTGCTGAATGTGGTGATAGATCTGGTATAAACGTGCTTCCTGGACAAACTGATTTATCATGTCTCATTCCAGCAGTACTTTCTTGCTTGCTCATTTCTCATCTTATTACTGTGAAGTTGTAATTAAAGAGGATCCTCCCACAAAGAAGAGTTCTCCTTCAGGACAAGCTAAATTATAAATGCACTGTTCTTTCTCTGAGACCAATTTAAAGGGGCAGTCTGCTGAGGGAAAGATGTACATCTAATACTTGGGGCTCCTGGCTCTGTAATTTCATGCAGGTCTCTTTCTGTTGGATACAGAATAAATTTGGTTTATAAGCCGATCTTCCTGGGCAAACATACCTCTGCAATTGACTATTTCAATTTAAATAGATAGACAATTCAATTAAAATGGTATTGAACCACTGTGGCTGATTTACTTTGTGGACACTTCATGTATGATCACTAGTGTAATACACCAAAATATTTCAAAGGGCACTGAAAAACTATCTAAGGAATAAAGAAAGACCTTGCAAAAATTCTTCCTGTTCTTCAGGAACAATAGAACAGCATTTGACCAAAAAGGCAATCGACACTGACCATTGTGAGATGAATTTGCCAGGAAGACACTACCTAAGGAAACATAAGCAGCAGGCATCATATCAATTCGACACCACACTATCCTCCCTCTACCACATTCTCAGCCCTTCAAATACATGGACTTGAACCAATGAAAATAAAAATTTAAAACATTATTTGGTCCCCTTTATTTGGCCTCATATCCCTAATGCAATAAACTATTCCTCCTGCAAGCAATAGCAAAAATCCAGTTTCCTTCAAGGGAAGATCCTCCAGGGAAGGACTCCCAGTAGTGCTGTTACTCGAGAAGGTTCTTGTGCCTTTGTATCTGAACACCTAAAACTAAATACAATACAGTGTAACCCCATCAGACTTATTTTTGGTTTGTTGTTCCCAAAGGCTCTACGTTACAAGACAATTAATTCCAGGAATAAGAATTATTCATATCACTTCACAGCAACTCTCAAAGTCACTTCTGATGCTTCCCTGAGGACTCTGGAAAGAGAGGACTGGTGGGTGAACTTCATAAAATGGGACTAGGAGAGAAGAATGCACTGAAAAATAGAGCTGAGCTCCCTGAGTTTGAAATACTTCTCCAAGAATGAGAATCTTCTCTTAGCTTTGGAGTATATATGTATCTTAATATTAAACATTACTTTCATGGTATCCTGCCTTTAATGTCAATGTGGGATCTAAAAGAATTCAGATCTCTTGCTAATGAAAATCCATCTGATACTCAAAAGGCTCACACAACCATGAGATAGCCTTTTACACTGTTACATCCTATAGCTTTATATTTCTCCTTGAGTCCATTAATTTAATTGCATCTCTGGATTTCATATTAAAATATTTTATTGTAATCATAGGAGACAGCAATAATTTATTAATGTGCTCAGTAGCAGTATTAGTCAGTAAGAGCAGCATTATATTTGCAGACATATAATTTCAGAGTTAATTTCATAAAAGTATAGGTGAACTTGATCCTTAAATTAGTATCATTGTCCTTTGCAAGAGAATTAAGACAGGCAATTCATTCTGTGTCATATCTACAATGTTTTAAATGTGATGCAAAGAGCTGTGTAAAAGTGAGGTGTTGGAGGCAACTGATATGACCATGAGGGTCTAGATCCTGTGAGGAAAAAAAATGAGAAATTTATTATGCTAATAGATGGTAAAATATTTATAACTGAGTATTTTTAAGTCCTTCTCAAAAAAATAAAATATCAATGATCATATGCAAAAGTGTTAAGAAAAATTATCTGATTCAACTTTCCAACCCAATGCAAGTTATATCACTAAATATTATTTCATTTGCTTCTCTTCCTCTTTTACATGTTTTCTTTCCCATTTTGCCAAGAGAAGAGCAAATATGGTAAGGGGAAAAGGAAGGAAAAGAAAAGAAAACAGCACAGCACCCCAAAGCCTGACCATTGCTTGCTCTACCATATTTCTTGCTGATAATTCTATTTGCTATATTAGTACTGCAGCTTATCTGTGGCTGATTAGTTGCAAATTTTCATTTTCAAAAGTCCAGTGCAGATTGGCGTTATGGTTTCATTGAACACACAAGGTCACATCAGCGTGCTTGTGTTTCATAGTTTGTGCTTTCATGGATGGCTGCAAGTCCTAAAGCAACCGAATCCACTTCTTCAAAGGTCATTTTCCATAAAATTTCTAATACATTTAGATAATACATAAAAGGTGAGGTCTATAAGCATTCACAAAGCAATTGAAAAAAGGAAATATAACAATTGACAATGCCACTTTTAGTCAAGTAAACATTCACTACAAGTTCTTTCTTTAGGCGTACTCCCTGCTCTGATAAAAGCCCCAGTTCTGTTTAAAAACATACAAGGTATTGGTTGCAAAAAGCTTTTCCTTGTTAGACGTCTTAACACAAAGGAAACAAAACCAGTACAATAAAGTGACTTAAAACCTCAAATACTCTCACTCTGCTTTCCAAAGATTTTGTGTTCAGAATAGATATATATCTTCATTTATGAAGAATTTCTTGTGCAAAAATTCTCTGAAGCTGCAGATTGCTTGCCAAGCTTCTCACCAGTGAGAATTTGTTTTATGGATGAATTATTACCTGTTAACTTACACAGCATTGTAAATATAACTGGTGTTGGGCAGCAGCCGCTCAGAGCCAAGCAGACAAGGGTCTGTGCACTCACCAGTTTATACTGTAAAGGGACAACCATTGACAAACTACAAGACCAGGCAGAAGGTAAGTACAGCAAGAAGTATCCATTAGTGCTCTGTCACAGGATAGGTGGGGATTCAGACATCGCACATTAAGAATTACAATCCAGGTGCATGGAATAAATAAAAGAGCATTCCCAACTGGCAGAATCCTCTCAGTCCCTACTCTCTTTTGTTCTTACCAGTTACTTCTGCTGGCTGACAAATCATCTCCCTGACACAATAAATTTGTTATGGAACATTATCTCAGGCTGAGGAAGGTCAGGATGTGCTAAAGGTCATGTATGTATTAACCCAATACATGAGAGTCCCCACCTGTAATCTAAAACATAGTCTTAAATTACATACTATTGAACTGGCATAAGAGATCTCTCATAAACAGCCTCATTTACCTGACACGTTCTCAAGATGTGCCCAAACATCTTGAAAACAGGTGTGTGTCCTCTTTGCTCCAAGGTGTTATTAAAGGCAAAAGCTATGCTGTCAAACACTGGGGTTATGGAGTTACTGCCCCTAAGAGAAGGGAGATGAGGACAGTCCGATTCCAGCACCAGCCCAATTTAGGTACACAGCACGGGTTGGATTAGGATCTGGTCATAGCAAACCCAGTGGAGACCATGGCTACGAGGGTCTGCACTTAGCTTCAAGCTAAGATGATATGAAAACCTATTCCCTCATGGACTTGCCCATCACCCAGTGGAAAGTGCATCCCAATTTGCCTCTGAATAGCAAGAAACATTTTCTTTCACAAAACCCCATGCTGCAGTCCTGTTTTAACCACCAGAGTAATCTCAGAGTAATTTCTACAGAAGCCGCCCAATGACTCAAAGCCTGACCCTGCAGCAGGCTGTGATGCTGCTCTGTTACCACCTACAAGGGTACCACCAGATGAGGACAGCGCAGGTTGCCCATGTGCCACAGCAGTGCCCAAAGGGAAGGATACATCCAGGCTGTATCCCAAAACCCACCTCATCTTCTGAGACTAAATTTAACAGCTGAGGATTCCTCCACCCTCCCTCCAAGGTTATCCCTGAGATTTAGACTCAAGATTCATCTGTCCTAGCTTTTAGGCACCAAGTCTATGCTATTCATCTCTTTTTAGAGAGAAAGGTACTCTAAAGAACAATGCATTTAATCCTAATCCACCCTCTGACATGATTTTTTTTAACCAAACTGGGAAAGGTACTATCTACTTGGAATTTCCAATCTTGGGATATGAGACCAGGAAATCAAAGACCAGTGAAGGATCTGGTTGCAAACAGCCTTTTTGACTTGCTTTCCTTGACAGAAAACCATTCCCGGGCAATTGTGAAAAAGGGAAATGTTGGCTTAGTGCAAAGAGCAAACACAGAAGTCTTTTAAAGACACAGATATCTTGTATCTTGCCTTCAGTAAGCTGTTTCTCCTTTTTATTCTCATTTTCACTCTCCGTCTGTCTTCATTAGTCTGCTGGCACTCTGCTAGGATTAGTGAGCTAGTTTCCATGGTTTCTTATTTTCACTTTCTATCTTTCTTCGCTTAACTCATTAAATTGCTCATTACTTCACTGCACTTTACAGGAGACATATTTATTGTATTAGTTACACAATGGCCAGATTAGTAAGTGATAGGCAGTTTGCTATTTGAAAGAACGTATTCTAATAGCAGAAAGGAAATTCAGGAGACACAGATATTATCTACTAGTTGTAGCATAACTGGGCTAGCTAGTAACTGCTAAATGTTTACCCTTTATCACTAGAAATATGCTACACGATTATAAAAAAAAATGGTGCATGCACACACCTCAGTTCTCTGCAGCACCCGTGCTGCGCTTGCACCCATGGGAAAGGGAGGCTAAAAGAACAGTTCTATGGACAAACATCTTCTTTACCGTCTCCTCTTTTCCTTCCATGATAAATTCCCATGACAAACCTGGCCAGACGATGGCTTTTCCCAAGGTCTGGAGGAGGTCTGCACGCCTGAGCCTCCCTCCAGCTGCTGGGGAGGAGCGGGGACAGCAGGGAGGAACCAAGGCATCGCAGAAGGTCCTGGCCAAAGGAAGCTCTCCCATGTGAAAACTGAGGTCAAGCTTAACAGTTTTGGGTCCAGTTCTCAGATTTCCAGCATGCATGTGTCAATTACTTTATAAGAAAGATAATTGTGTGCCTCATAGTCATATCCTGGTAAAATTCTTGAGTAAAATGACTATTCAATTCAATGGGAGTACAGTGCCTGCTACAGCATGAAAATTTTTTTCTTAAGTCAGCAAAGCAACAATTCTGAACTTAAAACACAATATTCTCCTGCTCTGGTTGAGAGTGTCTGCTCAGTCAGGTCTGTATTCAAAGCTGTTTTCAGTCCCGATACACGTTTCTTGTGGTCAGCTTCTGGGGTTTTTTATTTGATTGGTTTTCTGATTGTGCCAATTTCAACACCCTCTTCTCTGTCCTCCACTGTCTATTCCCCATCATTTCTTTAAACAATCCCCATTTCCTCATCCTCTCTGTTAAAGTACAGTCCATTTCCACCTCTAGTCTAGCCATCCCATCAAGGGTGCAAAAGAGGTCTCTTTACCTTGCACCTCTCACTTTATCTTTTGATCTTTTCCTCATTTAAATGTAACATAGTAGATTCAATTATGCTGAAGTTCCTCAGATGCTGAATGTAATCATCCATGCTCTGCCTCTTTAGTTCAACAGGGCTCCAAGACAGAGTTCCTTTCAGCTGAATTAAGATCTTTCCTGCTGTTAGTGAATAGTATATACAGGGGTTCACGCCATTCATTCATCTTCTCCAGTAGTTCATTTATCACTTGGAGGTAATCTACTGTGGAGAATTTTGATCAAAAGGATGCCTGATTTTTTTTATTTTTTTTTTTTTTTAAGAAAATCTAGTATTTTTTAAAAGATTGAATTGGTTCCTTGGATAAACTTTGTAGACATAGGGCCAAGGCATTCATGAAATGTAGCTTTCCTTTCTATCTCATCTGTATGTAAATAAGTTCTACTTTTTCTCCAATAAACCCTATGAATGCTCTTATTTTTAGGGTTTGAAGAGGAGCTGTTCCATTTCACCATCCTTTGATGTTAACCTTCTACTACCTGCTTTACCACTTCATTTTATATATTCTGGCATATGAAGTGCTGATGTTTGCTAAGTTGTCAGTAAGACTTTTCTATAGTAAAATTTATGTTGAATTCCTACTGATAACAGTCATAGAATCACAGAATTATAGAATGGTTTGGGTTCGAAGGGACCTTCAAGACCATCTAGTTCCAACACCCCTGCCATGGGCAGGGACACCCTCCACTAGACCAGGTTGCCCAAAGCCTCATCCAACCTGGCCTTGAACACTTCTAGGGAGGGGGCATCTACAACTTCACTGGACAACCTGTTCCAATCTACCCTCCTTCAGCTTAAAGCCATTACCCCTTGTCCTATCCCTACATGCCTTTGTGAACAGTCCCTCTCCAGCTTTCTTGTAGGCCCCTTCAGGTACTGGAAGGTGCTACAAGATCTCCCTAGAGCCTCCTCTTTTCCAGGCTGAACAACCCCAACTCTCTCAGCCTGCCCTCATAGGAGAGGTGCTCCAGCCCTCTCATCATCTTCGTGGCCTCCTCTAGCTCCATGTCCTACTTGTGTTTGGGGCCCCAGAGCTGGACGCAGTACTCCAGGTGGGGTATCATGAGAGTGGAGTAGAGAGGGAGAATTCCCTCCCTCAACCTGCTGGTCACCCTTCTTTTGATGCAGCCCGGGATATAGTTGGCTTTCTGGGCTGCAAGCACACATTGCCAGCTCCTGTTGAGCTTCTCATCCACCAGCACTCCCAAGTCCTTCTCCTCAGGGCTGCTCTCAATCCATTCTCTGCCCAGCCTGTAGCTGTGCTTGGGATTGCCCTGAGCCATGTGCAGGACATTGCACTTGGCCTTGTTGATCTTCATGAGGTTTGCAAGGGCTCACCTCTCAAGCCCTCTGGATGACATCCCTTCCCTTCAGTGTGTCAACCACACCACGCAGCTTGGTGTTGTTGGCAAACTTGCTGAGGGTGCAGTCGATCCCACTGTTCATGTTGCTGACAAACAATGTTAAACAGCACCTGTCCCAATCCCAGCCCCTGAGGAATGCCACTTGTCACTGGTCTCCACTTGGACCACCAAGTGGTTTATCTGTTAAATCCATGCCTCTCCACTTTAGAGACAAGGATGTCATGCAGGACAGTGTCAATGTTTTGCACAAGTCCAGGTAAGATGATATTAGTTGCTCCTCATCCTGAGGTGATGCTTGAATACTAACCAGCTTTCCTGGGCCCTTCTTCCCTGCAGGGCTTTGCCCCATGCTACTCTACCAAGCAGATCCCTGAAGAGGCCAAAGTCTGCTCTCCTGAAGTCCAGGGTAGTGAGCTTGCTGTGTGCCCTAGGGATCTTGAACTCCACCATTTTATAGTCATTGCAGCCAAGGCTGCCCTTGAGCCTCATATTCCCCACCAGCCCCACCCTGTGGGTGAGAACAAGATCCAGCATGGCACCTCTCCTTGCTGGCTCCTCTGTCACTTGGAGAAGGATGTTATCATCAAGGCATTCCATGAATGCAGAGTCTTTGCTCTTCAAAGCATACCAAATCTGTCCAAGATTGCAGTTCTACCATTATCCCTGATAGAGAATAAGATCATCTTTTGTCACCTAGCAGAATTTGTTTCCTGATATTTTTATAACTTGTAAAGCCTTCAAAGAATATTCCAGATTTTAAGAACACTGTATTTTTGAATATGTTGTAGTTCTTGTTCAATTTAATCAATTCTCTTAAAAAAATATTCTTGATGCAATACAGCAGAACAAAAAATATATCTCCCCAAACTTCAAAACAAGAAATATATGACGGTACAGCAGAATAGCTCATATAAGTGAGACAGACAAGAAAAAGACATTATTAAGGTTGGAAAGTCACAAGAGTGATCTATTTATTTTTCAGAGATATTTGCAAAACACATACACTGCAATTCTATATATGTATGCTATTTCTTAAGAGATAAATGCTTCAGCAACCTCTGCTATATAAAATCTTCATGTTAAGCCCTAAACCAAGTGACGCGGTATCCCTGAATCACAAGCGCTCTCTGAAAGGGAAGACAGAAGAACAGAGTTAGATGATAAAGGAAAGAGGGATGTGCTACATTCAGCCAGGGCTGGTGACGGAGAATCGTCTCTCCCTTCAGCAGTCATCAGGCAAAGTCCTGCCTCAAGAAACTGTGCTGGGAGTTTTGCAAGGTGGAATTGGTTGATACAGTTTCTGATATGGTGTGCATGGATCATCTGGGCTCATTTGTCATCGAGACTGGAATTACTAGGTCACTGTTAGTACTTCATAGTAAAACTAACGACTGCAAAGGTTAATTTTCTGCACACTTTTTAAACACCTGCATCTAAAAACTTCTTTTGCATTCTGGTAAGTTGTCTTTCAATGGTTTATAAACAGTAAAATGTATAACTAAGCAAGACAGTACCTTGCTCTTTTACAAAAAAACAGACAGCAATTACTCCTCACTGGCTTTTTAAATGCAAAATTACTTTCTCCAGAAAACCTGTAAAATAGAATACCACAAATACTTCAAAAATTGTTTAATATTGTTTAATATTTTTTTAAGTGGCAATGAAACTTTGTATTTAATTTAAAAAAAGAAAAAAAAAGAAGCAGCACACCTAGGCTTAAAACCCTACTCCTGCTTACTTTACTTTTCATAAATACCTCTTTGGTACCTGATGGTACCAAATTTCATTCTCTCTAGAGCATGACAGTTGTGCAATCCTTATATCACTTCTGTCAAATCAGGGAGACCATGTTCTGTCTTTGAAACTATAATACCAGCAGTGAGCCTGGCCTAAACTGGAATCTGGCAGGATACAGCTCCTCCATGGGGGAACAATTTTTGAGGGGATCAACCTGAAATTAGATTATGCATTCACTCAGAAATTGTTTTCCATAAAGAGGGGGGAAATATTATTGAATGTACTCTGCCTATAAATTTAAACTTTAAAAATTTCAAAACTCCAACACATTCAATACAAGAAAAGCAAATGTGGGCAAGCATCACAAAGGGTAGCCAGCTCAGCCCACAGGCCATCCCAAATACAAGGGCATGTGTTCAGACTCCTACATACTAGCAAACTAAACCACTAATGCAGCTGGACTGTGCAACAGTAATTGTGAAAGTATGGTGGCACTAGGCTTGATATGCAGTGAACTAACCCACCAGAGACACACGCACCCCAGTACATAGATACACTGCAAATTATATGCATACATACCTAAAATCTGCTGTCCTACCTCAGTATCTTACTCACAAGAGCACTTCTGCATTCAGTTCTATTTAGTGTGTCCTGTTTCCTATCCAGTCCTGTTTCAGTGAAGGGTCAGGTCTGCAACATGCTGACCCTTTTGTCCCCACTTCATCAAAGCGCTGACCTGTGAGGACACAAGTGGTCTTGCGAGCCTTGAGGTCCAGCATTGGCTCAAACACATTACTGGATTTGAGCCAGCATGTTTAGCATGTGACAGTATCAACTTCTTGGGACTTTTAGGCTGTTATGCCTGACAGCATTTTATTCTACGAATGCTCTTACACGTTTTGACAAAGATACTGTGCTAATAAAGGTATCAGAATTTTGCTTTTACTCTTTAATGAAAGCATTCCTTAGTACGTCATGGATCTTTCCACCTTTAATACAATCAGAGATGCATGAATGCAGGCCTTCTTTTGTAACTACTTACATATATATATGTACATATATATATAAACACATGTATACACACACTCATATATATATATATATATATATATGGGGGGGCATGTGCATATGCCTGTAGTTTACTGAGTGGAAAAATCAGTAAGTGTAATGCTAGTGAGCCTATGCCACCATTGCTATTATTGTTTTAAAATCTCTACTGTAATTGGTATAAAGTGAGGATATTCCATCCCTGTTTCATCATTGAACCTCTAAGGCAAGAAAGCATGCAAAAAAGGCCCAATAACTCACCACAGTCCCTGAGCTTGCTGTTATTACAAAATAACTGCACATCTTGCATTTTATTACTTAAATAAAAGCATTGATGTCCTAACCTTTTTCACCTAAAGGACATTTTCTTTGTTGTGTTGTAATGCTCTAAATTGTGTGTAATTATCCCTGCTTACTTAGAAGGACTTAGTAAGGAATGAATAGGAACAATTAGCATAACACCAGAAACATTAACCCATGTAAAAGCGAAAGCATTGGCTTGCAAGCACCTGTTTGCAGTTTGTATAAGATAAGCTTATTGCATTCTTTGTTTAGCAACCCAGCAGCAGAATGCCGGGGGTGCTGGCACTTTGCACGGCAATCTGCTGTGATATATCAGAGGTGAGCATCTGTAAATACTAGTATAAAATATAATTGCACTCCAGAGCAAACAAACTTTTTCCAAGCATTGTAATCCAAAGGCATTACACCCACATGAGTACATGAATGTACACCAGCAAAAAAGGCTCAATGAATCAAGCTGTCCCAGACCCCAGCTGAAGAGGCTTAATCTGTTTAAAAGAGGTACTGAGGGAACAGCAATACTATCAGTTTTGGTGACAATAGTTATCTGGTTCATTTAGCAGTCACTCACTTCCTCAGCTCCCCACATCCAAGATACCCTGCAACCTTCTACTGCCTTCTTCTCCAGGCTTCCAGATGGCCCGAAACACACACCAGAAACAAGGGGCTCTGTTGTGTCATGACAGTTTGTGGTTTTGGCTTGATTAATCCAAGGTTTGAAATCTTCACTGGGCCAAGTCTGCAGCACATGACAATGTGCACCCTTTAGTACACAGCCTGGTGCTCACCATGGCTTCTGTGAGACACAGAAAGAAGAATGAAGCCCAGCGCTCTGCAGACATGTTTCTGTGAGACACAGAAAGAAGAATGAAGCCCAACGCTCTGCAGACATGTTCAGCAGATGGCCTGTGGGGATAAGTCATCCAGCACACAGAGCATGCCTAGCTCTTCTCATTCTCAAGGGTAGATGGTGAGTGGTCCACAAGCCAAATGCTTTGCTCTTTGCTAGAGCCTGCTTCTAGCTACCACTGTAGCTAAGAATGCAGAACCCATGCCTGCTGACTAGGAAGACAACAACATGAATTATTCTGATGGTAATTTAGGAAAGGGTGGGAATTCCCTGGTACAGTTGTACTTATCCTGCACATGAGACAAGCCAATGCAACCAGGAAGCACCAGGTCACCTAATCCTTATCTGCACAGGCAAGTAGGTCCTCATGTGGTGAAGGACGAGTGGCACCATGCAGACGTGTATGACTGGAAGAGGCAATGTGATTTAGTCAGAAAGAATGGGCATTCATTTCTAGTCTGAATGTAGAAATGAAACATATAGTAAATCTACATGCAAAGAGATTTTGCCCTCATTCCTGAGATCATTCAGAGCCAGTCTGCTAACACTCCTGCAGTTTTCCATGAAACAAAGATGGGACAATAGAAAAAATAATTTTCAGTCCGGAAGTTGCCAAGTGCACCCAGAACTCTTGTCCCCTCTGCTCTTCTCTTGGTGCAGCTAACCTGCAAGTCTCCCTGCCCTTGTGCAGTCACACAAGCGCTTGCACACACACCCACACACACACATCCCCCATGTTCAAAATACCTCTCTCACATTAAAGGCACTTTTTTGGCTTATGACTTTCCAGGAGCTATCTAAAACTCTTTGCACGTTTCTCAGTTGAAACTTGCAGTAAGTGAAAGCTGAGAGAATTTTGGCTCGGTATCAGCAATAATCCAGATAAGAATTAGTAGAAACTCTAAATCCAAAATAGATTAAATTGTTTAAATCTATTAAATTAAAATGTCAGGCTACTGAGCAGATTTCAACAGGAAAAAACCCAGCATGGTTGTATTTCAGATCTGCACCTCATTTGCATTCCTACTTGACAAAAGAAAGAGTTATCCTCACCTTGTTTCTCTTTTATTCAGTATTAAATACAGATGTTTAAAAGAATACTCTTATCAAACATTGTAAGGTTTCCACATTTATTTCATTATATAATCAAAAGTATTTACCCCCATTAAACTAAGTTTAAATATGTACCTGCACACATAAGCAACCAAGGTAAAAGCTGAATGTCCTGGCATAACCATCTACCTTGTCTAAGCAGTGGACCTTGCTCCAATAAAGCTTGATAAGATCTGGTCAAGAAAGGTGGGAAAATTAGATAGGAATCGGTCTTTATCAGATGTCTGTGTGATCCTTCACCCACAAGCATTCTGTTCTTCGTGTTTCATTTCAGGAGTAAACAAAACCTGCTGAATATAATTCGTAAGTATTTTGGTCAAAGGCTCCCAGCTAGCGCTAAGACAAAAGATGCGAGACCATTATAGGTCCCGTTAGGGAGCTTAACTGTAACATCTCATTGTGCATCTCGTCACTTCTCATTCTTCCATTTCTGCAGTTCAGACCCTGGCCAAGTGGCAGCGTCCAGAAACACACCAAAGATTCACAGAAATAGGTATCTCAGTGCCAGCAAAACTTCAAGAGACACCTTGTATTTGAGTAACATCAACAACTCATTCTGGTGTGCTTCATGTTCAGGTGGTTTAATGGAAAATTACTATATTCAAGTCACATTTAGATTAGCTATTTAAACTACAATGAAAAAGTCATGTGTTTATAAGCTATATGCAGTCTTCCTTCTTTTTGAGAAATATTTCTATAGTTCTATTTCTTGATACTCAATTCATTTATACAGTTAGAATCAAAACCTACTTCATTTACAATACCTGTTTGATATCTAATCTATTCAATACAATAGCAAGTTATAGATGTGCAATTTCATATCTATATGATAAAACAAATGTTAGTCACCTAAAAACATCTAATATATAAAAAACCTATAAAAGCATAATGATGTTATCTTGTTAGTACTATATAGAAGCAGACCTTTTGTAGGCATTCCAGCCAGGAATAGTAAGAGATCCTCAGAAGATGGGAACAAGAAACCAGCAGGCTTTAATCCAAACTGCAAACCAGACCAAAATCACATGGAGTAATTCAATCAAATCTACAACACTGCAGAGAATTTCTTCCAGCACTTTCTGAACTCATCCCAATGCCTACCAAAGATGCTTTCACATCATTTCATTTGCTTATGACATCTTTTAATGTATTCTAATTAAATCTAAAGGTAAAATTTCCATAATACAGCAATTTCTCTGGATTCTCTCTTAGCTGGGTGCAAATGAAGCGACAGCAGTGGGGACAGACATTTATGCAAAAGTTCCCTTCTGTTTTTGAGGCCTGAGTTGCTTCCCTTGAATCTGAAACTCAGTTTCACAACAATTGTTCACAGTCACTTTACAGCTGAATTTGTTTTGAAACTACAGTCCATGATCAAAAGGACTTTATATTTTTAAGCCTGAAGAGTACTGTAAACAAGTGACTACTTTATAATGACCATGTTTTGTATTGTGCCTCCCAATGCAATCAGCAACCGAAGATGCAGAAGAGAAAGGCAAATTCCTCACTTGCAGCTCAGGGTTACTTTACTGACATGATATGACTGCTAAGCAGAAGGAGGAGACACAAGTAGACATCAAAATAATCAGAAAAAGAAAGACAAACCAAAAATCTAAACAGACCTGAAGAGGATGGAAAGGAAAGAAGAACCAGGGCAGGAATCCCTTCTCTGCTCCAGACTATGAACTGATGGGTACGCTCAGGTGTGGTCTGTGGCTCAATCCTGTGCAAGGAAACGTCATTGCACTGTTAACAGCTGACGAGTTCAGCTCTTTGTCACTAGGCTGAGAGTGCAGCCCTGAGCGTCTCCTACATCCATTGCAAGAGAAAACCCAACGGCAAGGGCCCACGTGGGTCGCGAAACCTGCGATAGAGCTCTGCACTGCTGTTGAGATCTGCGGTGCTGATCAAAGAGAAGAATTTTGCCCCCCAGAGAAAAAGGGAAAAAAAAAAAAAAAAAATCAATCACTATAAAACCTTGTAAAAAGAACAACATAAAAATTAAATTGAAGCCCATCGAAAAAAAAAAAATGCAAATCATTAAAAACTAACCAAAAGAGACCAGGGACAATATTAGCTTAAGCTTCATATGAAGCTTAAGACTTTAAATGAACCAGTCACTGCAGATACAGGGCTTAAGAACAGAAATGAAAGTTGTAATAAAAGTATCCCTTTCAATCATTAGCAAAATTTTGGGGGAAAATACCAAACATTTTAACTTCTGAAATTCTATGAAATCTGTATTCCACAGTTTTATTAAAATGCCTTAATTTATAAATATCTGAAGACATAACATATATTTACATTTAAATGCCTTGACATTATGCATACATGAAATCATCTCAGGCTGGTGACATTTTGATATTAACTCATTAGGTAGATTTTTTTTCCATTTATTTTCCTATCTTTATTGAAATAGTAATAGCAAAATAATTTATTTTTTTAGTTTTTTTAGGCTAGTTATTTTTTTGCTTTCTCACTCTGATAGTGAATAAGATGTGTAATACAGACCTAGATCAGCTGGTGCCATATTATAATGTCCAACTTAGGGAACACACATGTTAACAAGGATTTGTGTAAGTTCTTCCAGATATTTCCAGGCATGGTCCAACCCAAAGCTATTTCTCAATGCCAATAAGCTTGGAAAAGTGTAAGTCACTCCACACAATCCATTTGCTTTGTCCATTACAAAGCTCAGAAAGGTCAGTATTAAGTTACTACTGGATTTTAGCACACTTTGTGAGCAGGAGCCTCAATCTTGGGTCACAATTAGCTAAAAAAAAGGTGACATTGACATGTGTTTGTATAGTCACTTGCCCAAGTTAGTAAAGCCATATAGAGGGTTATTCCCATCTCAATGGGCCAAATATGTCTCCAGATTATTAAAGTATTACTAAAGATTAGCTCACTGCAAGAAAATCTTAACTTTACTGCATTTCCTAAATAGTCATGGTTTTCCTGGAATTATCTGGTCATGTTTGGGTAGCTTATGCCAGCCAGACAGCAAAAGAAAATATTCTGCCATAGAATATATGAATCCAGTAATGTACAGGGAACTTTTTACTGTAATACCTGAAGACAAAATCCTGGTAGCATACTATATATTTCAAGACAACTCTGGATGATCATGAAATTGTGCCAGTCACCCACAAAGATTTTAACAGTACCAAAAATAAGCCAGGGTTGTTGAAGAGCAGAGGAAGAGTAATCATTAAAAATAACAAGATGTTATTTAGAAGTGAAATGAATCTTCAAATAAGGGAAATAGTGAAAATTGGCAAGATAAAGTAAACCTGTATTTAGACAAGTGAAAAATTGTTTTGAAAAGCACCTTCTTAAAGACAATAACATTAGCAGCAAAAACTTTTGTTTCCTGCCAAAGGGAAGAAACATGCCAGGGAGATGGTGAGACCAGTATAGGAGTGAGATGCAAAAGAAGCATTCACAGAAAATAAGTCCAGAGAAGAGGAATTAAATTAATTCTTTGCACTGGCGTTCACAACACCAGGTAAATAAACAAAATGGTTTTGGTAAATAAGCAAAATGAAAAGTGCTTTGGGCAGGAATAGAGTTAATTTTCTTCCTAGCAGCCAGTATAAGGCTGTGCTTTGGGTTTAGGATGAGAATAGTATTGATAATATACTAATAGTTTGGTTGTTGCCAAGTAGTCAAGGACTTTTCAGCTTCTCATGCTGCCCTGCCAATGCCAAGGTGTGAGGGACGGGACCAAGAAGCTGGGAGGGGACAGGGCCAGGATGGCTGACCCAAAGTGTCCAAAGGGATATTCCATGCCATATGACGTCATACTCCAGATATAACAGAGGAAGTTGGCCAGGAGGCAATGTGGGTCAGGAACTAGGGGAGTATCAGCTTCAGGCAGTGACAAATGTGTTGTGCATCACTTGTTCTGTATATTCTTTTATCATTGTTGCTATTATTACTGTTTTCCTTTTCTGTCCTATTAAACTATCTTTACCTCAACCCACGAGTTTGACCTTTTTCTTTTCCTTTTGAATTCTCTCCCCCATCCCACTGGGGTGAGGGCAGCGTGAGTGAACAGCTGTGTGGTGGTTTTAGCTGCTGGATGGGTTAAATCATGACAAAAAGTTACATGATTCTAGGACTGCATTGAATTTACCCAAGAGGAAATTCAAATATGACATTGCAGGGTGACCTCATGTGGCACACAGACTATCAAAATTGGTGCCAAGGGAAGGGAAGAGGGCAAATGCAAAGTTGGTTCACAAGAAATGCTCCAGAGTCGGGCCAGAGAGCCAGTAAGACTCAGTCCTGCACCTGAGATAAGGGTGACTGATACAGCTAAAACCAAAATAAAGAAAAGTGGGGGGAAAAAAGTCATAAAAGACACTGCAAGTTTGAAGATGTGAGACCAAAGGCCAAGTCCCTTCCCTGTACAGCGCAGAGCCTAGCACAGACCGGTACAGAGGGGGAAGGAGAAGTGTGAAGAACAGGGAAAGGAAAAGCAAGCAAGGCACCTGTGCATCACAGGCACAAAGCTGTGACCACACGTGCCAGGATGAGACTCACAGTCTCCCAAAGTGAGAAGCGATCACATGCCCCCATCTTTTTCCAGGCTATACCATGAAACGCACCCATTGCTTTCAGAAAGCAATGTTGTAGAGAGAGGGGGTGGCAATTTGCAGCAAGTACTATTTCAGGTATGTTGTATTAATAACTTATCTTGAAGTAGCAGCTCAACATTACATCTGTGTCCTGTGGAGCTTTTCTCCATGCCCATGTCCAAGCCAGTGCCAGGTACTTTTGGGCTGTTGTATACGTGCTCTTCCGAGTTTGGCACACTCAGCCCATCAGAAAATCCTCCGTCCTTTCCCCTCCTTTGGCTGCTTCATCTTGCACAGCCCATGAAGTCAGGCCCCAGTGGGACAAAAGCACGGAGATGGTTCATGGCCCTTCTCTGCCTTGAGGAAGGGATGGTTTGTGCTGGGGGCATTTGCAGTAACTCAGATAGCACTCGGTCCATCTGACCTAATGGTATCAGCGTCTTTGCATTAATTACATGGAAGCGGCATCATTTGTTAAACTGGTGTGAACGTATGACACCAGCATATCAGGTCCCCTTTAAAATACATATGAGTAGGCAGAGATAAAGGAAAAAAGAGAAAGAGAAATCTTGAGAGTGAAAGAGAGAGGCACTATTAAACACTTTGTACTTATCTTGCTAAGGAAGAGCTTTGTTCCAGGGGGAAAAAAAACCTCTTTCTTTGAAGCTATCCAAACAGTAAACAGGCCATTCTTTAAACAGTGGCGTATCTACAGCAATGCGTACATCAGAGGACTGGCATGAAGAAAGCATTTTTCTCACAGATAAAACAGCAGAAAGGGTCTCTTGCGCTGGTGATAATTTGGATCTTTTGTTTTACTTAGATTTTCAGGGTAAATCCAGAAAAAGTCTAATAAGCCCTTAAAGAAAAAATATATCAAGAAATGTTGAAATATGTTGATTCATTGCCGCTTGCAACACATTCTTCTCCTCCCAGGATAGGAATAGAAAAGGTTTCAAAGGCTTCTCATCATATTTGTACTGTCTGTTGTAAGGAAGAGCAGGGCTCTTGTACGTTAACACTGCCTGGCCAGAGGTTTTGGTGTTGCAGGTCCAAAATGAAGATTGCTTCCACAGCCCAGCTGATGCGCACAAATGCTTGAGCTCTCAGCGTGCAATCGCACCCCGAGCTGGCAAGTGCAGAAGGGATAAGGGAGAGATTTCATTCCGTGCCCTCAAAACCTTAACTAATTTTTAATAGTGAACTCTTTCTCTCTGTGGCGAGCTCTCCTGTACCACTTAACTGCCCTTCAGACTTGCCCATCCTAGGGAGGCCACAGCTGTGAATGCAAGAGCACCATTTTTTGCTGCCATGAGCCAGATGCAGCCAGCAGGAAGGGCCTGTCCTTGGCCACTGGCAACTTACTGATGTTTACAAGTCATCTTTCTATGGCCGCTGTGTCCACATGGCCATATCATTCTCAAGCGTAGCATCTGAGATAACTGCTGGTCCTCTGCTGAGATCCAGCATCCAGAGAGAGAGCCCTTGCAGACCTGTGAAGAGGTGAACTCAACCCTGCATTTTCAAAAGAGTGGTTTTGTTTAGCTGCTTCTTGTTCCACTTTATAATAAGGTTATAGCTTATTATATATATGTAGGTTTACAACCACTGTTTTCTGAGCAGAAAAGCACAGATATCTAACCTCCAGCCTCAACGAGAGTTACGGAAAACATGCCCACAAGGCAAGAGATGGGTTCAATGCCAAACTTGTGGGGATTCAAGCCCCAACGTTGCCTTTGTTCTTCCACAGGAAAAAGACAAAGGTATATACAAGACTCAAGGGGGGCAGAGAAGGCTGAGCAAAGGAGAACATGATGCAGTTCAGCACCAAAACTTCTCAAAGACAAGGAGCTCAGCAGAGCTCCTTCCCATGAAGAAGTGCAAAGCACTGATTTTCCTCTCTGCATATATCCTAAAAGCTCCTTCCAGCCTCCAGTTGGTTGAAAACAGCAAGCTTTGCTGAAAATACTTCATAATCCGGGGAGACATTCAAAAATATCATTGGCATTATGGAGCAATGCCATCCCAGACATGCAAGCTTCTGCAGAGCAGGAAACTGCCACGCTAAATGATTTCTTCTAGTTTTGCAATTTAAATGGAGAGATCAGCATTACAGCCTTGGCAAGCAATGGAAGTGAAAATAGACACTGTAAAAAACATCATGATTTCTGCTTCTTGTGCAGCAGCCATCCGTTGATAAAAGGTGGCATGTGTCTCTCTCCTTCACAGACTCACTAGTAAATAATCATCAATTTACACATTCTAGCACAATACCTCTGCCTACAAATTGCTTCTTCAAAGATTTCCTTTTCCCCTGGAAGCACCACTTCTAAGTGTGTTGAAATTACATCTTATTCTTTTCTTTGAAAGATCTCTCACTGCACAGCCAAATAAAGAGAGATCATTTGCATAATTCTTCTTTTTAAATGACTTCAGGTTGATACAGGTTCTTTAGTGAATTGTTATTCAGCAGGACATGGTCAGATGCAGATAAAGTGCTATAGAAGGTGGAAGTTAACATCCTCAAATCTGATCAAATAACATTCCAGTTTTAAACTGATACTGTAAATCACAAGGAATTACAAAGCTCTAGTTTGATTCAGCTGTTGAAACAGACTTAATATCAAAGCAGCCTTTCATTCAACAAAAGATTCTGCTCTGAGCCAGTCTCAGGCTTGTAGCAAGCACAAATTATCATTCTAGCAGACCCTCACAGCCAGACAGACAATTTCCCTGAGTGGGCCTCATCTCCGACTATATGCATAAAATAATTGCATTTAATATAATATTATTATATACAATTGCATATATGTTATATGTATAAACATAATAATAATAAATCAGTTGCTTCACATGGCTATTTTCAGCTGCTTTGATCGCATCAAACATTTTGATTGCACTGTAGATATTGAAGAAATCTTCCCTGGAGTTTTCCTCAAGTTTTACAAAACTTGTGCAAAGTCTTGATTCTGAGTATTGAGAAAGCTGAAGGCACCCAGAACCCCACATTGCAGAGGCCATCTCTTGAAAAAAGCATTTACGGCTCATGCTCACATGAATAGCAAACCTAAATATCACAGTCTGAAAACAAGCATGGTCTTAATCCCATCGCTTATCTCTTCCCAAAACTCTCAGGGAGGATACACCTGAATAATCTGTCAAGGGATGTTGTGCAAGGACCATTGTTTAGTATTGCAAAAAAAATTTTGAAGGAGGCGCAGTTTGGAGCGATCTTTTACTGTTAATAAAACAGCTGAGGATACCATAGAGGTCTTTCTTATCTGCACTGTAACAGCACTTTGTCCAGAAGGCAAAAAATTCCCAGCAGTCATTTCCCTCAAACACGTATGCCTTCACAAACACACGTATTCATATTCTGAATAAGAATAAAGGATCCGATGGCCCACTGCAATGTCATATACTTGTAATGTGAAACATGCAACCTCAGTGAAAACCTCACACTTTACACAGTGGGATTTCTGCACTGAGTTCTGAGGTTTGCTGATGTTTGGATTTCTTCTCTTTTAGCCTCAATATTTTCTGGTCTCTGCCTGAAATGGAGCCAACACACAGCAGGCAGTTATGTTTTGGTGTCATTAAACCTAGAGAACGGGCAGCTGGAGCAGCTAGCTGTAAATCAGGATGGTTTTGCTGGGGGAAAAGGAAAACTTCTTCACAGCCAACACTAGTGGGTTTTGCTTCGGTTCTTGTGTGAAGAGCAGAAGTTGAAATATAAGGGTTTGGCCATGGAGCCTTGGCGTGTTCCCACACAACCTGGGATGCCCAGGCAACTTTCCTTCAAACTTTGGATAACCTCATGGCTATTTGATTCCTAGGATCAGGTAAGAGGAGGTACGTTATGCCCAATAATGCAGGGCTTATCCTTTGACTCCGTGTACTGAAAACACTTGAAAGTTTAGGAAGGCTTCTGTCTGGGCTGACACAAGCTAGAATAAAAATCACTAATTTCTACAGTTTGAGTTCCAGACTAAAATCAGCTTCTGGATCCACACTGTCTTTGGGCTGGGTCTTTTACACTCGCAAGAAAATCACAATCAATTTGTAGACAGTAAGCACATCTTAAGAAAACCTTGACTCTGATCCATCACCCAATCTTACACTTTCCCCTTTCTCCCAATTTTGACCTTCTCTGCTCCTCCTCAATGACGCTGTTTACCCAATAAGAAGCAAACTTGTCACACAGCCTCTCGCTGCAAAGTCACAGTGAGTCAAGGATGTTGCATGGCAGCATCAAGAGTAATAATTAACACTATGAAAACAAAACTTCAACTGCTAATTCCCTCTTAGGAGATTTAACAAATAACATTAGCCTTGAGCATAACTAAGTACATTTTAACACGGTTCTTTACAATAGGTGTTCAATTACCCATAGCTGATTTTTTTCACTTTAGTCATAAATTTAATACCATACTAATGAGTCAGTGAAGAGTAAACTGATGGGTAGTTTCATTCAGACTAGAGCTGTTAAGAACATTTTCAATTAAACATTCTTTCTTCTGAAAATGCATTTTTGTCAGAGTGAAAATGCTTTGCAGTTAAATATTGATTTCAAGGATATTATCAAGAAAAAGGTTTCACGGATCAGGATGGATTCTCTGAATACCTCAGAGATGAAACAAAATGAAACTTAGTTCTTTTCAGTGCGGGTTTGGTATTTTAACATCGCTCTGTTTTACAAAAATATTTGAAGAACTGTGATTTCTTCCAGCACAAAATAGAAAAGCCTTCCCAAAACTTCTGTGAAAATGGAGTCTTTATTCTAATCAGTTCTAACACTGACTCCCTACTCTATCTGGGAAATAAATACTGTCATTACCAATGGATTTGAGCAGGTTTTTTTGCTATTCCCACTAAACTGCTGGACATCTGATTGTAAAGAAAAAAGCAGCAAATGCTAAGTGACGATCTGGTTGAATGTTTAGATTGTATTAATTGCGTCTGGTAAATGGACTATGCTGTTTATAGACAAATGTTGATTTACTTTTGTGTCTTCATCAATAGTTTTGATCTTGTATTGATAACACTGTTGAAGTTATATGGCTCCTCTGTTAGAATGAAATACTGCTATGTTTAATAGTTTGCTCTCTACTTGAAAAAGTTTCAGGCAATTCAAGGAAAAGTTGGCTTAGACAACACTCAGACTCAATGGCTAGCTAGATGAGAAAATAATAGCAGCAAAGAAGTTAGAAGACAACACAAACCCTATAAAGTACTGGGGAATTAAAAATCAGTGTGCATATTGAAATCAATATGCAAGACAATTACAGCTAAACTTTTAAAAATAGATCTAACTTTGATCCAAGATCTGAAAGGTGTCTACTACTAAGTTCTGAGTAAAATTCCTGGTTTCCGTCAAGAAAATATACTAATAAAGGGTATCACAGTATCATTGTTAACCTCAGTATGGCTGTGTAAATGCTCAGAAGTTCCTATCTCCAATAGACATTACACATAGACTCAGGATTCTAGATCTAGGCAACTGTATAGTTTCTTTAATTACACAGGATCTCACAGCAATCTCAGAAAACTCAACATTAAATGTTGTCTCACTGACTCTGCTGCTGGCAAAAAAATGCTTTTTCATTTTTTAGTCCAGTTGAGCATCATGATCCGTTCTTCTAGAAACCGGACAAATAAGCATTCAGAAGACACCCACACTGGCGTGCAGAAGGCTCCAGTTTGGTTTATAGTGCTGGCCAGTCACCAGAGGTACCCCGCTGCAGGTGAGAACCTGACTCAGCACCAGCCGAGCTCAGACGCTTTCACTGATTCCTGTATGCGTTGGACCAGAAAAACAGATTGCCACAGAGCACCTCTCTTTCTCACATAAGTAATTCAAAGTAAATATTCTACGTCTGAAAATCTGCATCTGAGTCCCTGGGATGTGCAGGGTCACCCTCTGCCTCCTCCATGACCTCCAGCCGTTTCAAGCACTGAGCAGAAAGAGCTCATAGCTTTTTTTATGCAGCTCTTTCCCACGGACAGCTGCGGGGAGAAAAAGGTAAACCACCGACGAGACACCAAGTCTGCCTCCTGCGAAATCAGTCTGAAACAACCCTGGACATCAGGAAGACTAGAATAAGACTGTATTTTGCCTCAGCATGAGACTCAGTGAGGCACCTGGATTTCTTTCCCTATTTTAGAGCTTCATTTTATGCCAACTTAAAGATGGACATCACCTCCAGTTTATGAACAATTTCTTCCCTCTTATTTTCTGGAATTAATATTCACATAACATAAAAATGATTAAATTATAGCAAAACATTAAAGCCAAACAGTTTCAGAGTAAACCAGTGTCTTGTTTTTTGATCATCTTCCTCCTTCTGCTTTTCTCCAGCCAGTCACTGGCTGTGTGCTTGGATTCGAGCAATTCCCAAGTGGCATTCAAGAGACATTTCTGAAACTTGCTCCTTTTAACAAAATCTTTAAGCCTATTTACTTTTAAAAAATACTTCATATGAGCTTGCAAAAAAGAACTCCTTCCCCTGACAATGAGGTAGAAAAAAAATAAAATATGATGAATAAAATAAATGAAAGGAGTCAGAGCGTGGGGGGAGTTCCCTGCAAATTTAAAAAAAAAAAAAAGGATTTGGAGGCTGCAGTGCAGGGAAAACGTTGTTTATAGCAAACAGCAAGATACAAAGAAAATTGGCCAGGTGAAAGCGTATGATTGTGTTACAGTGAACCCCAGCTAAATGAATATCTGACACTAAATAAATCTCTTAATAAAATTACTGCACTCTAGTACCCTACACACTCTGCATATGTAATAAAACTCTTTAAAATGAATAGCTGATAAGGAAATGAACCTGTTCAGGGAATGAATAAACACACTTTCGCATATACACACAGAAATACCAAATGGTGAAACATACTCATAGTGATTATCAGACTGTTAAAATAATAACCCTGTGAAACAAATAAATCTGCCCCACAGCAAATTATGTCTCTGCTGTACTTATGGTGAAACCTTCTACAAACACCTGATAAAGGAATAAACCTGTTAAAGGAATAAATTGACTGTACAGTAAGGTTATCCGCAGATTTACACTGGACTGCAGTGATAAACCTTCTTTTTCATTAGTCCAATAGATCATAGGATATACAGTACTTACAAATGTTTCAGCATTAAATATAAGCTGGAGTACTCTGCTGTATGTATGCATTTGAGGGCAGGGGGTCAATAAATAGACTGAATGTTGCTTCACAAAATATCTGTCAGTGTGCATTAGCAGAATACCTGATCAAAAGATGAGCTGGTTGTAAAACATCCCCCGCACACCCAAACTTCCAGACCATATATGCTAACAGCAGCCTGGGGTTCAGCAGGTCTAAAAATCACACGAGTTATTTAAATGCTTAACCCCACACACCCAGGATTTAAAAAAAAAAAAAAAAATTCAATGCAATGAGACCACAACACATTTCTGCTGGTGGGGTTTAACCTTCCTAGATATGCCTTACCCAAAAAATTGCCAGACCTAATATGCCAGAGACCTGTGCCAGGCTCTGAAGCATCAAAGTGCAAGAGACGTGGATAGCAAAGGCTACAGAAGAGCCACGGGCTGTCCCCATGGCCACAGCTCGCTTGTCCTTGTATTGCTCCTACACAGCAAAGGGGACAAGAGGAGTCAGGATCAGGCCCCTGCCCCATCTTGCAGAAGCACCAGAGCTGCTTCTTAATGATGCTGCTGACCTGCTCAGGTCATAGCCAGAATGGAAAGGGTAATGCTGGAGAGCAGGTAGAGCCTCCTTTTCTGGCTGCCTAAAGCTTCTTAGGATATTATGGAGTACATGGTGGTGTAGAGCATTTCTCCCGGAGTAGCCCAGCAGGAGCACCAGCTAGAGGAGTGCTGTCAGCCCTAAGGCAAGCAGATTGTGGGCAAGTGTGGGAAATAGCATGGGACTAACTGACTTTTTCTAGCTGTGAATGGAGAGTTGGTGGGGGAAGAGAAAAATATTGTAAAAAATCTCTAGCGAGATGCAGAAGAGAGTGTTTTCCTCGGGAAAAGCCAAAATCATCACTATTGGATGAGCCATTAGCAGATGAATCCCACATTAAATAAAGGCTGACTTGAGGGTCAGAAAAAAGAGATTCAGGACTCTGCTCCCCACCAGCCAGCCAAAAGGAAGACAGGAACAATCCCATTTACCCCTCCAAATTTCCAACAGACCCTGCTTTAAGTGGCAACATTTGAGACCCAAGGATGCACACCGCCAGGCTCTGCACGGGAAGCACAGAGCATCCTCTGGCTCCAGTCCCACTGCTGTCCCTTCTCAGGCAGCCAAGTTCCTGTTCAACAAATTGGTTTCACTGGGATCTACCATATTTGAATGAGCCACTTAAATAGGATCAATATATTTTAAAAACCACAAAAATATTAAAAGCTACTCATGTTTAAATTCCTAGGGAGCCCAGGCAAATGAGCCTCCAGATTCCTTGATGGGGGCATTGACTCAGCTCAACCCCAGAGATAAAGAAGGTAAAGAAAAGGAAAAAGAAACGGAGAAAACTTCTATGTTCTTGCCAGTGTTCCAGAAAAGGGGAGGGATGGGCAAGTAATGTGGAGAACAACTAAGATGAAATGTGATGTTGAAATGAATAAGTAAGTTCATTATATTCTACAACATGATAAGACTTTGCAGGCCTGATTACAACATTAAGGGACGGTGCTGCAATATTATAAATTACAGGGTGAAGCACTCCTGTTTCTGTCTCTATATTTCTAAGGTGGGAGAAGTTAATTATTTTTATAGGTCTAGATATTGCAAGGATGAGGATATCAGAATATCTTGTCATCAAGTTTAAAGACAGCAGTGGAAAAGAGGTGGAGGGGAAGGGGGGGCACCACCCCATTTAAAGAAAATTATTATAAAAATACTAAAAATGATATATAGATTTTTTGACCTACATCCATCATTTTTACATGCCTAGGTACTTCATGCCTTGTCTTCATAAACCATCGCTATGTTATTTTTCATGAGGCTGAGAGTAAATGGCCAAAGCTTAAGACTTAGAAGTAAAAAATAAAATAAATAAATAAATAAAAAATCAACATGAGCGAAAAGGTTAATGGGAATTTGTATGATTTTATTATTATTAAGGATTACAGGGAGAAGAAGAGCATTTCTAGCACTCTAAGTAGCCTGTGGTACAATCAGTAACCCTGAAGTATATTCAGCAATCTTTTTTTTTTTTTTTTCAATTGCCCACCGCAGCCTATATTACAAATACATAAATCATAATGTTTCAACAAAAGCAAAATTTAATTTTCTCCTTTCAGCTGTTATCTGGGCCGGGTGGTATATGGCAGGCTGCGGCCGAGTCATTTATTACACTTGCTGAATGGATAATGGCAGGGAGAGTCTATTATACCCAGCTTTGTTAGGGCTCTGAATGTGCTACTGAAACCTGTGGCAGTCTAAATCTCTTTACATCTGTAATAGATACACAGCACTCTATTATTTCATGCCAGAGCAAAATTAAATAGTTGTGTGTAGGGGGAGGAGGAGGAAGGAGGGCTGGGGGGGGAGCAGAGGGGCTCTGGGGATGGCGCAGGGCATTTTGCTGAAAATGCGTTAAAAGCAGCAGTGGCTCCAGGACTCGTGCTCATCTCGCAGACATATTTTTGTTTTGCTTTTGAAGATGCCTGTCTTAACGGGCAATGCCTCTGTGCTCAGCTCATGCAATGAGAGGCACGGTCCCTTCCTCCTCCAGGCTAATACTTTGCAGAATTGCAGGACAACAACAAACCTCTCGCATCCAGCCTTGATACAACCCTAAAAATCTGTACTTGTCCCCATGTTCCTCCCTCCCTAGAGGGTATTCGGTTTGTGTCCTTGGCAGCCGGTATGTGGGCACCACCGGCATTGCTGGCTTTAATGCAGGCATCCCTGGAAGGAAGGGGAGGTGGAGGGAGTTTGCACCTGAAGCTGGTGTCCATAGGGCAGAGTCTGGGGTCTGGGCTGCAGAAGAGTCATCTTCTCTTTCTTACGTGCCACCACTGGTGCAAGCAAGCACCACCATCCCCTGATCCTCACCCTCCCACCAGCCAGCCTGCCAAGGGCCAGCACGCAGCCTTACATCTCTGTTGTTAGCTCCCTCACTAATTGCTGGTTGAGCAGCCTGCCGTTCCCCGCCAGCCCAGGAAGGGCTGGAGCATGACTGAGTCCAATAGCACCCAATGTGCTGAGATGATGCTCATCAGAAAAAAATATTTTTCTGATATTTTTGAAAATGGAAAACCCCAGATTTCTAGAAAAAAAATGTGATTATTTGGAGTAATGGAGTTATGGTTTTGGAGGGTTTGTTGCTGGTGATTTTTACGGTCAACTGCACCAACAGACATGACATATGTACAAATCAAAGGCAACACTACCTCCTCTGGCCACAAATTTGTATTTGGTTTGGGTACAAGTCCAGCCTGTAAAGCAGTCCCCAGGCAGAGGTCAGGGCTGCAGCAGAGGTGCACACTGGCTTCCTACCAGCACAAGCGCACAAAGCCAGGAGGTTACAGAAGCTCTTGAGTTCAGTGACCTCTCACATGAGATTTGCCTGGCTGCCCAGCTCAGGCAGAGGCAGTTATAAACAAGAAGAACTGTTTCTGCAGAGCAGGAAGGTGTTTGTTTCGTTATCGAACCCAATGAAACCGAAACTATTAGATAATGGAGGACAGAAGGCAAAGCCTTCTGTGACAGCATCCATAATGTCCTTTAAGGTTTTTGTGGCAATATCACTTTTTACACCATTCCTGCTTTTTTCCAGCACACACCGAACATGCTTTCTATACACACTTACCAGAGACTTGATTGCATCTTTCCCACAGTGCTTCCAACCAACCAACTACAAAATGAAAGACGAGGGATCCCACTGGAGCTCCAGCAGCCTCCATGATACTAGCTGGTTGGGACTTTGGGAAATCCAACCCCTGGGTTGCATTTGAGGTAGCACTGGGATGCTCTGAGGTACCTCAGCTGTCCACTAAGACTTTGTACACATGGAGAAGGCGCACATGGCAGACTGGCTTAATGCATATGGTTGTGTTTCCCTCTGGTGGCTGGGATCAGTGGCTATGGAAATCTCTTGCAGAGAGAGCTCTCTCCAACATCGCCTTTAGTTTACATGTCAGAAATGCGGTGTCTGTACACATGAAGTGGTGTTCATTAAATGGGCATATCTCCAAGACACAGCACTACAGCCCCAAAGGTACTAAAGCATGGACCTCTAAACAAAAATCACACAAAAATCAGCTTGTTAAGAGCAAATTGCTGCTCAAGAGTCATTTCCTAAGAAAGGAGCAAAAGAGAGGGGTGCCTCGAAGCAAACAAACCTGACCAGGCCTCCACTGCCCTGCACAGCATCCATGGGTTAATGTAGCAATGCCCTTTGCAGTGCTATGCACAAGAGACCCGATGACAAGTAAATCAGAGACAGAATAACAAGTTTCACTCAAGTTAGCCACAATCTTATTATTCCCCCCCAATAAAAAAAAAAAAAANTAGCTCCCCTTAACTCTATTATCAAGCAAGAACTCTCTTGCTACCTTACTTGTAATAGCATTGTCCTCCTCTCAGATAACAAGAAGAGACTTACCCCATCCTCCTACCTGCCAAATCTTCTACCAATCTCAAGCGAGACGGATTAAAACTGCTACTGGGTGAGGCTGCAGTTGCTCTGTGCCTGCTCGCTTTTTAAAAAGCCATCTTATCTATGCTCAAAGAAGTAAAGGCTCTTCCCTCGATGTGTCGCTTTGTTATCGTGTACGGGCTCTTTCGCCATCACGCTTCTGAGGGAGATTGATTCAATCTGCAGATAGCAATGCCCTGCTCCCTGGAGGAGCTAAAAGCCCCACAACTCCAAATGTGCAAGCAGAGTGGTTTATTCTTTCATCATTATAAGGGATCACACAGGGGAGAAGGTTGTTTAGTGCTTTTTCTTTGGAATCGGAGCTGGGGAGGGTCTTATATTTCCTTGATTTCCAGGGAAAATCTGTTGGCTCACTGTTGGTCAACGAGTCCCATTCATTTCCTTGCTCTGAAGCATACTCCCCTTCACAGCATTGAAACCTGCTTGCTTATGTTCCTTGTCATTAACAAGCCTTGCACCTATATACACATCACCCCCCAGGAAGACACAGAGACACATACACACTCTCGCCTTTGGTTGAATTTGTTTGTGTAGAAGAATTGGGCTCAATCCAAAGTCCCCAGAAAATTTTCGGACCAGCCCCACAGGCTGCACTGGTGAGTGAGGAGGTGAAAGCAGGCATGTTTGCCCTTGGATTTTTCCTTCCCTTTCCATAACGGCTGCTCACATCCCACACCGATGACCATCTTCATGTTCCCGTGACTAGCAAGTCAACATTTTGGATCTTGAACATACAGCCTCACTAAGTATTGACCAGCAATGCCTTAGCTTCCATCTAAACCCATATTTTTATCCCTCTCAGCTGCAAAGCAGCGGTTGCATTGAAAAACATGGGCTTCTTAGAGTGACACTGGTGCTTTCCTGAGGTACCAGAATCCAGCCCAGAGTTGGAAAGACCTTTCAGGCAGATTTGTTGCATTTTTTTAGTTTTTCGGAGGCAAGCATGTAAGCACAGTTTGAATAATAAACATGTGAGGTTGGCAGTACATGTTATGTCAGGCAGGAACAGAGGATTACTTCTAACCTGAATTCAACATTTGAAAAAGTCCTTTTGCGTAAGATACTTTGAGAATTTCACCAATTTTGTGCTTCTTATTCATGAGAGACCTGAAGGATAAGTAGCACCAGAGGGCATGAAAACAAACTGTTCTTGTTGATAAGCTTATGGACACTGAGTACCTCTGCAAGTCAACCCACACATTCATTTGTGATACGTATGATCCCCTGACTGCTTGGCACCTAATCAGGGTTTTATGAATTTGGTGCTATGCTGACAGAAAGGTGACAAAACTGGGATCTGAATGCCTTCAGCCTTGCTAGACAAAACCAAGGGTACAACTCCTGCTTCAGCATTCTGGGACCTTTTTTTTTTTTTTTTTGAGACCTACTGCTTCACAAAATGGTGCAGCCAGGCAGTGGAGGATAGTTTGCCACAGCATCAGTTACCTCCCTTTGCAAACTCCTGTTTTAAGACAATCCACTATTAACCTTCTGAGCATTCTTGTTATCTTTGTAAGTGCTCACTGTTTTCTGAACCTTCCTAAATTGCTGTCAATGGCATTCTATAGCAACGAGCACCAAACAACTGTCCTTGTGGGAATTTTCTCTACTGGTTATGTGATAACTAAATTTTATTTCATTGAAGATCACCTTACTCTCATTCTCATCATCTCATCTCACCATCTCATTCTCATCGCTCTTATTTAGAATACAAATTTCCCACCATATTTCCCCTACATCTTATATCCTTTTGCCTAATCTATTGTTATTCATTTCTTCTCTGGTATAAATGACCTGAATTTTCATATATAAAAGGTGTACCAGATCCCAAATAATTTCCATGAACATTTTTTTAACTTCTTATTGCACTTAAAAACTTGTTTAAGGATAACCAGAACTCAATGGTATATACATCTACCATATATATGCCTATATTATGCATAAAACTGAATCCAACAGATGCATCTGTTGATAGCAAAATACTAGGAAGGAATGAGCCACCTTGGCTAATTAGCTTTCCACATCACTTGATACCCTTCCAGGGAAGAATTCTGGTATAATGAGAAGCCATCACTGAAAGTGCTGTGGTAACCCAGCTTCTGGACTGGCTGAGGACCCAGTATCTCACAGAATAAAGACATTTGAGCAGGGCTCCAGAAGTTCAGCAAGAACATGATGCCAACATCGGTAAGAGCTGGGACATGTCTGTAAGCAGATCTCCTATTAAAGGGCTAGGTCAGCTCTACAAGCTTGCAGGGGTTTTATCTCACTATCTAGTATGTCATACAAAAATGTGATAGGAGCATTTATAACAGTGAGATTCCCCAAAGGAATCTAAAGCTGGTGGTGGCAAGTTCATTTGAAAGTCAGTGGAAACTGAGGACCTGCCTCCTTGCAGCCTCTTTGAAAACTCTGTCCTGAGACATTAAAGACGTTCCGTCTGTACCTCATGGTATATGGTATTAAAAATTGTTTTTATTTGGCACTGTGGTAATAGCCCCAGTCTCAAAGGAGGTTGCACTGCCCTTGTCCTCAGCACTGCACAGGCAGCTGGGGATGGGGGGCGGGGAATAATGTTCTTGCACTTTATAATCCAAACCAATGAGAAAGGCAAAATATAGCAGAACACGCGCGCACATGCATGCACATGTATAATGACGGAGGGAGTTCGAGTGACGTAAAACAGATTACCATCCAAGCTAGAAATTGAACCTCAGCTCCCAGTTTCTCAACAGGAAACACACAAATCTGGAGCTCTGTCTCTGGTATTTCATTTCCCCCAGTGAGAACACAAAGCCAATTTTTTTAAACATGAATTTTAAAAGAAATATGAGCATACTGATATCAAACAAACAGACGTGATTTTTCAAATGGCATAGGTAAAAACAGACACACAAACTTCTAAAAGAAATGCTGCTGATGTTAACCATGGTTGGAGTAGTGCTCTAGCAATCAGAGCCACTTGCCTCTTCTGTTTGCAAGGCTTATGTGGGTCCCATAGGAACTTCCATTTAAATAGGGGAGGGATTTCATCTCCAAACAACAAGGCTAGTGTCAGATGTAGCTGACACACAAGGGGTAAAGGTTATAATTTCATGAGGCATGAATGTTTTTTTAATTTCAACCAATTAAATTAAACTCTCAGTCTGAGGCCCATAGTGCATGGTCCCTGAAATGTCCATTTACCATACACATCAGATACTCAAGAGGTTTCCTTTTCTGTGTTATTTCTTCAGCCCAGTGACTAGATGAAAGGAAATCGCTGAAGCGTGAGCTCTGTAACAATATAAAATAAAATCAGAAATGAAGGCTTCCTAGGGATATTTTTAATGCTGTTACGTTGCTTAGTCAATTTCAAAGCTACATGTTCAAACCCATGTTTTCTGTTGAGTCCTGTTAGACTATAAGAGAAGAATTTATTATGCAGATTTGTAATTAGTTCTTTGTAGGGGAAATTAAGCAGTTTACAGTACCTGGGGTTAAGTGAAGGGCTACCTTCCAGTTTGCACGGGGATTCTTCTCAGCTATAGCTAAAGAACCATGCTTACATCTTTTGCAGTATAAATAAAATATCTGAACAAGAAATTTGCAATATTCCTGAGATTCACAGGAAGTTAGGGATCCAAGTCTCCCCCCCCCCTTCCCCACTATGCCAAGGATTTAAAAAGTCGCATAGAGTTTCATGACTCCAACAGTAAAGCTTAAAGACACCTCTCCAATTGCTCTGTCAGCTGCAGACCCTGGTTTCATGAACACACGTCTACAAGGAGACATTTCCATTTTTGCAGCTTTCCCATGAGGCTCTACCCACTTATTACTAATGGCAAATATTAATGCAAAGTTATTGACCCAAATCACAAGATATTTGTATTGCAGTTCTTCCATGCATTTCAACACCAAAAACCTTCTGATTCATGGGCAAGGCCAATGTCTTACCAGCAAAGAGCAGGAGGGAAAATAAAGCAAGTAATTCTTTGCATCAACATTTTCTTCTAGACAAGTTCACTACTTTTCCTGCAACACTACATCTAAAATATCAGCACGGGAAGACTACAGCTGGGAAAACCATCACATGCCAAGTGCTTTTGGCACCACACAACAAAGACATACTTAACACTTGGACAGAGAAGAGTCTCAATAATACTTCATAGCTCAATATACAAGAAATCAAGAATATTCCTGTTTCTCTTGCAAGGTTGTCACATGGCCATGAGGACATATTTTGACTTATCATGAATCCCATTTTACAGACAGAGAAACTGAGGTGATAACTTCCTTTTGAAATTCAAAGTCATAAGAGAAATATTTGTATTAGTATTACTAATGTCAATGCTGAAGGAACAACACGTGTTTTTTCCCAGTAAAGAACCCGTTACATTAAATGGGTATCAGACGGTGGTACTGATAGATGTTTCCCTAATCTTACACACTCACTGCTATACAAATCATTCAAAACACTGACCATACAGAATGTGTCCGAATAGATTCTAAAACTGTCATTTCATTTTTATGTCTCCACATTGTCATGAGAAACACCATCCATATTAGCCTATCAAGAAACCCTCAAACTCAGGGAGGTCTGAGATATTAAAACTACCGATAATAAGAAAGTCCTAAGACCTCTGAAATTCTTATGAATTACTCATTGATCACATTATTATCTTTTCCTCAGCTTCTATCCCAAGGTAAGCCCTGCAAGGCACTGTGCAATCAGGTGCTAGGAGCTGCATAAATATACAGTAAATCACAGGTTCTGGCCTCTCCCACGAATGCAAGAGGGAGATTTCAGTGTTTGATTTAGCAATCAAAGATGAGTCTTGCTTGGGATAAAAGGGAATCCTTCCTGTTGAGAACAGGGGCAACAAGGCAAATATGGAAGAAAAGTTATATGGAATTTTGCATCAACAACGTGCACTTAAAAACCAAATAACTAATTTGTTTCAAAAAACTATATTTTAATTCCATTTTAGCAGTTGACAGCAGAATTTTGGATTGTACTAACGAGTCTTTGTTGTGCCTTAAATACAGATAGGTAACCAGGGAGCAAACATATCTTTTCTTACCCCAAAACAGCTGCCTATCTTCAGTCCCACTTTAATTTCCTCTTCACAAAGTATTCACATTACAGCAAAGAGGATTACAGAAGAAAAATACTGGCAATAGCAGGTAATGGAATATAAAGACTTTCACCTCTGGGTCATCAATTAAAATCCAGTCCCAATTGGTAGTGACTAAACATCATTACCCTCTGATCGCCGTTCAATTGCATATTTGAAATGGAGTTTCGGGTCTCCAAGCACTGCAAAAGCCCCTGCTGGGGCTCACACATGCTGGCCTACGCGCTGGTGATTTTAGAAAAGACCCCAGAGAACCGAGATCACGTGGAGAACAGAGATCACGCTGGGGTTCAATGGTTTGGTCTTAAACCCCTTCCTTCCCCAGCTCCCCTCCCCACAAACTCTGATTAATTATCTGGCTGTGTACTGCTCTCCCCAGCCCTAATGTATGCAGCTCTCTGCCGTGGCCTCTCTCAGGAGGACCGGAGGGACTGGGCTAAATGCAGAGTGCATAAATCAGATGCTGATATGGGAATTTCTCTTTCTCACTCCTCTGATGCATCTTGGACAGAACTGGAGATTTTGGAACTGAAGTTACTTTGGCCCTCTCTGCAGCTCCTCAGTTTTGCACAAGAGCCACTTGGTATCCAGTACGGCCTAGAGTCACCTCAAATTGGGGCTCGCCCTGCAAAGTGCTCGAGATAGTGTTCAGGCAATGGTGATTGCTGTTGGTCTCATAGTGTTCACCTGCAGGAGAAGACCTGGTCAGATGAGCTGCTGGTTCCAGATAGGTACAGACACTGCTTTTGAGGTGTGGGACAGCAGACAGATGAGGTCTTGCAGAACACCTGCAGTGTTTTCGGGTGCTGCATATCAGGTGTTTTCAGCCACCCCTTCAGCTCAGCCACTACATGACAGCTACTCAAGTGCTTCAGGGCAACGGCAGCTTCAACCACTACCAAGCCTGCAAGGATGGGATAATTTTTAAATCTCATTTCATAAATCAATGTGGAGAACAGCTAAAAATGGGGCTTATAACATAAATGCTCCTGTAGCTAAAATTCGCTGTGCAGGCAATCAGTGTGCCCATGCAGAGGGGAGGGGTGGAGAGAGTCTAACTTACACCAATGTAGATTCCCTCTAGATTCCCCTCTTTAACTGGCCTGACCTTTTCTAAAAGGGTTACATCACATACAGACCTCAGCTATTACCCCCTGAACGCTATTTTCTTTGCTCTGGAAACCTCACTGAAATAATCTCGCGACAAACCTTGTTTTGTAAGCCACCCACGAGCAGGACTGGGCCACTTAAAAGTTTCTGCCAAGAGTGAACAGGAAAGTCATATCCCTCTAGCCTATATTATTTCTTTTCATAGACTCACAATCTGGGAAGGAGCCAGAGATCCTAAACAAAGATAAGGTGTAAAGAGGTGGACAAGACATTAAAGAAATAAAATCCATATCAGGGCAATAATGGTCATAAAGCAATAAAGTGGATGTATAATAGTTCCTGGACTTTTAATTTGTGACTAATTTGTTGCACAATGAGGTTGCAATTTTCTAATTGTGATTGCCATTTTAATTTTACTCATGGCTGTGCAACTAACAATGTATAGTCTAGTAATTAAAATTAATTGTACCTTCACCTGCATATTTCTATTAGGCTGTTAAATTTAGTCGGTAAGCTCAATGATTTTGTTCTCTGAGAGATGCTGAATTCATTTCAGTGAGCCCAATTATGTTACACTCTGTAATTCCTGTATGAAAAACAAGCATTTTGCTTTGATATGAAGAGTTGCTACAATCCCATTTTTAAAATTGCATATTCAACACCAGAATATAGGCTGACAGGACATGCATTTAAGGTTTGGGGGTTTTGTTTTGGTTTGGTTTTTTTTTAAATATCCTGCTTGTGGGATACCTCTTACAAAACTAGCAATTACAGCCCCTAGGAATAAATCCAATGAAAACTCAACTAGATAGTCACCATTCAATTAATTTCATGAACAATTAACAGATGTCTCCCTAACCACACACACATGGTTTAAATTCAATCAGAATTTTATGACAGGCTGTACCATGCATATCTCAAACAACGGGAACACAGTGACAGAATAGACTGTTTCAATGCACAAGCAAAACTATGAAAACCTGCACTGTCGCACACAACGATTCACAATCACGCCCCAAATGTCCAGAATCCATACCACTTTGACGTTTGTGTATGAATCCTCATCCAGAAAAGGGCATTGCTCATTTTTGCACAGTACTCATAGTTCCTGGCAAATGCAGGAATAATATCAAAATATGCTGTAGTGAGTTTATTATCAGTAGTGATATGTTCAAAGTGATGCATATTCTTGTCCAGATCACAGTAACAGCAATACAATGCAATTCCACTTAACTCTGCAGTGTTGTATAGATTTACCCTTGGGGCCTCAAAAGAGGCATCGGACTCATCTTCCTCAAAGACTCTCGAATGTCTCAAAAAAAACCCAAAAATTGAGCTAAACCTTCAAATTTCAGATTCCAAAATCAAGACCTACCAAATACTGAAGACAAAAGGCCCTGATCACCGGAGCTGATGATCGCTGGCTGTTACCATTTATCACTCTGTAATGCTAGACTGTGACTGTCTAGCCCATGGCCATACTGTAGCAGCCTTGGGCGCACTTGCCATCAGAGCAGCTCCCTGGTAAAAGAATTTGCAATTTAATTGTAGGAGGACATCTATTCTGCGAACTGTAGGGCAAGGGAAACAGAACACAACTAGTATAAAATAGTCTGGTTTTAACATCAGTGGCACAGAGTAGTGTCACATCGGTCTGTGCATGTTAATTTAACCTTTTTGTTATGGTTGGGTTATTCTGGCTCTCAGGCAACAGAAAACTACCTGGTGTAGACATGCTCTAAGATGTTCATGGAATCATAGAATCATCATCATAGAATCACATAATGGTTTGGGCTAGAAGGGACCTCAAAGATCACTCAGGTCCAACCCCCCTGCCATGGGCAGGGACACCCTCCACTAGACCAGGTTGCCCAAAGCCCCATCCAACCTGGCCTTGAACACTTCCAGGGATGGGGCATCCACAGCTTCTCTGGGCAACCTGTGCCAGTGCCCTACCACCCTCACAGCGAAGAATTTTTTCCTTATATCTAATCTAAATCTACCCTCTTTTTCTAAATAAACCTCTGTTCATCAATCATATCAGAGTCCAAACAGATTCAGTATGTTGAAGTCTGTTTTTAAGTGGTGTGAACTTCAGGGTCAAGGCTCTAAGAAAGTAGAACAGAGGGTAGGAGAAATAAATCCACCGTTATCTTAATATTAACATCTGGAAGCCAAGATGGAGCAGTTATATTGCAACCAGAAGGTCTGCAGCAGTCAGAAGAAAGACTAAAACTACAAAGTTACCACTAAGCTGCAAACATCCTTCCTGTATGGGGAGAATCAATGAAGGATGTAGATATCTAACTTCTCTAATCATGGACATCCCTATTTAAAGGCAAACAACCTTGACATTTTGGCCCCTTTTTGGTTGTTTATTAGTCAATAGTTGAATAAAATTCTCCATTTGTCAAGTTACGGCACAAAGTATGTTTACTGAAAAATTGGTGAGCCTTTACTCCATCAGAATTTGAGAGAGAAAAACAAAGTGAGAGGATATTACCTTTCAATCTCTTTTTGCACCACTAATTACTAATAACATGAAACAAATATATTAACATGATACGAGTAAATATTTACCAAAAGTTGCCTTACCAAGAGAGTTACGTAAACCACAACTAAAGCAGAAATAATTAAAAAAGAAAGAAAAAAAAAAGCAACACACACCTTTGTCACTGTGGAATTAAACTGAAGACACTCAAGATCAAGAAGCAAGAATACCTATAAAAATTAATGCAGACAAATCATATTATTTAAATTAAGTAGATTTAAAATAAGGAAATACTGAAGTCAGAATCCAGAGATAAGTCAAGCACCGCTCTCACACTCCTTTCCGAATAAACTTGGCAAGAAATAACGTCCCTTTACCTCCTGTACCCTGCCTAGCCACTACAGACCATCTCCCTACTTACCCACCCAGCAGCTGTACAATCCTTGCACCCTTGCATCACTCGCTATAATGAAGTAGAAAGTTCATGGTCTTAGGGAAGATGGTTTTGCAGTAAAAACGGCTTTGCTGCTGGTGCACTGATCGCACCATTTCCTTCTCTGCTCCTGCTTTTAAAATGGACCTGATGGCACTGTCTTGTTGCACACACGATGCAAGAATGAATCTGCTGAGGGCAGGGCCTCAGACAGAGGAAAAAAGGATACTATAGATGTCTACTAACAATAAACTACATCCTCGATGTAGTTTTCACTCTCTTCATTCAGTTCGTATTACAGACACAAGAAGGAACTGAACCACTGGCAAAGGCAGCTATAGATACCATGTGGGGAAACTGGGGAGATGGAAGAGGAAAAAATAGTGGTGATGCATTTAGAGTGGGATCTTTAGGAGGGGAGCAGAGTGGTGCCTGGTCTGCCAGCCCAGCTCACAGGCTCAGAGAAGAGGCTGTCCGAAGCACACAAAAAATTGAGCAAAGGAAAACAAATAGACAGAAGACATTTAAATTTAATTTGACTATTTAAAGCTAAAGAAGAAATTATCTTTGAGAAAGGGAAGAATTTTAATTGATCCTGGTCAAGTCTATTTTCCCCTTAGACCTATGATAAGGTTGGGGGTATGGTTTTGGTTGAACATATAAAATCAGTATTAAATCATACATACTTCACTCTCCTCCATAGCATTGCTCCTTCATCCCTCTGGCCTGAAAACAGTTTACTGTGAACTGAATTGCAACTAATCCCTCTGAAATTACTTTTTACCATATACCCTTTATTACTATTTTCCCATATAAACCATTGTTAAATAACAACAGGATCTTTTCATAACACTCAAAATAATTGGCTATTTTGGATGATATTATCAAGACTGTTTAATATGGCTGGGTGAGTGACTGTTACTCATGCAATTCACTATTAGCCCCTTGACCTGGATCATTGCTGGAGCAAGTTTTATGAGCTTAATTGCATTTCCCCCCCTCTTCCTGTTTAAATTAGTCTGTACAAATAGAATTTCCTAGTTATTGTGCATCATCTTCTTCACAGATATCTTCTTCACAGTTAGGAAAGTCTATTCAAAAAACAGACCAAACTCCAACTGTATTTCCTAAACTGTGTGAAGCTGAAAAATAAACCAGTCAAAGCATACCAGCTATTGTCATTTTATTAAATGAAAGGGGGAAAAAAAAAAAAAAAAAAAGCTTCTGTTGATTAAGACATTATATGTGGCCAGACAAGGAAAAAAATCCATGAGAGATGATGGAGACAGAGACTAAGAGCTTTTACAGTATTGGAAATTACAAAGCTTCCTATGGGGGTCTATATTTGTTATAAGATGGGCTGTTATCTTCAATCTAAAAGCGACCTTGATAAAGTATCTTTTGACACTTTTACTGCTCCTTTAAATGAAATATTCCCTATATCTTCAAGAATCAGCTTGAGTGGAATTGACTCGATAGCTCAGCTTTAGAAAGACAAGGGAAACATTTTCTAATTTAAAAGAAATTTGAGAAAATAGTTCCATTCCCCTCTCTATTATCTAGCCATTCTGGAGCTTAGGTTTCTGAAACATCAACATGCACAGTTTGCTTTACAATCCTTCTGCAGAAATTAGCTGACACCCATCAATGTAGATAACAGAAAGCTGTGGCATTAACACTTGAGAGTGCATTAATCTTTCCCAAATTAAAATCTGCACCACAGCATTTAAGATTGAGGCCACCATGGTTCAGTGCTGTTTGACCGCCAATTTTGATAAAAGTGTTTTAAGAGAGGTGAGACTTAGATAAATTGCCCGTGGTTACACAACAGCAGCGAGGGTAAGTGTTTAGTCTATTGGCTGCCATCATAGCGGGGTGTCACGGGTGTTTGCATGTTTACATAAAGTGCAAAACAGAAAGAAAAGCAATACATTACACTATATTTCTTGGAGGTGACATCAATATTATATTTCATCGGTGGGAGACAAATATACTTTCACATTTGAGTATCTGAAGATAAAGGCACCTTTGGTTGTAAAACAAATGAATATTCTTCCCCACTTCCCCAGCTACTCGCTTTCTCTTGAGTTTAAAAGCAATCTGCCTGTGCTGAACGGGTGAGTTAAGCTTTAGAGATAACACCCACATGTAGTTCTTGATCCAGGCCTGTTATGAAATAAGCTTTCCATTCAACACGTAGCGAGTAAAGCATTTGCCACATGGTGCATTTTGCGTTTGCCTGAGTCCTGCTGACATCAAGAGTGATGCACAAAATGGGCTTGGGTCTAAAATTCAGCCCAAGTCTCTAAGTTGAATCATTACTAATATATAGAACGTACATCTTCTCTGTTGACACTGTTGCAAAAATTTTGAAATTAGTATTCTTGTGTTTTCAGCAAAATCTTCTGCTTGTAAAAAAATCAGAGATCTTTGAAATAAAGACACTGTGTCCCCAGTGTTTTGCAACTATTATTTCCCTGCTGGACGTAACAAGAACACGGGAACTCTCTGGGACTTTTAGTCAAAATTCATTTCCTGGGGAGTTTCTGGGATTTTCAGATGGCCCCAAGGTCTCAAGCTCTTATCACATTCATACTTAGTTTGAAAAACTCTTTCAGTCCAAGAGCTCAAATATCTATTTAACAATGTAAATTACTAACAGAGCTGTGAACACATTTCATTTCCTGAGCCCTGAAAGCTGTACCCTAAGATTTGATTCTTGCCCTGCAATAACTAGGATTTTCACCTATCTTTCCTGTTTTCCTTCCTTGTCTTAACATGATATAGTGAGGTCAAAGTACTAGAAATTAAAAGGAGATAATCCCCTGATCCAAGTTACTCACCTAGTAATGAAATGCACAGTAAAATATAATCAGTCTGCTATTTTAGTTCCCTTCAAAATTTGTAGAACAATTAAAGCCATGAATTTAATTCTGCTATTATATAATTATCTCTTATTACAGTAGGCAGAAAAGCAATCACCCTTGTCTGGTACTATACCAATGAAAATCCATACACTTCTAAATTGGGGGCAGGGGACTGGAATAATCATGTGGCTTTACTAGGAGAAAGTGGATCCATTTTTTAAGCAAGAAAGCAGTGCCTGGGGTAAATACTGTAAAGTGTATTGTGCTGCTTCACAATTTCCCACATATGTGGCTTCTCTGGGAACTGGAGAAGTAGCAGGGACACTGGCCTGGGCAGAAGAGGGGAGTACTGCCAAGAAGTTGTCACAGGGGAATGGGAACCAGGCTCCATGGTTGGTCTTTGCTGCTGACTGAGAGCTGATGTCTGTGGTCAAGGCACCGAGCTATCAGGCAAAAGGCCAGAGACCAAGTCCCTCATGTCAGATAATCTCTGACTTGCCACTGCCAAATCATTTTGCTGTCTCAGCATCAGGCCCTCCCCCCTATAAAACTGATAGTACTACTTGCCAAATCCACAAGAGGGTTATGGAAAGTAAAAGTCTATGAAGCATTTTGCGATGTCCCAGTGGAAACCACTGTGAACATCCATAAGACATAAATGTAAACTGTGTGAAATAAGCTTTTCTAGGAGAAATTAAAGATTAGCTGAATCATCAAAAATAAAGACCATATCATCAGAGCTTTCACCATGGAAAAGTTTTGCTTTCAACTGAAATCATCCTCTGCTGGTTTGCCTGCTGAACCACCAAATTCTGTATTCAAAATCTTTTGTTGTCATTTACTATGTATTTTATTACAACATACGTGAGCAGACAAATCAAATGAGAGTAACCTTGTGTGTAAAAGCAGTTAAAAGCCAAGTAACCAAGTTGAGATAAGACATTCATGCCATGAATCATGTGATGGACTTCACCAATCGACTGTACTACAGCAACAAGTGGGGTAGATATAACACAAATACTACAAAAGGTGCCTCAGCCTCTAGGGTTCACAATGGCATAAGAAATCAGAAAAAAAGAGGTGCGTGTAATGAATTAATATAAGAACCACAAGGTAACAGTGAGAATTATGATCAGTTCTACAGAAAGCCTCAGAAATGATACTTCTCATCACCTCAGGTCGGCAGCACACACTGCCACACGTTGGCAGATGATGACCAATGTCCTTTGTGCTGTTCCTCGGTGCCCACCCGGCAAAAATAAATACAGTGTAATTTGGCGCAAAAACCAGTTCCCAGTATCCTACTGGCAGACTAGAAGGCAGCTCCTGAGAAACTTCAAGGTCCCACTTCAGGTTACATGATGTGAGGCTGCACTGCACTGATGTCAGGGACACTCACATCTAAATGACCTTCTGGCAGGCCCAGACAGGCACAGAAGAAACTACGTCCTATTCATCGCATTTCAATAGAAGTGGAGTTAAAAAGGTCGGTCCTTATCTTCTAGGTACCCCATGATTTAAATCCTGAATTACTAGGAAATCACCTAAAATTCTGGGATGAAGGCAATGGCCAGGAACTCTGCTCTTCTGGGTCACAGAAATGTGTTGTGTCAAAGCAGGTGACCCACAAGACAGACCCTTCTCCAAAGTTAATGAAGCGCAGGAGAGTAAAATCCTACAGGGGCTATGGACCTGTACAAAATTCACCATCATCTGCTTCAGGAACCAATAGTATTTCTTAGGCCTTACTTGAAAATAAGAACTATATGATTATCTGGAAAGAAAAATCAAAATAATAGGCTCCATTGCACATAACTTCAAGCTGAGATGGGGACACGAGAGCAAATAAATCCTTCGTGATGGGGCTAGTCATGTTATATAAGACATTACTGGAAGTTACTATGGTAATAAGGAAAAAGGAAAAAGAAAAAAAAAAGAAAGAAAAAAGGAAAAAAGGGACAAAAGAAAAAAAGTAAAAAGGTGAATATTTATTTTTTAGTTATAACATATCCAGACATATTATATCCGAAGACAGCTTAGTCTTTTCTGTATTTCTTGGGGCTCTTTCTCACTTGAAAACCAAACTAAATTTAACTGAAAGGAACACATATTGCTTTCTATCTCTAGGGATCTTGTGAGAGCTCACAAGGGCTGCTAAAGCCAAGTGGTGATAATATGACTCCTAGAAATAGTTTGGTTCAATTTGGAGATTTGATTCACAATACAAAAGCACAGAGTAAAGCAGATGCTATCAGCCTGTGTTGATTAGACTGGCCAATGTGATATCAATTTTATATTTTTGATTTGAAGCCCACCTGCTGATCTGACTAATCTGTGCTATTAGGAACCCACGCTTGAATAATTAGACAAACTAGATTGAACATTAAGCTGAACTGTCCCTCTGAAGAAGTGGAGGATAAGCCAGAAGACACTAACCATTGCCTTGGGTGCAGAGAGGCAGCAGGACACCCCACCGAATCAGAGAGGCAAGAATCCTGCAGAAATGGAAACCTGGCTGATACAAGTATTCCTCTGAATGGATTGTGGTAATAAGAGTAATTGCTAACAGCTGTAATTGAAATTTATTATTTCATTAGAAGTCCCAGCACATTCTGTTATACCTCTGAGATTCCTCATCTGCCAGACAGAGCTCTGGCTGTGGTCTGACATGGGGTGTGGGACTGAGAAGATACAATTTGCATCTCCAGATGGGTTGCCAGGAGGAAAACATACACATCATGGAGGTCACTCCTGCAACACCTTAACTGGGTGGAACTGAACATGCTGGGGAAGACACAACGAAATAACAAGGAATCGGGTCTATTCACATCTGCAAGTAAGAAATGCCAGTTATGGATAAGAAATTTGGGCTGCAGCCTGAGAGATGCTTCTGAGCACCCCATAACAAAGCACATGAGTAAGGATTTAAGTTCTGCTATTCATATAGTTGCAGAGTCTGCAACCACCCAGAAATCTGTAGTGACCAGAGGCACTGTAATTTGTCTTCATATCACTAATTTGTCATTTAAATGTAATTCACAAAACAATGAATATGTACCTTGAAGACAAATAAAGATTTGCAATCCCCTTTTGAATGCACACTGCTCCTTCTGGGCAGCCAGCGATCCTTGCGTGAACATCTGAGGGTGAATTTTAGCTCAATCTAGTTACAAATAATGGTACTCACTGCAGTTATATAAAAGCGACCTGCATATTCCTGATGTATGGAGGGTTGGGATGTAGTTGTTAAATCCAAGCAGCGGCTAGGCTTTAAAGATTTGCAATTGCACAAAAAGCACTGATAAAGAACAGTTGATTTCTCTCATTATGTAAAATGTGGATGCTCTTGTCTTGGCCAAAGACGTAAGAGCATAAGATTTCCTGCTACTTACAGGTCGTTTTGCTGAAAAATACAGTCCCTTTGCCGTTCGGTCTATTGGCAATTAGATAACAAATACAGGACATGTAGATGGAGTCAAAAACATTGCTGTGCTTTACAGCCTGCCTGCACAATAACTCTCTAGCTGGCAATGCAGAATAAAAAAATTCCCAGATAAAAACCCTGGAGCAGATGTGTAAAGTAGCAAAGCCCTGCTGATTTCAACAGCACTATGTGGATTTAGAGTGGCTGAGGATTCTGTCCCTCGCTGGTGAGTTTAGAAGCTCCTATAATTAACTAAGAAAACTCAGTAAGAAGTGCCTTGTGCAGGCAAGTCTTATGTCCCATGGAATTTTGATGGCCCTTCTGAATATGGTTCCATACTGCATGTGAAAGTCATGCCAGAACCACAGGACTTCTTAGAGATGCATGTGGAGATGGAGCTATGCAGAACATGAGCGAGATATTGGGAACAGAGAATTCCCGCACACAATATTGAACAGAGAAAGAGGTCTGTGAAAATTCTTTTATGACAAATATTTATCAAGCACACTAATCAGGAAATTAAAAATGGTATTGCTTAAACGGAGAAGATGATTCCAAACATTTAGGTCAGCAATTTCCGTTACTCACCCCCACCAAAAAGGCACACAATTACAGTAATACATGTCAGAAACCGTGCGTGCTTGTGAGGCCAGCAGCTAAGACCTTACCTCTCATCGGAGGAAGAAGGACAAACCCATGCTTCGTAATGCCTGGGCAGTGTGCATACCATGTCAAAAAACCCCATGAGGCTGAACACAACCAAAACAGAGCAGAAGCAAGAGACACAACCAAAAGGGTAAAGGGAAAGAACAATGGGGAGTCTTTTGGGAGAGCAAGTCATTGTATGCAGTACAAGTATTTACCACCACTACCTACCCAGTAGATACCCTACATGCACTACAAGCAGGTGTATTATTACTAGTGAGAGACTCAGAAAAGTGAATTTTCAGTATGTTGCTAATTCCACACTTGATACAGAAGGGAGGAAGGGTGAAAAGACGACAAACATGCTGAAGACACAAAAGGAGCTTTGGCTCATGAAAGTTTATCTCTGCTAATAAAGAGAATAAATGGACATCAAGGTAAAGATGTCATTAGCAGTAAGGCGCAGCACTTTGTCACTAGTGGAATAATGCAGCATGGATCCTTTTCTTGGCTTCTGGATGATAATAAGGAAATTTTTTTCAATACAAACTGTAAACTGAAAAATTTGAAAAACATCGTCTTGAGTAGCAGGTATGTTTTTAAAGAAGGTGGTTTGAGATGAGATTTCCTTCCCCACTGGTGTCTACATTGAGCTTTCAGGATTATTTGCATAAAGAATTACTAGATTTAAGGAAGCAGGGATTGAAAAACTCAGGAGCCAGAGTCACTTTCTTTGCACCACTAAAACTTGACGCTTCTGGAGAACAGTATTTCTTACCCATTTGTATATGAACACATATTTACATAGCACTGAGAGGGAAAGGTATCCATGAAACGAGCAGCACAGCTTAACAACAAATGATAATATTTTGGTTCCCTCACCTGTACCATGTCCCACTAACCTGTGTTTCTGACATTCAAGCAAACATCCCAGAATCTGCCAGTCTTAATATCAGTCTATGCACTCTCTTCCTCTCTTTACTTCCCGGCACTGGCTCAGAAGTATAACAAATACCAATCTCTTGGCAAGTAGCAGACTTTTAATTTTAAAATAAAATTAATAGGAACCTTCTAGTAATTCGGTGGACTGCAAAAAGCAGTTGCTCCTAGAAAAGATCTTGACCTCCACTTGAGTGACTTTACATTACGAGAACACCCTGGAAATACTTAGCAATCCAGATCAATTTACAAAAAAATAGCATCAATATACTTCAAAACTTGTAATAATTTCAGAAAGTGATTTCTATGTACAATTCTCCATGTACAGAATACAGGACAGCAAGGTGCAGTAGAAAAGTCATTGGATCTATAACACTGGGATGACCCATGTGTACAGGAGGTGGGTGGTCACCATCCCTAACTCATACGTGTTGCTGGAGCCTTTATGTGACCGGGTTTTCTGTGCCTGTCTGGATGCGATGTGGGTCTGATCAACAGCCAGTGACAAATAGCGTGGTTCTCCCCTTTCATCAAATGGGCTTTGAAAGAGGCCACCTAACAGATGTATGTGATTATGCTCGTGTTGGGTGAGCATTTAAAATAAAATTGTTAATGTTGTAAAGTCAAGCAATCAGAGCAGCAGTGCTAGAATATGGGCTGGCTGTGGAAAAATAGAACGGGATCATATATTTTCTCCTACTTTCTGCACAAGGGAATTGAACTAAAATAAGCCTTATTCTGGCATTTTTGTGCTTTTGCAAATGTATTTTTGTTTGTGTCTATAGTTAAAAATTACTTAATTCAACATTTGAATGCAATCATGGAGTTCTCTTAATCAAATCCCAGCATCTCCAGTCTCCTTTAAAACCTGTCCAGCAGCACCCACGAGATGTGTCATGTGCTGTGGTTTGACAGGAAGGGAAAACACATGTGCAGCTCTAACAGGACAAACCCAGTACGTTGCGCGCTACTTTACCTGCTTGCTGCCATTGCAAGTCACCCTCAAGCGCGACCATCTTGTGTTCCATGATAATTGCAACAAGGTTTTGCAAATCAATTAAAATCCACATTGTCTACTCGCTGCACACAAACAGCACAGAAATGCCATGTCTTTTTTTTTTTTTTTTTTTTCCCCAGCGATTCAGCCCTTCAAGTTACATTTTTGTCATCCTTTACCTTTACCTCAATGTTCACATTGTCGCTGTCAAGCCAGGAAGCAGTAGTGACAGCCGCATCTTGAATAGCCATCTTTCACTCTCAAATAATCTAGTTTGCAATGGGTATCTTTACCTACTATTCTTCTATTTTCCATCTCATGAGCCGCCATGAAATTGACATTTAAAACTAATTGTACGGTAAAATCCCGCAGATTCCAGAAACTGTGTCTGAGATTTGTGGCGAGGCAGTAGGACCAGATTCCCCCTCCCGTATTAGTTTTCTGTCTGCTACATAACTGTGAATGAGTGCTAAAGGGGATTATTAGGCCCCAGTGGTGAGATAGAGTGCATATAACTAATCTGCATTGCTTATCTCAAGCAGACAGTGGTCTGTCAGGACCTGTCTACATGCCCTCCATGCTTGTCCCTTGCCTTTATTGTCTTGCTGCTGCGGTTGCTGCTGGTGGCTCTCCTCTGCTCTTATAAACAACCAATTACTGCCCCAAACAGATGTCTGTGGCCATGATCAAATAATTTAGTTGGAGTGAAGAGGCCTTAAACAGGTCAATTCCATTCAGTTAGACATGGTATCTGAGCGAAGGCGAAAGGAGGGACTGCAGGGTGACCTGAACTTGTGAGTTATTGAGAGTAGGTAAACTTAGGACAGCGGATAATGAATCAGCTTTCGCCAGTTAACGCTGTAAAAATACATAAAATGAAAGCTGAAGAATTATTTAAAGACCCGTGCAGCCACTGAAAATTGAATGGATGAGTTAACAGAAAAGTGGATTTCTTTACAAAGTACGACATTTCATTTTATGCATTCGAATTAATAAAAGACATATGCCTCCCTGTAATTAACCATTAGTTTATAAAGCTAAAAAGCTATATATAGAAACAGCAGAGTAGTGGGTAAGTTTCGTGGGGTATTTTTAATTAATTCTGACACTGTAATCTCCAGCAAGAAAATTTGATACATGTGCCTTTGACAAAGTATGATTTCCATTAAAATATTGTGCTAACTTCAGGGTTTATAGCTTGCCTGTTCAATAAATTTGTATTTAGCTATTGTCTTCCTCGGTCTGCAGGGGAAACAATGCGTATCGGGCAGATGCTCAGACATCAGAACAATTAATGTAGCTTTCAAGAAGAAAAAACAAAAAGAGAACAGCTTTAAATCTTTTCTGCCTATGCAAGCACCAACCACCCTACATGTGATCATAAAAATACATGGTTGTTTGACAGGTAGTTATGTTAAGCTATAACCATAACCAAAAGCCATGACCAAGATTGTGAACAAGAGAATTCTTTTATTCTCTCCTCCTGATTCAAAAGTGCTTTAAACAGCAAGATTTTCTATTCTGCAACGTTGTCATAGAGCCACCCAAGCATAATGATCTGATCTGCTATAAATTCATTGGGGATTGGGTCCCACCTGTGAATTTACATAGAAGCAAGCAACATTCCCTTGCAAGACTCAATCAATACCATTCACATTATGTCTAGCAAAGATATAGAAATATTCACATACCCAGGTAAGAATTAGCCAGCAAAAGAGGGTTGCAAATACCAGAAAAATCTGAGACAACTTCACCCAATTTCCCCAAAATTTCTCAGAAAATTTCTCAGACACACCCACAACTAGAAGAGAATCTCTGCCCAAAAGAGTTCATGATCCCTAGGCTTTGGGTATGTTTTTAACATACAGCTCCATATGGCAGGCAGTAGACAAGCTGGCTAATGTATAAGGAGCACTGGAAGGTGCACGCATGGAAGTGACATGAGACCTCTCTGGACCTTCAACAGTCCTTTTATCTCAAAGTAGCAATGAGTTCCACAGATTTTTCATTCCCACTGAAAAGTACTGCAGTAAGGGAAAGGGTTTTGGAAGAGCAGAAGCTGAAGTGGCAGCTGCAGATGGCCCCTTCGCATGAGCTGAGGACAAAACCATAGGTGAACAAGAAGACAGTGGGGAGTAAATCCAGAATATATGACATGAGAGAGACTGGCATACTTTGTATGCAGGTGGAATAGACAGAGATACAGGTGTAGAGATGAAAAGATGGGGAAATGGCAGATAAGAGAAGGACTGAGAGGAGGACAAAAAGCAAATGGATTTTTGGGTCTGATGAGGAGGCACCAGAGAAAGAGTACCAAGGCTGATCTCCACACTGAAGGCTGAGTTAGGGACACTAATGAAATCATTCAATGGCTCTTACCAAGAAATAACTTAAAATAGATTTAAAAATTCAACAGACAAGAGAGGCACTGCAGTTTACCAGTGGAGAGCTAAGCCACATGTGAAAGGAAGAATTTCATCTGAAGTCATGGTCCAATTTATGGTTAATTCTTTGTTAATCTCAATGCAGATGGAGCATAGTTCTTAGCTACAGGTGTCTGGAAAGGGAAACTGCACCTGGAAACTTCAGAACATATGTGATCCCAGTGCAAATTTCAAAATTAACAAAAAAACCAAACCCCTGAGTAAATAGCTGGCCAGTTTGCCCACCTTTGTGCTGTATGCTGCTACAGCAACTCAGCTAGTGTTTACCTACCGGCTGCCTGAGAAGGTTTGTGTAGAAAAGCATACTCAGATATCTCCATACAAACAGCCAACACTCCAGTTCACATTTCCATTTTTCACTGAATAAGCCCTGATCATCCATGATATTTACATACAGTTTTTACAGACTGTCAAAACATCCTACATTTTGTACTTGCTTATCTCTGCTCTGTACATTTAAGGCTTAATCTTTTCTTAGAAATCATTTTCTCCCAAACTACTAATTGCAGCTACTTCTCCATCAGTTAATTCTGACTTAGGGGACACTGCATTCACAGCATCTGCAGTCCAAAATAGTGTCATCATCTATCCTTCCTCCATGTTATCATATTGAAAATAAGCTTAATTATTCTACTTTTCTTCTTAGACATAGACTTTGTATACTGACAACTTCTGAGGTGTGGGCTGGTCACACAAATAGATCATAGAAATATAATACATCACAGAATAGAATAGAACAGATAGAGTAGAAATCATATAAATCATGGCCAGATCATGAAAAATCTGAAGCAGTATGCTTCTAGTGGACATTCTTGCTGAAAAAACTGGAAGTATGGAACATACACTCTTCAAAGCCAGGATGCAATTAAAGGCCTGAAATGTAATTTTTAAACCCATCTTAGGCTTTTTGTTATTAGCTGCTCATCACCTTTCTAAATTCCTTTGGGGTATCAACAGTGGCTCTTAGCAGTCACAAATATTCTGCAAAATCAGTTAAAAAGCATGCGTGGCCAAGATAATCGCATTGAGTTGATGCACTCCATTTTGGGTAACTAGTCAAACAGTAAACTGATAAATTGACAGAAAGGTAAAATATCACTAAGATACTTTGAGTCAACTGTTTTAACCCACCTTGCAGAAGCAAGCCCCTGGGGAAGTTCCTGTATCTGGAGAGTTTTCCCACATCCTGGGGCAGTGCTGCAGCTCTCAGCTCAGAAACATTCCCTCTGTAGCCTTCTGGCCAAATCCACACCATTTTTGGACATTTAAGGAAGCATCATTAGCAGAACAATACATTATTTAAACAAGGGACTGACCTACGACACATACGTGGTGCTGTGCTGCATTAACTTCAGTGGCTGAAACCTCCTTGCTTGAAATACATAGGGTCTCTATTAGTCACACAAGCAGTCACTGAAAAAACAGATTTGGTGGCCCAGAGGATGACTCAAATAACTAAAACCACATGTGACATCTTCTGAAGTTCAAAAAGCTTCAAGTGAAGCAGAACAAGAACCAGGAAATCCTTTCCTAGTGCTGAGATTTAAAGGAAAAATAAAGAAAACCCTTAAGTGTGAAGTCAGTTGCTGAGCGGGTGCACAGACATTGAGTTAGGGACCAACTTCTGCCATGCCTTTTGCACAGAAGACTGCAAATGATGCTGACAGCTAAACTGCTTGTCCCTGGGCTCTCTTTAAAGCCCTCTGCAGAGTCCTCAACAAGCACAGGGCTCCCACAGACCACAGCTAAATTACAGCTTCATTTCAATGACTTGCAGCTCCATTATCTTTTCCATACCAATAACAATGTGCATCTACATGTTGCCTGGCGAAGGTGTTTGAAAGACCAAGTCTGTCTTCAACGACTGTTTCCAGCTTCGCTCACCTCCATGTTAAAACACCGACTTTTATACAACCAACCCCTGCTTACACCCATCTGCTGGATTGCTCTTGGGTCGCTCAAGTACAGCTTTACAAAATCGATGCCAAGAATATGGGCTAATTTTTCTTTAAGGCACAAGTAAGATCTGAGACACAGTTCACATAAAGCGCTGTAATTTGGGCACTTGTGGCCAAAAGTATCAAGCATTCATTAAAAAGTATTTAAGCTAGAGAATACCCATGGGGAAATACTCAATTCTCATGAGGCCACTCATGCCAAGTCACTGAGCTGAGACAAACCCAGAGGCACAGGCTCCAAAAAAATGAAAGGAACAAACAGCATAAGCAGAACAAACTGATTTCTGCTCTCATCAAGACCATCATAAGTCTGGCTTAGAGTAGGTTCAGAGAATGGGTGGGAAGATATCCCAGGCAAGTAATGCTTGCTTATCCCTGGAGGGTTTCCAGTTTAACATACAAGTAGGTGTATTCTCAAGCCAGATGCAGTTATAAACACTCATTGTACCACTGGGTACATGGTTTAGCTGCTGTTTATTCTGAATAACTAATTAACTTTAGCTTCAGTCCAAAGGAGGTAGAAACCATTCAATGTGCGTTTAGCAGCGATAAAAAAATCAATCTGTAAAAGAACAGATGTGGCCCCTGGTTTGGTTGGGATATTTCTAAAATATTAACCAATCCTTTTCATGTTATGAATAACAGGACAGTAATTGAATTAATATTGACTAATAGTAATTGCTCCTTGTTCCTCTAGTCTGCCTTTTATTAGTGGGAGGAGTGGTGGAGGTTATTGCCTCTTAAAAAAAGAAAAAATCCTGAGGCCCTGAAGCACCTTTTCTGCCTTATTATTATTGTAATAATGAGGGCAACTGATTTGATCTCTCCTTACACAATACTGGAGCACAGCGATGGCTAAATAAACAGCCAAAGTCCTTTTGTCCCTGTGGGCTGTTTCTCGGTAATTAAAATCAATAGGATCTTTCTCAGAGGATCTCTTTAACCTCATAGAGCTACACTGTTCCGAGCAGGCAAGGTAAAACAAACAAATAAACTTGCAGTCCATGTTGAAAAAAATAAATAAAAATACAAGCAATACATTATTTTATTAGGATAATATTGTTTTGAAAAGGGGTCATGGAAGAGGCATTTAAACCTTTTTTTTTTTTTTTTTAATCCTTTCCCTCTTTTTTTCCCCCTTTCTTAAAAAGATACTCTGGCAGCATCCTCTATTCCCAGAGGTCATGTGAGCTGAAAGAACCCATTGATACTCCTTCTTTCAGAAAAAGAATAGGCAACGGAGGGAAAATAAACATCATCCACTTGAGACTTGTGATGACTCAGGACCTCTCTGCGTAAGGTGCTGTCCATGTAAGGTTCAAAAGGAAAACAAGTGAAGGTCCCCAGGGTTTCACTGTTGCTGGTACACGCAATTGCAGCCAAGGACAGTGCAGGCTACCGAGGCTCACATCGCTGCCGATGGTGGGTATCACTGGCACCAGTCCCAGGGAGTTATGGCGGTGATGACCAGCATGTCGCATACAACAACCAGGAAGAAAAGGATTTACACCACATGTCTCAGGAATCTCAAATCCTGAGCTGTTAATCAATGACTGGTGAAGCAATTAAACCGTGTGGCAGATGGCAAGAAAGGACCCTGTCCTGGTCAATATGAGCAAGAGCACTTTGTCTTGGAAAACATAACAGTGCTGAGCACAACTGCTTAATGTTTCCTCTGGACAAATCTGCTTGATGATCCCTTGCCCGGGCACATGGCGAGGTGAGATGAGCTCTGAGGTGCTACTCCCAGCTGACCCAGTGGCAGCCTCTCCTTTCTGGCTGTTCCCAGGTGGCTTCATGACCCAGGGGCTGCTCTGTACCCATGGTGGGACACGAAAGCACTTGAGCAAATCCTGGTTCTAAGCCAACAGGCATTCTCACCAGCCAACAGCAGGAGGGAACCCATCCCCACTAGCTGCCTTTCAGTCCCTACACTGCCATCAGAAGCAACAGAAGTCCAAACACCCATGCAAGGAAGCAGCATTTAAAATGAGAGGGATTTTAGATGGAGGCAATTATACTTGGTTAGACAGATGCTCAGGAATGAGTGGGGAGGGGCAATCCTACCCTACAGTGGTTTCACAAGATGTTTCCAAAGGTACAAAAACAATATAGTAAGAGCTGCAACAGGGAAGCCTAAGCGTCAAGCTGGTCTCTTGGTATCTCTGCTCTAGGATCCAGTTTGACCTGTTGACAACTGTTGTAGCGGTACAGCCACATACATGTGAATAGGAAAGATTTCGGCGCTTTGACAGAAGGAGAGGAAAATCCCTTTGCTTGGATTTTTAGCAACACGGCTGTCAGCACTTTGACCGTCAGAAGGCTCTGATTGGGCAAAAAGAAGACCTGAGGCATATGTTACATATGCCACCGTATATTCCATGTACCATCGAGGCACTCCCAGGATTTGCTAATTATGGCTAACTGATATTCCATATATAAAAGCTACTTCCATTTGCTCATAGGTCTAGCAAACTTTAATCTCATGAGCTGGAATTTTTTCTTCTCAGGCTTGTGCCTTTGGTAAGCGTACTCTGGAAAGTTTCAGCCAAAATGAGTCAGCTGTTTCTAAGAAGAAAAAAAAAGTTAAAATTAAAAGACATTGTTTAATGCCCATCACATGCTGGAAAATCCTCCCTTTGAGCAGCAGTAACACCTTTACGTGCTGGGCAGCAACTTGCTGTTTGCAGGTCAAGTGACACAAAGGAACCAAAACTGTGGATATCTGTGGAGTTAAGAACTGTGGAAAAAAAAATAATCACTGTGTTCACCTGCTCAGTAAAGCTTTCCTTAGAGTCTACTGGCTCTTGAGTAAGTAATAATACTTTAAAAAGAGAGAGGTCCTGCCCACAACTAGGCAATCTGCAGACAGGGTTGGGAGAGATCTAAAGCCCTGAAACCACGTGGGACTGACCCACCAGCGCAGGAGAGAGGAGACAGATCAGATAGGCACGATGCATGTTTGAGTTCTCTGTGTTGAAAGCAGAGGCAGCCGTCTGCAGTAACACAACTCCCAGGTCACGTCATAGAATCACAGAATCATAGAACAGTTTGGGTTGGAAGGGACCTAAAAGATCACCTAGTTCCAACCCCCTGCCATGGGCAGGGACACCCTCCACTAGACCAGGTTGCCCAAAGCCTTGTGTCACACCTGTTCATAGGGAGGTAGGGGTGCATTTCTTTTTTTTTTTTTTTCCAAACCCAGGCATATATCAGTGGCCAGCCATGAGAGGCCCACACTGAACTGCAGAAAATTAGAGCTTGAGAGCACCACGCAGAGTCATCGGATCTATCCTGCTCTCCAAAAGCAGGGTCAGCTACAGCTGCATCATTCCTGACGGAAAGCTCTCTGGCTTCTTAAATAGCTCATACATCAGAGACCTCAATACTTCCCTAGCCAGCATATTCCTGCATTTCACCATCCTTACCCATAAAAACTTTTCCTGATTTGCAACACTGAATGCAATTTGAGCCCATGAACACAGCAGTAGAAAATTTCTTCATCTGCAGCAAGATGTAATATGTAAAATTAGAAGACTATACTAGTGTTATTTAACCCCCCAAAAAAAGAATGAAGTATTCTCTAAATATTTAAAAATCTAAGGTTTTTTGATCACTTTTTTAGCATGCTTCTGTTCTCTCACTAGTTGGTCCATCTCTTCCTTGGAGTGAAGTGCTCAGCTTGGAGCCCATCCTCCTTAGATGTACCCATCCAACTTAGATGTACTTGATGAACTGCTTGTTCCTACTGGCAACAGGCTTTGAAAAGCTGCTTTTCTCAAATTTTGTGCATTGCTGACCAGTTTCAGCCCTCAGGAAAGTGAGGACAGTCTTTCACTGATGCACATCAATGCTCAATTCATAAAAATTGCAAAGATTTGTTTACTCCCTTAAATTTCAGCAAATTTTAGCATATTACAGGACCAAATCTAAAAAGCTGGTCTCAAGTGAAAGTGATAGCCAGCACATCACCAGCTTTTCTTTTTTCTTTTTTTTTTTTTTTTTTTTTTTTTTTAAAAACCTATTAAAAAAGGTCTCTTTCCTCTGGTTTCTCTCATCTTGTTAATTCCTACTGCTGTAGATTCTATTACAGTTTCATAAAATATTTGATTTACTCTATAAAACATTCTAGGGCACAGCTGTGGGAAAAGTGCTCAAATGGTTCAAAAATCTTCCCCTGAAAACAAGTTTGTGTATTCCTGTTTTCACTGTTCACAGTGCTAAAGCTCCTGCAAATTGAGTATTTTTATAAATGTAATATCGAATTCTTCACCTTTTGGCTACACAAGCATGGAAAGGAAACATTTGACATATTTTAAACCAAAAAAATCAGATACAAAGGAAATTATGTAAAAGCTGATTAAAGATAATGGAACTCTGGTGAATAAAATTGCATCTCACTTAACTCCATGCGTGTTATAGACAATTATAGGTTAAGTGCGCGGAAAGCTGGTGCTTCTAGTTTCAGCTGAGGGAAACTCTTATCGCTATAATTTGCCTGAGAGAGGAGATGTGGAGGGTTCCAGCTCCTTCTCCATATAAAGGAATTAATTGATTGTGTTTATGCTGTGCTGTCCTCAGTACACGATATCGATTCTCCGGTTTGTGGTTCTCAGTTTGGAGACATCAAACTCTGATGAATGCAAACAGCTGAGGGGTGGCTATGAGAAACCACCCAGGGCTTTCAGCCAAGTGGTACAGGGATTGGGGGAATTTGTTTTGGTTTTTGGGGGTGATGTGTTTTTTTTAAAGAAATAATCTGTTAATTAACTACTCAGAACTAAAAATATATGGGTAAACTTTGTTCTAGGTAATCTCTCTCACACGGACTACTCTGCCATTCCCCTCCAACTCATACATTCATTTACTGAAAGACAAGGGGAACGTCATCTCTCCAGCTGTCATCAGATTGTAGTATTGCACAGAGGGCGAGATGAGTTTGGGAGCAGGAGTTATAGGTCCTTTTCTAAGACATGACTTTCTGGAGTTGTGTGGCTATTTCACACTCTAAGGCTTTCATTTCATCTACGGACCCTCGCACCTGAAGTCTGAATATCAGGCAGTTGTTACTACTGATCTTGATTTATCTCCTTGTGTCTATTTGCATTATCTGAACTGGAGAAGAGTGTCAGTGTTAAACGTGACTGGCAGCTTTGTATTATCTAGTATGCAACTACAGCAATTGCACTTCTTAATCAGTTGATTGCATATTTTAAATAAGCAAATTATTTCTTGAGCTCTGTGGCAGCTGAGAAGTCTGCCCTTTGCAGGAGTGCCGAAGCAGTGCTCCGACAACCCTGGTGCTGTGACCCACCGAGAAACTATTACCCAGTGATCACTCCCTAATAACCCATCATGCTACAAGCTCTACAATGACCATATTAAACATGCACAGACAGCCCCCAAGATGGTACAACCGTAACTCCCCATCCACCGCAACAGCCAGTCTGAAAAGTTGCAGCAAACAATTTACTTCCCCCCCTTTGACACACTCATGCATCATTGACTCTGGTTCCGCTGTGCTCTGCCACTCATGAGTTATCTGGCCATTTCCAACTCATGAAAATAAATTGTTTATATGCCTCCAAGTTACGCAGCCTCTGTACCTATAGATATTCAGCTATGTGCAGGGTACGCTGCATCGTGCATGTGGAGCTCCCACAAGGGGCTGGCACTGTCAGACCTTCAGAGTACATGAGACAAAAGAAATATTTAAAAACCCAAACTATTTGCTTGTGTTGCTTCACTGCAAATGAAGAATTACTCCACAGAGAACAAGGCAGATTTAAATTGCTACTGAGCCAGAACTCCCTGTGATTTTGAACTAGCAGCAGCATTTTACACTCACTGCCAAAAAGTGCAAATAGCTATGCAAGGCAGGGCTTTAGACTTTGGAAGAGTTACTCCTGATTTACAGTCGTGCAAGTGAGGGCTGAGTCCACTAAGCAGAGTTACAGACTCTGCACCGAGCCATCTCCGTATCTCCCTACCTCTGCAACTTGATACATCATTAAGGGCATTGCTCAATAGATATATATACTTGCATGGATTTTTTTTTAAGGGAATATCCTGTTGCCTGTTCAACCTTGTCTCACTGTATTTAAACAATACTTCTCCTTCTAAATTACCAGTAAGGTGGCAACACTTTAATTTTCAACCTGAATTTGTGCAGGACAAGAAATTTCACCCCATAGAGCCTCTCTCCTTAAGCTGCCTTTCACAACCTCTCATGGCTTTTCAGACTTAATTTTCTATAGATTGCTTGCCCACTCGAGAGGAGAAACTTGAATGCTCTCAGCCTGCAGAGCCAGTGCCTGCAAAAAGATGTCAGGATCGTTCACCGCAGCCCCTGGATGCAAGCTTAACTGCTAGTGGCTGCTTTTAGCACGTCAATGTGAATTACTTGACTGGCGAAACTAAGCAGCAATTAAACACCTCACCACTAAGCGGAAATGAGAAATTTACTGTTTGGTCTTCAGATAAGCTAGAGCCTCCTGTGAGCTACTGTTATCAAACCCCGGGGAGGACCGGTTAGAGTCAGAACAGTCTCAGTCTGTGGCCAAAAGGGAAAATATTTCTAGTGAAAGAGAAATCAATTTTTATCATTCTCCCCTTGTGGTTTTTCTTGAGTGCTGATAGCAAAGGCCATGAGAAGGGAAAGGTGTTGAGGTTTAACTGTGATTACACCTGGAAGCAACTGTGTTGTACTGCTCAGTTTTAGTTAAAGACACAGGGGATGGGTAAGCAGGCCAGGCAAAACCCTCTCCATTTCAGCGGTCACTAATATGGGACCAAGAAACAAGTGAAACTTCACTTGCACACACAGGAGGCAACAAGAAAGAAACAGCTCTCCTCAGAAGTATCAAACATTCAAAAAAGAAGCACAGTTCTGTTCAAACAGACCCTGGGTTCATTCCTAAGCATCACTGAGGACTGATGTTGTAGGACTCCTCTCTCTCAGACCGGGAAAGATGCCCTCATTGAAAGCTGGGCGAGGTGACGCAGCATGCTAAGCGCCTGCTCGGCATTAATGCTCTCTCTCTTTCTGGAGCTGCTTGTAACCAAGTCCATGCTATTCTTTAATGAATGATTTATGAAAATATTAGGGGAAAACGTTTCTGCTATTTTCTGCTGGTCCTTTTGTGTTTGTCTATCAATGTCTAGGATCTCAGTGGAGATACTAATATATTGCAGTAACTGCCAACAACCACTTGATATTAATCTCGCTTTCTCCTTGCTCCTTCCTGAGTTGTTTCTCTCGCTGCTTTTGATCCAAATTCGGCTAATCTCAACACAATTCCAGCCATGCTACACACAGGGGAAAGGAGAAGGGACACCCAGGGGAAAATTGGTGTCAACCTGTATGCCGTTGTTTGTCCCACATAATAGTGACATAGCTCTCTCATTGACCTTGGTATTTAACTGGCTGTTATTGGAAGTCTGGTCTTCCAATGTGTCCTTTCTCCAAAGACCATTCAAATATTTTTGACAGACTTGTCCACGGGCTACTGTTGATAAGCTGTGCATCTCCTTCAATCCATTCCCAAAAGAACAATCTTTAATATCCATTGTGGTCCAGTGCTGCCTGATCATGGGACTCTTTCCCTCCATAGGGATCCCATCAATCTTTCTCCTCTTGGGCAGGGTCACTCAGGCACCTACTGGCCAGGCTGGGAGGGGTTAATACAAACTTGACTTATGCGCTGCTTTCTTGTTCTGGATGGTTTATGTCTGGCCAGTCCACCAGCACCTACCTGACACCTCAACAACCAGCAGTTGCTGGCAGGTACTGAAATCACACAGCTATAACACAGTAATAGGTGAGGTCTTATGTGTCGAGAATTTAATTTGTGATGTTTCTCCACCTGCCACTCACATACACACACTTTATATACACTTTATGTGATTTCAAAGGCTATTTGTCAGACAATAAAATTAACTAGTCAATAGGTATTCCTCACAGTCACTTGCGATGAATTTAAAGCTTTGGAGAGTAGCCTGATTTTAACAGCAGTGCATGTTTTTCTCTAAGTCTCTATTGGTGATATTTACTCCACGTTTTAGGTAACTAGTGATGAGAACAGGTTGAAGTCTATGCTTCAGTTTGCCACCCTGCTACTTTGATGTGAGTGTCCAATTCTGCACTCAGAAAAGGGGCGAGCACTTCTATTTCCACAGCAAAAATTCACACATAACTATGCAGTGAGAGACCAGTCCTACAAAGTGAGTCAAATTAATTCCCACAACACTAAACTAGCAAAATCAGTGCCAAGCAGATACAAATCAGTGCTTTGTGACACGAGTTTTCCATTTTTTAACTTGAGCAAATTGCCAACTGCATTGGGAGATTCTTTGGGAGAGATGATTCTACAGTCAGGGTGATAGGTCCAGTACCTGAGGGTGTAGCTCCATGTGATGTGATGTATGCATGGATCCAAGAGACCTGTCAGGCTTCCCACAGTTGGGATCTAGAGATCTTAATTTTCCAGGTGTTGATTCCACTGGATAACCAGATGAAAACGAGGGTTTGGGGTTGGTTTGTTTGGTTGTTTGTTTTTTTTTTTTTCCTTTTTCCTTCAGATCACACAGCTGCAGGGGAAAGGACAAGAACATATGGCTGGAGGTGGCAAAAAGCAGCAGCTCACAGTTTGCTCAGGTTAGCTGTCACGTGAGGCCACACTCCCCTTGGCTCCTAAGCCTGTCATGAATGGGAGCAAGGCGGACATCCCACCTGCTACACGTGGCCGTGCAAGTACAACCTGTTGGATTTGGAAACAGAGATACAGGGAATACAACAGTCAGCTCCTCACACACAAAAATGGAGAAATACTCTTTTTTCCCATTCTTTGCACAATTTAGTAATTAAACTGGAAGTTCCTTAGGTTAATAACAGCTCTTAAATTGGGTTTGTGCAGTGATTGGCATAAGGGGACATGATCTCATTTACTCATATCAGTATCAAACAACACCTGGAGCCAGCTTAAAAAGCTAACATTACTACTCAAAACCAGAGTTGCATTGAAGAAATGGGCCATGACAGCTAATGCATTTCTGGGTATTTTTGAACCAATTCTGCGTGGAATTGTAAATTCTGAGTCTGACAGTGCAAAAATATGATAGATCGTCCTGCATTTATTAAAGAATTTACATTCCTGCATGTTTTTAGGCAACTGACTTCACTGTGGCGAGCAGGTGAGCAATTTTAAGAAAATTACTCAAGCATCCAAACCCTCCACTAAGTAGATTCTTAATTTTCATGCACATTAACATCAGTTCCTTGATTTTACACAAGCGGTGCAGAAAACAGAGAGACACCAGGAAACAGGAATTACCGCAGCCTGCCTCCAACATCTACAACATAAACGTTACCATGTGAGATAGCGACAGTCTCTCTCCATTGCCAGTATCTGTTTCTCTTTAATTTGGGGGCTTGGTGCATCTGAACTGTTTGACACAGCTATTTTAGGATAAGAAAATCCATGCCCTACAAGTCCCTATTTTTCTCCCATCTAACTGAAGAGGAAGCCAAGGGTGACAAGACCAGATGTCTCCCTCTGGACGAAAGAATTCTGTTCCACGTATTCAACTACAACAGCCTGAATTTTAAATTTCACACACAAAATATCCTCAGCCTGGTGTCTGCAAACAATAAGTAGTTATGAATTATATCATGTAGCCCAAAAAGTCAGCCAACCATGAAGCGAAGGCAACCCTCCCTCTAAAAATAACAGGGCTGACCTTTTTCACGGTGAGATATAATGCACCATCAGTGTTCAGCATCTTAATTTCTGAGCTTCAGAGTACCCAGGCTTTGGACCCAGTCTCCAGAAGCACGCAAAATCCTGAATTCCTATTCACCAAGTGCTCAGCACTTCACAGGATCAGCAACAGCAGCAACTTTTCCAATGATGTGATTGCCCCATCATGTTTTTTTCTTCACGGAAGGCACTGAGTACTTGTTGTTCTATAACAACTCGGAATATCTAGGACCAAACTATAGCTGAATTCCTGATCTTATTCAATTTAGAAGGTCATTTGTACCTTTGCAGTGAAAAATCAGTTTGACGGCCAAAAGCATCAGCATCAATGAAAAACAGATTCTGCATCTAAACGCGTTTTCCTTGGTCAGAAAAGAGGTTCATGTCCATCAGTACTGCTTCTGCCTTCCTGCAGTGCCAGTGATCTCACCTGACTACCTGCATTTGGCTCTCCACTGCTTGGCCAACACACACCACAGTTACACGTTCTGCATGGGAAAATCCACCTTTTGCACACACTGCTGGTAACTCATTTGTGCATACAAAAAAAAAAAAGCTTCAGTTTCCTTTTGGCTGAAACTACTAATTTTTATTCTGTATTGTGGTAGTAGACTATTTGGTGACCCAGCCCAGAGCAGCAACACCAACTAGTCCAGGAACAGCTCTGCATGTGCTGGATTGCAATCCATTGGCATGATCCCAGTATTTCCCCAGCCTAAGGCGTTCCTGGAATTCAGGCCTATGGTTTTGTCAGGTGTATTTGAGAGGAAGTCACAAACTGGTCGCTGCTGTGTTCCTAAAATCCTTGAACTGGAACTTCCATCAGTGCCAAACTCTTAGATTACAGCTAAATTCAATGAAGGTTTTCTCTTTCTCTGCATACTGCATCAGCTCATGTGATACCTGTGATTTATCTCTTTTAGCCATTCTTTCCATCCCCTTTTCAGCATCTTCCCACAAAAATCTAACAAACCAAAACAAACAACAACCATGCTTCATCCAGGTCTGCCCCCCCATCCTGCATGGCATCTGGATATGCATCCCCTGAGATCAACATCCTGGAGCTGGTGGGATTTTTTTTTTCCCCCCTCTGTGCCCAGGAATTTAGAGAAAATGGATGAACAGACTTACAGCCCAGCAGGTTCACACAGCTAGACTTTTTTCAATATATCCTGGGATGGGAGGATGCCTCTCCTCCCCCCTCACAGCAAGGCAGCCAGCCTGGAAAGAAGGGGGATGGAAAGCTCCACTCCTGATTTAAAATCATTTCAGGCCGAGGTTTTGCCAGAGGAATCGCAGCTGTGACATGTCCACCACTCTAACCATGGTGAATGAATCTGGCCACGAATCGTTAAGCTCCCCAAGCATCCAGTGCTCTCAGCCTGCTACTAATCACTCAGAAATCTGGCTCTCCGGACTATTTGTCGTAAGAAATTGCTCCAATTCAAAAAGATGATCTGGAAGTTTAATATTAATCAAAACAGGGCATGTACCAGCAGAGATGTAGTTTAAACGTAAGTGCTAGATAAAGGAAAATAATTGCATTCACCATATTCCACACTGACACGAGAAAAATGCCTCACTGGTGTGTCGAGGCAAAGCAGAGACGTTAACAAGCCACCTCTTCCCAGCTGCAGTGGGGCTGGAGCATGTGCAGAAATTAAGTTTGCTGTGTTTTTTCTATCTGAGAGCATTTCTGGTCCAGCCAGAGCATAAGAGGGCAGCAGCCAGCAGCTGCAAAACTGCCCACTCCAGGGCATCTTACCTGACTGCAAACGCTGGATTTGTCAGTCTGGGTTGTTACCTCGGCTGCCGTGAGACATGGGAATTTTGGGGGCATAACTGAGCTCCTCCTAAGGCAGCTGTCCAAAACAGGTTAAGCAAAACACTTTTAGATTTAGGAGCCGGGGAAGACACCCGGCCGTGGAGCTAGAGGCAGGAGCAGGGCAGTAACAGCACTGTGCTGCTCGTCAGGGCTGAGATGAGTTGGGAAGCAGCACCCTTAATTTGCAGTCTGGCAACATCTGAGTAACTCCATTCTTTGGAAGCTCAATGCCTGTTTCCAGCCAAACCTGCTCAGACCATCTCTAGTTAATCAAGTTCTGCTTTAAAACCAGTAGCAGCGTTGCTCGGCTCCGCAATTGTCCTCCAGTGTCAAAAAAATGATACATGTGTTAATATCCTGCACGTTTTAGGCTCCAAGAAGCAAACTGACCCTGTGGAACAGTCATTAGTTGTTTTTTAATTAAGTGCTCCACATTTCCCCCCTGGATCTTGCAACAACTTGCAGAAACGGGGAAGCCAAGCTGCTCAGCAATAAACAGCGGTAGTTGTGCTCATATGCCAGAACAACTTCTGTTCTCATGGATGTTTGTCACGAGTCTGTCTTCCTTTTACCAGTACCAAATCTACATCAAATGGAGTTTTTAAAACAATGTAATGAGAGTACTCACCATTAAACTCCCATCTTCATTAGTATCTCATTTAACTGCTGAATTTATATCCCCAAGCATCTTTAATTTATTGATTCTTCCTAGGAGGGTTTTTCTCCTGCGTTATTTTTCTTTCTATTTAGCATCAATTAGCAGAATCTGGGCAATGATTTGTATTCAGGTTTTGACATAGCGGGTTACAGATATTTAAATTATTTTACTAGGCTGCCACCTGTGAGCTCATAGGCAAAATATGAAAACTGAAGTCTCTACTGAGACACAGACACTGTGTCTAAGGGCACAGAAGTGCACTGAACACAAAACTCAGACCCTGTCCCCCCTCTCCTGCCATGGGCATCGGATGGAGCTGATCAGGCAGCAGTAATCCACGGGCAGCCACGGGAGGCCAGGCCTTGCCTCCCAAACACCACGCTGAGCATCACGCACGCTACCCACACGCTGACATCAGCAACCTCTTCTTATGACCCAGGCCGAGGCACATCCATTACGGTACGGCATGTGCTATTGCATACGTCTAGGAAGAAGACACTTGAAAGTCCCTGGAATACCACTGAAAATTCCTGCTACACACTGTTTAATGTCTAATAGACAAAATATGGGAAGGAAAAGACACACAGAGAAAGGAAATAACTGTCCGGACCTCCACCAGTACCAGGAACCGAGGTCAGGATAAGACCCACAGCGTGTATCCCCTCTGCAAGCTCAGGCTCCAGCTTTCCTTGCTGCTGCTGGACCCTGACTACGTCCCCTCAGAAAGGCAGGGGGTCTGCCATCGGTTTCACAGCAAGCAGGGTCAGGCCATAAATAGAGCTCTAAAGAGTTCTACAAAGGTCTAGGTAAATGTAGTAATGACCAAACCTCATCTGGTCACAGTTCCAGGAAACAGTTCAAGGGAGGTAACCAAAGCCATAACAATGTTCCCTTTTCTCCAGGAACTAAATAGCAAAGGGAGTAAATCACTGCAAGGACGGAAGGAGACAGCATTTGGAAGCAAGACATTAAGAGCCTGGGAAGATATTAACATTAATTAATACCTTCTAATGACTGAACTAATTCCCCACAACGCAGGTACCACCAGCTCCTCAGCTAACTCACTGTTGCTCTTCCAGCAGCCCTTTGTATGGGCCAAATCTTGCTGAATGCTTTATCACAGAGCTAAGCTTATAGTTCCCCTGTTGCACAATCTTCTGTCAGGATGGGGTGAACAGCATTATGGACAAGAAAAGGAATTCCCCTAAAATATCAAGTGTTACAATATATGCAGCTTGAACAACAACTTACTTTTCATCGAGCCCACATCCTCTCCTGCCTGAGACCAGGCTCTCTCTTTTCCCTCTGAGGGGGGGCGGAATGGGACATCCCCATCATTCCAAACCTACCTCATTAGACCCAGCAGGTGTTTCTAGTTTCTTCCTGACCACTGGTTCAGAGCCTGCTGGGAATGGAGCAAATAACTCTGGCAATGCCCTTAATTACAGCCTTCTGGCGATGCCTCCTGCCGGTGCTGTCAGAGGGGAGCTGCCCTGGATGTGGGAAGCATCACTCAGGGTAAATGTGCTGCCTGTTTAGAATAAGAGGTTGCTCTGAGTCAGAATATAAGTGGGGAAAAAAATGAATTCAGAAATTGAGACCATTCACAGGTATCTCTTGGAAGGTCTTATAATAGGATAGTACTTGGACCTACTCTTACCTGAATCAATTCTTAACTCCTGCCCTGGAAGAGGAGGCTCCGGTCTCACTCATCACATCAGAAAGTTGCCCTCAGCACGTTCTCACTATGGCAGAATACAGCTCCCCACTCAGCGCCCACAACCAAACCTACATTTGCTGTACTATTGCTTCAGCAAATCTCCCTGGAGCTGTGCAGGGATAGAGACAGGCGTTTATCAACAGTGAAACGCGCAGTCCCAATCTAAATGTAGATGTGAGCAGCTACGCAGCCATGGCCATATGACATCATGGAGAAATACACATGCACTGGCACAATAAAATTTCCAGATTCCCTCTTCCCTCTTTTCCCCATTCCCCCCTCAGCTAAATCAGTACCTGAGTGGCACCTGATCATGCACTAGAGCCATCAGTGGCATAAACCAGCATAACCTCTGTTACTTTGGCAATATTTTGGCCCCAGCCCTGCCAGGGACTGGGTTACCTGGTGGCTCAGAAACACAGGAGAGTCTACTTCTATCAACTTCCCTGTACAGTGTTGATCAGAAAAGGCCCATGAAACTGAGAAGAGGTTCAAGGAGCTCCCCACCTCAGGTGCTGCCCCATGTTTACCTCTTCTGCTGGAAGAGCTGCTATGCCAATCATGTTGTAAATGAATTATGGGTGAAGTAGCACCCACGCAAAAGAACTAGGGAGCTTCAGATATACAGCTGTGAAACCCTGTCTCCAGAAGACCAACAAAAGAAAGCATAAAACCTCATCAGTTGCCTGATGATAACCTTACAGAGCAACCCTGCAAAGCTTGACTTGTTAATGGTACACACAAAGCATCATTTGAGCTTAGATATGACCCCTGGGAAAGGAATACGTCAAAGTGCTGCAGCAGCCTGAAATGTTCCCATTTCCAGTTCACAAATCCCAAGGAGCTGCCAGAAATAAAGAAATGCTCAGAGGGCCCTAAGGCATCAAACCAAACCTTCGCTCCCTAGCAGGAGCAGTACAGATTATGCTTTAAGCGAAAATGGCTAGATGGAGAAGGAAAAAATACCAGGAAGTGTTTTGATGAGTTTCTATGAACTTGAAAAATCCTATCATTGGCTATAAAGTCACTGAGGAGATTGTGAATGGTGATTGTGCAGCTCTACAAGGTAATTTATCTCCCTGACCAGTACTTCGTAAACTGTCTACTGAACTGCCCTCTGTTAAAACTAAAGATATACAGACACTTGTAAACCTTATCAAGGGGAAAACAACTCAGATAATTTTACACATTTAAATGAAAACCAGGTTCTGAGCTTTCCCAGGGAATGAAAACGTCAGCTCTGCTACCAGAGTCCGGTCACCCATGGAAGGGGGGCCAGGAACAGAAAAGCTGAAAAATGGCTCGAAAAATGATGCATGTGGCTGCTCCGGCTGCTCCCAGTTGTAGCAGGAAACTGTTGACTACAGTGCTAATTTTCTCAAGAACGTTACCAAGGCATGTATCAAAAAAAAATGCAAATTATTTGTTCTTCTGCAGCATCTCTCCAAACACCTGACTCCATAGTCACCTGTATCAGGGGAAAGGAGTAAAGGAGTTAGAATTCTTTCAGGAATAAAAGACTGTTTTACTCAGTGGTAAATGTAATTTTTTCTTCAAGGTCAAAGACTATACCTTTTAATTATTACTTAATTCCAGGAACAGCAGTTGAATCTTCATGGCGTTACATCTAAATAAAAGACACGGTTTCAACATGACATTTCAACTGAAAAACATTCAAAGGCCTTAACACCTTCAGAGCATCCTCCCAACTCCAAAGGGTAGAAACTTTCCTAGATTAGTTGACAGAAACTTCAGACCTGTGGTAATCTCACAAGTTCAAATGTTCTTGTGAAATTTCCATCCAATTGGGCACATCTGAACTGGAACCAGAAAATAGTCTTGGTAACCAACCTGGAACTAGATCAATAGAAAGAGGGGTAGATCTGAAGATTAGACTCTGAAACTCCTTAAATTTGAAAGGCGTTAGGTAGCACTTTGAAATGCCACCGAGCAGGGGAATGATAGGACACTTAGCAAAGCAGTGCCACAGCCTGCTCACACAAGAAGCCTTGTATTAATGCAGTCGATCACACCAGAGTGGCTCAGCCAGGGAAGAGGGGGTTTGCTTACACATTTTGTGGGGTTGTGAACAGGAACATTTGGGGAGTGCTGGGACAGTGGAGAATAATTAATTTAATCAGAGTAAGTAGTGCCACATTACATGGGAGAACCATAGGATACACAACAGTTGTTCCCACAGTCTTTTTAATATAAGTCCCAGTGTTATAGAAATTAATTAAGAAAAAGTTCTCTGAGGATACCCCTTCCTTCCAGGTTGCAGACGTACACTGCTCTGATGGTGAAAATCAAAAACATGTCCAATGGTCAGAAGTTTTTCCTGGACTTGGGATTTCTGCCCCAGTTCTCTGCTCTCCCATACATTTTTCACTTGACTTAATGCAAGTCATTTGGACAAGACTTGCAGACATGTCTTTGGACAAGCACTGAGTACAGATGAGCTCTTGGCAGCTCTGGTTTCCTTTGAAAGGGAGCCTGGATTCATGGGTTCAGTGTTAAACTACAATAGTTCCTGCATTCTGGATGGTCAGGGGGTGTAGGGACATGTATACCCCAAAGTGCTGCCACTACCTGAGGAACCAGGGAACCCTCCAGCTGGCTGCAGACAGAGACTCTGGACTTAAAACCACAGGGCAACGGCAACGCACATGAGCATCCCAAGAAAAGCCTGTAGTGAAGATCCTGTCAGAAATTTTTTTCCAGTTAAATCCTTCTGGGAAAATCTGACCTCTGGATCCTACTTACGGGCTAGTGGGATATTTTGCTCTGTGGACTTCACTTTCTGCAGCTGTAAAACAGGCACAAGTACCTGTTAGGTATGTGTGATTTACACCTAACATGATGTAGATGTTGGGTAGATGTTAGGACCCATGTAGAATACTAGAATACAGAGCAGGTTTATTTAAAGAGCCACCTGAGACTAGTCACTGCTACAGAAACCGATTTCCTCTTCTGGAAATGGCATCAAGGAGGAAAGGAGCCTGCTGCTTTAGCTTCAGTTTTCTAAAGATTTTGCCCTTGTTTCCTCTTTTAAAGGGCTTCTTCAATAAGGCTACAAAGATAGGGCATTGGGGAAAAAGACAGAAAAAAAGGAGAGCAAAGGAAGAATTATATAGTCTTTAAATTTTGGCTCAAAAAGATTCCAAAAATCTCATTCCAAAACAGCTAGCAGTTATCTAGCAGCCATCACTGAAGGAAATCAAGTGTTTCTTCAATTTCCCAAAGCTTTCCCCCATATCAGTATTCCCACTAAACTAGACCTGAACTTACTGCTACTTTCAGTTCGTTTGGCGTACAATGAATTGATCCAGCACTTCTGACGTGTACCTTACATGTAGCATCGTGTTCAGGTTGTTGCTCTGCATCACTCTCAGGTTACACTGCTTTATGTTCCCTCTTAGATTTTATTTGTTTGCCAGCTCTAGTATATGTAATGTGCCCATCACCATGGCATCAAACACTGTTTTTTAAAGTACACGTCATTTTTAAATCCCATCAAGTGTAACAGTCCTATCATTCTGACTGTGACTGCTGTTACACATCTCAATGACAAGTGCACATTTAAAGAAATAATAGCAAAAAATGGTTAAGAACTCTCAAAAATACCTTGAGCAGAATGACAAGAGGTGACAAATATGCTGATCCAATAGGAAAATACATAAACCAATATTTGAATGATTCACTTGCCCTCTCCAGCTCATGTGTAGCAAAGACCTTGTTAAGCATGAAGTTATATCTATTTCAGATTGATTTTTTTTTTATTTTTTTTTAGGGGAAAAAAAAAAAAAGACTTGTGGAAAACTGACCCCTACAACTGAACAAACTCAGGTTTTATTTTGAGTGCCAAGTGTCCATATGAGAGCAATCAGCACACTGCAAAGGTTCAGAACAAAAGTATAACTGTTTCAACCTATCCATTTAGAAAGAAAGAAGAAAAGTGAAAGCATCACTGACTTCATGCTTTATTCTCTGACAGTATCCATCTTTCCAAATTGATTTTTGATATCCGTAGTGACCTGGAAGGGAGACACAGCGATAACTCTCAGAAAGTGGAAAACAATATTATTCCCACAAATATGAATTACTTGCCGGCAGGTTAAATCTACTGTGCAATGAATTATGTGACCCTGGAGCTCCTATAATTCTTTTGAATTTTATAGAGTCGTGAGAGGGCCTGTGAGCTTTGACAAGCACTTAACAGCCAAAATCAGTCCTGAACAACTCTCTTGGACATTTGATTTAGCCGTTGTAGGCATAACGTTGCCAGTCAATTTTGCTTTTGAAGCAAAAGATGGCATTCATTCATTTCTGAAGTTATAGATTTCATTTGTTGATTTTATTGTAATTCTTTTTCACTGGCATCTTTTCTGTTTTGTTATGCCACTCAACACAAATAAATATAAAAGCAGGTTGTCAGGAATAGAATAACACATGCACGTCGTAGCTCAGGCTTTATCCGTAGGAAATTCTCGGTATGTATCTTATTAACAAAGTTTGTGGCCCAGCTCTTAGAGAAACACTGTCTCAGGCATGAGCTAACCCAGGCCTGCTAACTGCTTTCTGACAGATCATTTTCTCTTCCGTTATCAAGAACAACATAGAGTAGATAACTCCATTTGAAAATAGAGTGGCAGGCCAAGAAGTCCTGAGGATACATTTTCACTAACTTCTTAATCCATTTCAGACTCTTGTTCTTTTCCTGAGTCAGCCTTTATCTTCAGCATCCTTTTACATGGATTTCTTATCCCAATTTCCGTTTTTTAATGGAATAATTAAGGACTTTCACTTTTTGCAGCTAAAATCTGTGCTGAAGCTTTTGCTTCACTTCACAAGGAACAAAAGTAACATTTATACTTTTTTTTTTTGTTGTTACTTGCCCCTAAGAGACTTTTCCAAGTCCATTTTCTTCCTCACTTGGCTGGGGTTTGGTCCTTCTCATGTTTAAAATGATGGGTGTGTTAACATATATATCCTGAAACTGTTAAAAATGTAAACCAGGATGCGACCAGTGCCACCAAGTGACTCTTATCCCCGCTGCGAGGTTTAAAGGATTCCAGCCCAATGCAAAGCAACATGAAAAGCACTTTCAAAAGACTCTAGTGGTTTTCAGACCAGAACCATAATATCTGCCAAGTATTTTCAGATTACCAAATGGATGATGCCAAAGAAGTAGTTATTACAGCAGTAGTTGCACCATCATATTGCTTTATTTCAACTCATCGCCAGGTTGGTGTCTTCCAGCTGACACCGGCTAGCTGGCTGGAGCACCTCTTCTATCCGCTGTATTTCACTGTTTCGGAGTAGTCACCTAGAAGGGATACAGCTTTTACACTCATAAGGAAAATCTGCTTTACAGTTGTGACTAGGTTTTCCCTCCCTGCAGTCTAAATAAATAAGAAGTAAAAGAGTAATAATTTTGAGGTTACAACTTGAAGCACTTCTTATGCATCATTCACCTCAAAAACTTCTAACTAAAAAACATTCAGTTCAGAGGCCATTTCAACAAGATGTGTGCTAGCACTCAACAAAATCTTAACTTGGTTTATTAGTCCTTTTTATTCAGTTTTGACTCAGGTGAACTCCAATAGGACAGATAAAAAGAGCGGGGAAGTACAGTATAAGTGAATTCCTCCTAGTTTACATAGAATATGGCAAAACAGCAAAGTGCAAGTCCATGGGAGCTGTGTCTCAGAGCCTCCACAAAGCCCAGGTTTATCACCCAGTTTCTGATGGTGAATTCATTGATTAGAGAATTCATCCTCCTGATGCCTCTGGTTGAAGGATGTGCTGTCAGCAGCTGAAGTGACGTGTCCTATGGAAATGTAATGGACAGCCTTCCGCAGGGGATGCCTCCAGAGGAATTATCTTTGATTAAGGGAGCTGTTGGCCTGATGAGTCCCTGATTAAAGGCTGCTTATGTTCACTCTAAATGCTCATACTGCTGCTCCTCAGCAACTTCCTGATCTTTCAGCTATATACTCATGTTCCTTTCAGGCCATTTCTTGGTTTTCCTTTTTCTTCTCACCCTTTCCATTAACCTAGAATACACCCCTCAATCATTTGCATTAGAGGGATCAAGCGGGATCGCAGAATGGTGTATAGAAACCCCTATACAAGTGCATATGAATCCATCATAAAGAAGAACTGTAAAGATTCAGAGCTTTACACTGTTCCCCTTCCCCACCACCTGCAGTTAGGATGGGTTCTGGAATAAAGTATCTTGTTGCCTAAACCCCAAGAATTCTGCAGGAAGAATTCATCAGGGCTCAGTCTCTTCATGGTCCAAACTGCACCCTCAAAACCCTTACACCACAGAACATGTGGTTCTCCCTTCAACTATCATGGCACAATGCAACACAGTGTGAATAAGCATTGAAGTTTTCATGCATTTCATGTCAACCTGCCTCTCTTGTCCTTGTATTGGTCATACTCCATGCAAATACTGTCCCAATGTCATGGTTTAACCCCAGCTGGCAACTAAGCACCACACAGCCACTCGCTCATTTTACCCCAGTGGGATGGAGAAGAGAATCAGAAGAGTAAAAGCGAGAAAAATTGTGGGTTGAGATAAAGGCAGTTTAATAGGGAAAGCAAAAGCTGCACACGCAAGCAAAGCAAAACAAGGAATTCATTCCCCACTTCCCATGGGCAGGCAGGTGTTCAGCCATCTCCAGGAAAGCAGAGCTCCATCACACCTAATGGTGACTTGGGAAGACACACACCATCACTCCAAATGCTCCCTTCTTCCTTCTTCTTCCCCCAGCTTTACATGCTGAGCATGACGTCATATGGTATGGAATATCCCTTTGGTCATTGGGGTCAGCTGTCCTGGCTGTGTCCCCTCCCAACTCCTTGTGCACCCCCAGCTACTCGCTGGTGGGGTGGGGTGAGGAGCAGAAAAGCCCTTGGCTCTGTGTGAGCACTGCTCAGCAGGAACGAGAACATCCCTGTGTTATCAACACTGTTTTCAGCACAAATCCCAAACACAGCCCCATACCAGCTACTATGAAGAAAATTGGCTCTATCCCAACCAAAACCAGCATACCCAGTCAGCTCATGGGACACTGAAAATCTTTTGACCCATAGAAGAGGATATTTATTGGAAATACTACATTTAAAGATTATGTACACTGGATTGCATGTAGAACAGTTTTTTTCACTCCTCTGGAGAATGCACATATAGATGGGTATAATCCTCTTTGCTGCAATATCTGAGTGCCATTAAGGGCTTGTACCTTCATGCCGCTCCTCTGGCCAGGGGAATCAGATGGTGTCCCACAGATGGGAAGCTGAGTTGCAGGCCATGTGGAGCTACTTGCCCACAGATCATAGAATCATGGAACGGTTTGGTTTGGAGGGGAACTTTAAAGTTCATCTAGTCCAACTCCCCTGAAATGAGCAGGGACATCTTCAACTAGATCAGGTCGCTCAGAGCCCCATCCAAACTGACCTTGACTGTTTCCAGGGATGGGGCATCTACCACCACTCTGGGCAACCTGTTCCAGTGCTTCACCATACTCATCATAATTTTTTTTTCCTTATATCTAGTCTGAACCTACTCTCCTTTAGTTTAAAGCCATTCCCCCTTGTCCTGCTGCTACAAGCCTTGCTGAAAAGTCTGTCCCCATCTTTCTTATAAGCCTCCTTTAAGTATCAAATTGTCACAATAAAGTGTCTCTGGACCTTTCTCTTCTCCAGGCTGAACAACCCCAACTCTCTCAGCCTGTCTTCATACAAGAGTTGCTCCAGCCCTCTGATCATCTCGCTCCAACAGCTCCATGCCTTTCTTGTACTGGGGACCCCAGAGCTGGACACAGTACTCCAGGTGGGATCTCATGAGAGTGGAGTAGAGGGGGAGAATCCCCTCCCTCGACCTGCTGGTCACGCTGCTTTTGATGCAGCCCAGGACACAGTTGGCTTTCTGGGCTGCAAGCACAAATACATAAGAGCAGAAAGCAAGTCCTGACTCCAGCCACAGCCATCTGCAAGGCTATCCCTTCCATACTCTGCGATCGAACCGATCACCTACTGATCGTTACCCATTATCAAGGCTGCAGGGAGCACTCGGGGAACAAGCAGTCTGCACAAAGACGTCCAGTAGGCTTCTGGGGGTTAAAGGATGCAGATCCCCAAAAGTTCAGGCTGCTTATGGAGGGTATCCAAGGAGCACATGTTGTAGCTGAAGTTTTAGGAATCACCTTGGATTCTGAACTGAATGTAGCTCAAATAAAAAGAAAATCTTCCATGCATGAGTTAGAGAGGAAACAACACAAATGTCATTTAATTTACATGACAAAGTGCTGCCATTATTTCAGTATGACAGAATGCCACTAAGGGCAATTTCTGAAAATTATTTAAACAATGTAATGAGTTAAATGTCACCGTTAGCTAATTATGTTTATGCTAATTGTTAATTAGCCCCATAATGGAGACAGTCTTAATTAACAATAGTTATGTGTGTGTATATGTGTGTGCAAAAAAGAGTGTGTGTTGAGAGCGAGAGGCTGCAAAAAAAAATGTTGTAAGTAATTTAATTTCCTGTAATCATAAGTATTTCATTTCAGACATTAACGAGGATTTTTCAATATACTTTAGAAAAGATGTGATTAACTTACAATGTATCTGTAAGCAATCCTTTCTGTATAACATCTGTTCTGTCACAATAATAGCAGCATTTTTTTTTCTTTTTTTCTTTTTTTTTTTTTTTAACAGTGAATTTTGGGAAGCTGGTTCTGTCTCTGTTGCTACAGAGTTCTTCTGTGACAGCAAAAAACATATACTTTGGAAATATAGGCAGGGTTATGACAGAGAGGTCAGCATAACTGAATCTCAGGCTAAAGAAGATCACTAATTTCCAAGATAGCAGGAAATACTTGTTATATTTATCAGAGGAAAAGTCATTAACAGGTTGCTCTTATCTGTGTATAGAGTTGACACTTTTATAACAACAAACCCACTACAATGTGTTCTAATTCTAACAACAATGGTCTAACTTTAAAAAGGAGTAATTTTTTTCTTCTTTTTTTTTTTCCTTATCATATGATGTGGGAAAAAAACCACACTACGATGCAGCCTGCACACTCACAGTCTGTGGGCTTAGAGCACACGTTGGTAAAGTATTGAAATGCAGGTTTTGGCTTCAAGCAGATAATTCAGCCTATCCCTATTCTGCAAAGCAATTTGGAGTATCTTAAAGGCTTTGCTGAGCTGATACTTTCATCCCTACGTTCTCACTCCAGTTTCAGCTGGGGAAGATCATGTCAAAGTCTTCAGGAGTTGTGTGAGTTCAGAGCACTCAGACTAGCCCCCAAAAAAGACCTAAAAGAGGTCTTAAAAGAGAAGTCTTATATAGGGAAACTGGAAATATCCCTTCTGGGCTTTCATAGTCCCACTTGGAAGCAGCTCTCCACCTCCACAGAAGCTCTGCCTGAACTTTTGGTGGGACTTTTGGAAAGAAATCACTCTGAACTGGGCAAGGGATGAGTATCTGATAGCTTGAAAGAGCTTACAAGAGAAAATTTATGTATTAAAGACTATGTTAGATTTCTGCAGTGACACATACACACACTCATATAGTGTGATGCATCCTATACCAGAGTGCCCCAGAGCAGGTACAGCCAGCCACTGGCATCAGTCACAGACTCATAGAACAGCCCAGGTTGCTGGGACCTTGAAGGATCATCTGGTCCAAGTCCAACCTTTCATGGTAAAGGGAGCCTAGATGAGGTCCCTAGTTGTCCTTTGGGATTGATGTGAATTATAGGCTTTCAAGTACTTATGAGGAGGTCATCAAAATGATGAAGCCAGATGCTTCATAGAGTTTCATGGTGGGAGGACAAGAGAGAATGGGCATAAGCTGAGACAAGGCAGGAGTTTTTTCCCAGGGACAGTCAAGCAGGGAGGCTGTGTAGACTCCATCCTTGGAGGTTTTCAAACAAAGTCTGGATAAAGCCCTGAGCAACTTGGTTTGACCTCAGAGATGACCTTGCCTTGAGTAGGAGGTTAGACTAGAGACCTCCTGAGGTCCCTTCTAACCTGAATTATCCTATGAACCTATAAGCCTGCATTTTGGACCCACAGTTCTAACCTGCAGGCCACAGTGTCCATTACTGTCTTGTAACTTAAAGCTCACAGTGTTTTTTAAAAATCTGATTTTGCTTAGAGTTGAATGGAAAGTCACCATTTGGACATATATTGGGCCAAATTCAGATCTGAGAACCAGAACATAAACCTGTCTATCCTAGCAGAGCTGCCCAGGTGTAACTGAGAAGAGGGGCTGGACTGGGGCATGTTTCTTAAATCCAATTAAATGTCCATGCTGCTGTTAATAATGTCAGGGCTTTGATTTAAGTTACACCACCACTAAATATAGATGCAGCCAATAGTTCAGTGGCTCGCCAAAAGCTAACAGTGGGCTATTAATGACATTCCAGGTCTTCAGGGATGGGAGAGCCTCTGGCAATAGCACTGGTACCTACAACTACTCTCTCTGCATACTGCAAGCCTGTTTTTTACTTGCCTCGTGAAGCCAACAGCTCTTGGCTGCTGTATCACTCCTCAAAAGGAGAGTTTCTGAACTTTTGGGGGGCTTCTGTGGGAAAAAGTCTTCTCACACAGCTATAGAGTGTATGGCGAGGTAAAAGTCCCTGGAACAAATGCAGGACTCAAAGTGTCTGTGGAGCTGAGGAGAGCTTGTAAAGTCAAGGTCATCTATGTAGGTGATCCATCACTGCAGCCATGGGTCTCTGGGCCACCCTTCAATTTCCCTATGCCCAGCCCCAAGGAAGTCTCCTAGACTTTGCCCTTGAGAGGTTCAAGAAGATATACTTACAAATGAGCACAACATAAAACTGGTCAAAACAAAAAAGAAAAATCCTATCTAACATGCCAAATTCTCTGCTTTGATGCCTTCATTCTGTGAATGAGAACATGAGCAGATTCCATACTTTTAATAGGCTTAGTTAGTAACTGAAAAAATTACTGTTGCATTAGAAATACAGTTCTGCACTTCAGTTCTGCCATATTTATGCAGTAATGAGTATAAATGCAAATTATTAAACATAGAAGCCTGCAAAATTACCTTTTTAGTTAGTTGTATATAACAAAAAAGCAGGTTTCAGTATCTAATATATCAGTTTATAACTATATTCATAACAATAAATTACAAACATCAATTAATTCTACAATAGTAACATAAAAAACTTCCCTTCCACAATCACTTTTTCTACTTTTTAGCCTTTACTCAAATAGTGAAAGTTATAAGTTTGTACACAAGTTTTTCTAACAGCAAACTGGCAGCCTGACCCATTCCAAGGAAGTCAATGACAAAACTCTCTATTTCTCTGTGAGATCAAGGATGAAAGTTGGGAAGTGAAGGTGGTGACTGTGTATTATTAGCTGATTAACACACATTGGGAGTCTCACTTTTTGCATGGCATTTCTTCATGGCATTTCTGGCTACACGGTACAAAAAAGGAGGTGCACATGCTACTGAAACGGATGTGCTACTGGGTAAATGGGGAGCTGAGATCAACTTATGCCTCCCCTGCTGACCTGCTCTGCAATTAAAGCTGTTATGGGATGAAGTGTGGGAGATCAGCATTTGTCTTCATTCAAATTGGGAACAAAGCTTGAAGAGTTACCATTATCACTGGAAAACAAACAAACAAACAAAATGTGAAGGAAACAAGTGCTGTGGTTTAAACTAAATGTATCCTTGTGGTTCCCTCTGTTTTTATTTTATATAAGACAATATCAGCTTTTCAAAATGAAAAATAATTTTAAAAGCACAAGTACAAATTAAAAAGTTCTGTTCAGAGATGGTAAATTTCACCATTGCCACAATGTGGGTGTCAGAAGATAGCTCATGTTGACACTGTTCTGAAAAGCAGTTCAGTGGCAGTCAGCAGCCTCCGTCAATATAAAAAAGTTTCCCTTACCTGCCCTGTATTTGCCCTTCAGCACATCCATTAGCCTATGCCTCAGTCTACTCCCACCTGAAAATCATGGTACTCAGCTATTCTTTCAAGCTTCACTTATAGGACCTTCTGCAGTTCTTGAGCAGAAGGAACCCTTAAGGCTAAATCTAAAGGCATCTAATTAATTTGTGGATGACCAATTCCCTTTGAGACTCAAGTGCTTGAATATAGTTAAGAATTACGACCTTGATAGCTTCATTGTAGAAATTTTACCCTGAAACCCATGCTGCCTGTTCAGACACTCAACCAACTTATTCCAGTAAAGTTCCCTTATGGTGCATATAGCTATTCTGATTTCTGACCCTCTGGGATTTGGCCCTTAGCTTTATAGAGAACTTGAGATGCTCAGATAAGAGATGTTATTTCAATTTAAATTCTTGTTATTTAAAATACATCATGAGTACACAGTCTGAGGTTTTTAAACTAAATCTAATTGTAAACAACAAGGAAATAAAGACATTGCTCAGTCCCTCCATGGCTGCCCTGTGTCACAACACCTAGATGAAGCAATATGAAAGGGCGTGCTACACACACAGTTCATCTTCTTTCTGCAGTGGCTATGCTGGGGAAGAGATAACCAGGATGGACTTCCTCTGCTCCATGAATTTCATCAAGAGCTATTGAGCAAATGGAGTGTGCCTACTCCAACTCTGCCAGGCTGCCATTACAGACTCTAGAACCTCATCTCCATGCTGCTATGGAGCAAGGAAGAAGCAACAAAGTTATGTCTATGAATGTTGTGTCAAGACTGCAAAGTGAAAAGTAGGCTTGTAAGCAAGTGTAAGCTGAGTGTCTGATTCTCACAGTAGAGGAGACGTAGGATCTGGCTTCAAGGAGGAATCTCAGGGCTAGCAGCCATCCAGGATTAGGGCAGTACATGGACAAATGAAGCAAAAAGTCCAAATCAGGAAATAAAACAGCATGATAATACACTACTGATATCCAAACATTCTTAGTTTTGACTAGGAGAGCTATGACTTGCTGCTTTCCTCATAGGGTGTGACACAGCTTTTTATTGCTAGGTAGCTTTATCGCTCCTGGCAGGGGGACACCTTCCTTAGGAAGGCCAGTGAGCCCAGTGGACTTTGGGTTTGGAACTGAGAAAGCACTGGTCTAGATGGCTCTCTGTCGATGAGCCCCCTGCCTTGCCTTGGACACAGGCAGAGATTTTGAAGAAGCCCACCATGGACTGACAGCAAGGGAGCTGTATATGGGGCAGTAGTGTAATACATGAAGCCATGGAGCCTTGTGTGCTCTGTTCCTGTGGGGTCACTCCCAGCAGTGAGGAAATTCAGATTTCATGATGGCACACCCTGGAAGGCAGGGTAGGGGCTGAGCATCCTTCATTGCCCTCTGTGAAGCATCCTTCAAGCACTGGTCCAGGCACTATGGACGGCCCAGGAAGGTGTCTTCAAGAAGAGGAGAAATGCAGCTGAAGTGTCCACATTGAGCCAAGAAAAGGGCAAATCCAGGAGACAAGCCCCTGTGATGGGATCCAAGTCCCTGCCATGTGTCAACCAAACATGACCTACTAGCCACAATCTATTCAGACTATGGAAAGGCAGATCCTGGGCCCGGGTGATGGCACTAAATAAGCTCAAAATTCTCCCTTTCCAACCCAAGGTCATGCCTGAGCATGGATTATGTACAACTGCGTGGTAGTAGGTGATGCTGGACACCTGAGTCACATTGGTATTTGCCCAACAATGCAATCATATCTGCTGTGGGTTCTGCTGGGGAAGTACAGCACACACCACTCTGGGTCAGGGCTGCCCATGGAGCACGTGTGCCATCGCATTGCTCCTGAAGGAAAATAGGGGCTCCCCCACCTACACCCGCACAATCCAAGCGGCTTTCTCTATTCCAACATAAAGATTTAGTCACAACTCAAGGTACCTGGAGCAGATAGGAGAAATTGGTCTTAATTAGCTAAACATACTATATGTGCTGTTGCTCCACATTTATGTGGTTAAGGGAACATATGTCCAAGGAAACAATTTTGTTGTCGCTTCCTTTGTACGTTAGTTTCTAAACAAGTGGGTTATTGTTTTATTAAGGCAGCGAATTCCCTGATTGATGGCTGCATTCGCAGGATGACCTTGTCATTGTTTTCTCAAGTACTTGTAATTGTTACAGTGGAGAACATTGGGCTTTAATTATCTGTGCTAAAAACTCATACACTCTGGTTACACTCTGCTGATTGTATTGGATACACTACGATATTTATTTGCCAAAGAGGGAAAAATGGCAACGGCAAGTCAGTCTAAGAACTCTCACAAGAGAAAGTAATGGTGGATATTACAGGTTCCTAAAATACTGTAATAGCATATAGTAATTCAAGCAAGCCTAGTAATCAGTTGACGCTCAGGTTCAGTACAGATTACCTGCTATTATATCAGGCAGTCTCTCAATCTTGAGAAAATATCTGTTAAGGTATAAACATTTAAGCGAAAGAGGTATAGAATGTAAATACCATGGGTTGGCAAACGGTGCATGCTGCACAAACATTATGCCTTCTTCCCTTTATTTGAATATAATGTATTCATTTCACACACCCAGCCAGTGGTTAGCATTACAAGGCATCAATTGCCATGCATGCTCATTATAAATAATTTAATTCAGACAGCCTTTCTACAAAGTTCAGACCACATGAGGTTTTCCCAGCAGCAGTCTGAGCCCAAACTTCTGAACCAAAGTCTGTCAGCAACTACAGTGGGGGCAAGGCAAAGAGCAGGGTTACAAATCAGGGTTCAAAGACACTAAAAGCTCACAAACATACATGAAGAACATCATATTGCCACATAAAGGCTTTGAAGAAGAAGAGTGAGAGAGAGAGAGAGAGAGAGAGAGTGCGTGTGTGTGTGTGTGTGTAAATCAGAGAGATCTATGCATCTATTCCATGTCAGATCCCCGTTATTATAACACCGCTAAAGCTTTAGGGTGACTGTTGTCAGCTTACCACAGAAAATAGCCAGATAGCATACAGAAACAATAATGTTATATAAAATATGTCATAAAAGTAGAGCTACGAGGTATTTCCCCCACATGGATGTAAGAACAGATCACTTGGAATGCAAGTAGCCTGTGCGTTTGGGAGTCCCTGAATGCAAAATGCCCAATGACTGACAGTCTTTACATATTCCCTGTGCTGTAGTGCTTCAGATACCGTCAGTAGAGGCATGATTAAATGAGAGGAGGACACCAACAGGCTGTTTTGTGGGAAAGGTCCTCATCTATGGCGTCCTCCCTCCCACCTTGGACTAAAATATCTTGCTTTGTTTGTCCTCAAGAAATAGCATGAGACCCATCTACCATCACTGGCTTTGGAGAAAAGTGGCAAAGATCACTTCTCTGAAGGACAGTCAGGTAGTTGTACATGTATAAGACGCAGTTGGTATGTAAAGTTGAAGGAAAGCTGTCAGATGCCAAAGACTTCTTTTCATCTAACAAAGAAAGACAAAACCTGAGTCAGTGGCTGGAACTGAGGCCAAAAAAAATCAGGTTAGAAATAAAGCTGACTTTCCCTCCTCCTCTTCCAATGACAGGTTGGTAACTCTTGGGAGGAACTGCTGCTTCAAGGCAGAACTCAGATGCTATCCTCAGAAACAGGCTTTAATCAAGCCCTAAAAATCTGGCGCTTGCTCAGAGGCCACTTTTCATAGAAGGTGGCATGCAGGACACTAAAAAGAAGGTGGTCTAATAACTCTGTCTTGCTTCTATGACTTTGAATTAATAAAAAAGGTTAATTTCTTCAAGTAGTGAGCTGTGGCTGAAAGCTGGTGAATATCTTTTAGATCTGTGTTTGTAACAGCAGAACATAGCTTTTTTCCATCAATCCAAAGAAATATAACAGGCAGAACCAACTCAGAACCCCAGAGTTGGCCATTATTATCATTGCTGAACTCGTGGGGGAGGGAAGTGTGGAAATATTTCCACACAGCGATACAGCATATGGACAGATACATTAGCTTATGGAAAAATACATTAGCTCACTTTCAAACTCTGAAGAAGCTACAGTAAAACATATCTCATGAAGGCAGTTTTATACATAAAGAGATAAATGTTGCAGATGCATGTCCCTCCCTGATGCCTCATTATAGGTGTAGTCACTCCCCTAATAGTACTGATGCTCTTGCTTGCCATTTTAATATAACTTTGAAGTCCGTTTTTGCCATATTCTGCTGCTTTTCCTCACAGTCGGTAGTGTTTTGCTCTGTAAGCAGCCCAATTGATTTCACAGAGAGAAAGAAGGGTGGTCTCATCTGGTGTTATTTAAAATGCAGAGGGACAGTACAGGCTAATTTAACGGCGAGTGCTGCAGAGATGTTGTATGTGAGCAGGAAATATGCACCATACTTTGGAGGAATCTAAGTCCTGCTTGAATTTCATTACTGAGTTCATTTCTATCTTAATTCCTGTACGTCTTCTACCACTAGAAGGTCTTTTTCAAGTTCATCTCGCAAATACATGTATTATATAATAGCTTATTTTTGCTTATAGTGTAAACATTGTATTTATTAAAAAAAAAATAATTTACACATCTATTTTAAAATTGTTTCAGTCTTTAATTAATCCAGTTAAACTTGCGTATATCTACTAGGAATGACTTATGAGTCATCATTTCAACATTGTAGTTTAGAGGGAAACATTTGACATACAAAAACACTGATGCAAAGTGACTTCATCATTAATTCAGTTCACAAAACACACATTCAATAGCGAGAAGTTATAATTTCATTTGTTATTAAGTTTAACATAATGTGGCAGTATTAAATAAAGCACATATATTCCAGCCAATTCTTTTCATTTTAATTCTTTCAATTAAACTGAGAATGTATTACAGCGTGAACTGAGCAAAGCCATGGCGAGATACTTGTGCCAAATTCTGACCTAGAGCTCACGGAAAGATGCTGCTTTCATTTTGCACACATACCTATACCAGCCACCTCCAACTCCAGAAAGGAAAGAATAGCTGAAAGTTATTTAAAATGAAAAATGAGCATAGTCATTGCCAGTGTACACACTTTGGAGTGGTCTGTATTTTTCTACTAATGTGACAGACACTTAAATGAAAGAAGTGAATTCACAGCTACAATAAAACAGTGGCCAAGTCTCCCTTACCCTTATTTTATTTCTAGGAACAGTAATAAAATGGCTGTTTATTGAGCTTTTCTTCACTCTTTCTTTCCTCTCTGTTTCACAATCAAACAAAAATGTTATTTTTTGAGAAAGTAAAATAACTTATTTTATTAAATTCTTTTTCCTGTGGTTCCACAGTAAATGATGGCAAGATTTTATGTATTAACTGGTGCTGATGACAACATTTTCTGCTTTGAGAAATGCTTGGATTCACCTAAAGGGCTGAGCATTAAAGAAAAACCAGCTAAGGATGAAAAGTAAAACTGTGGAAACGTCATAACCACTGAGCACATAGTAATGGTGATGAGGCTATGCTAGTTAAATCTGAAACACTAACAAAATAAATCTAGCGTGTGCCTAAGTGTGCACACAAGTATATTTGTGCACATATAATTCCCTGGGGACTGCCAGAACCTGTGTGTCACTGAGCACCCGCACACTCCCTGAAGTCAGTGATGGAAATAGCTGATCAGCACTTTCCCTTGAAAGTCATCCCAGAATTATTTAAATTAACAATGCTCCTCAGAGCTCCCAGCCACTGCGAATGTCCAGTGGCAGCCCTTCAGTAGGGCTGGTGGAGGCATTCAAGGACAAGCGGAGAAGCAGGACATTAGACGAGTCAGATCTTGGGCATTTGCAGAGTTATTCCAGCAGACACATCCCAGTTCCTCAGACCTCTGTGCATGTTCCTCAGTTGGACCACGCAGCCGTATCAAGCCCACAACGCTCCTTGATGTTGGACCAAACGTTGCTTCTCTGCTTCTCCTGCACACGTGTGAATTCCCATTAACCCAACTGGGTTCTCGCATGAATCAGCCATGTAGAATTTGACCCAGTTCCGCAACAACCCTCTTCATTTAATCCTTCTGCAGAAAGTGTCGTGTCAGATATTTGTTTCAATAAAGTTATTGATTTCATATCTTCACCACTTTTGCTACAGTATTTTAGGTCAGTAGGTCATGTGGCCCTGCCTCATCCAATAGCTGTCTGGTCAATACCTTAAAAAACCTCAGTATTGACTGCTGGAAGAATGATCATACAAAGAAATGGACCCGACATCAATCAAACGGATTGTGTTTGGCAACCCAAGGGGGTACAAAGTGAACCTACACTGATAACTGGGTCAGCCTAATAAAGATACATGTGTCATCAGCTTTAAAGCAACTGATTCTCGTAAAAATGAAATGAAAATGTGACTGAAACAGTCATTGGGGTTGAACCAGTGTCCACGAACACCAAGATTCCCCTCAGTTTCAATGAGGCTTAGAATCAGGGTGTACGACTCAACTGATGGATGAAGTAAGATGCACACCCATCATCTCAGTACTGCAGTTTAGAAATAAAAGCAGGTTTAAGGCAAAAAGAAAATGTCAGAACCACCAATTTCAGCAAGGCTTCTGCCCTTCCACCCAGTCTCCCAAAAAAACTTGGGAAACGGTTACGTACATTTCTACGTTTAAACAGCAAAGTTGTATCCAGGAACCTCAACTGGTTTCTCTGCCCAAAGTGGCAGAAGGAATAGTTGCATCTTATCACCTGCACAATGTTTCTGTGTGCCTAAGGTGTCCGAGACAGGAGGAAGAAATGCCCCACAGAAACATTTTCTTCTATGCAATAAAGTCACAGCCTAGGCAACTAACCTAGTAGTCAACTAACCTTTGGACAGCAGAGTTAAAAGATGAAACTTGTAATTCGAGGAATCTTTCCCACCCTTATCTGTGTTCCATAAGCATTTTGTCTATTTTTCAAGCAGTTTATCATCAGAAATAACATCAGAAATAGAATCTGGCAGTTGGGATTTTTGTTCCTGTTCCTGGTTCTACCACAGGTACGAATTATTCTCGTAGCCTGTATCTGCAGTTGTTTCAATAGCCAGAAAATGGGAGTCACAACATTTGTGAGAAAGAACCGTTGTTACAGACAAACGTATGTATCTATTTATGACTTTTTCTCCTTCAATATATGATATACTTATCAAAGCAAAACTATATACACCACTGTTCTTAACTTCCCATCATCCAATGTTAAAAACACACGAGTAAACCCTGCTTTCCATGAACAGATGTTAGGTTTGAACAAGGGCTCCAGGTCTGACGCACGGCTCTGCTTGGTAGAGAATGATATCGTTGACAGAATGATACTATTTTCAAAGCAAAGTCCAGTACACTGCAGTTATAAATAGCGGAGGGTGTAGTTTTGTTTGTTATTTCTGTAACTGCAATCACTATACCAGATGACACTTGGTTTTAATGTTTTGAATATTGATAATTTGCTACAAAGGACAATAAATATTATCCTTTTAACTACTCTTTTTTTTTTTTTAAATATGTAGGGACAGGACAGGATTCTTTGCTGCTTTGGACTTTACACTCAGTTACTTTTATGTCTTATCTGCAAATCTTTCCCTAGTTTTCCCTAATCTTCTCAAACTGATGTCCCACTGATATCAAAAAGGATGCACTTCCAACTGTCACAGTATTATCAGCCACTGACTTACCACACTTTCTGATGTTTTCCTTCACGTTTAAGATTCCTGGCTGATGGAGTTCACAAGCCTTTTGTCCTGTCGTATTGGCCATGCAGTTATCACAAGTTAGGTGCCCCATTGATTTCCCTGCAAATACACGTCATCCCACCTTGCTTGGATCTTTTTGCAGCAGTCAATCAATCTGTTTGATGAATATTCCAGTTGTTAATTTAAATAATTCTGAAATGATAAATCAAACTGATTCAGAATCCAAGGTGCCTGACTGAGAGTTCAGGTTCAAATTTTCATGTTGAATATATAACTAAAATGGGAGTCCTAACTTGTATTTGGCTTTCAAATGCCGATATTAAAAAATATTTCTCTTTAGCACTGAGGTAAACAGCATTTCTCTTGCTTCTTGCCTGATGCGGTCTTTTACATCTCTTCTAAATGCACAGAAAATGGTTGCAAAATGCTCTCGTATATCCACTTTTTTGGCTATAAATAGGAGGACACGCTTTCAATCTGCATTTAGGCAGCCTAAAAAAAATCACTTTCCCTCCTCACCAGTCTGGAACTGAATAATGAATTACCACACCTCAGCTGGGACCTGTGTTAAGGAGAGGAGTAACTGCATGCCAGGCACACCTTAAAACACCCCAACCTGGTTACTAAAGCTCATTGGGCAGTGCCTTCAATACGCTTACTTGAATATACAGGAATTTTCTCAGTACCGACAAGACTGGGATTTTAAGTATCAACAAGGTCTTGCAATAAAACATCAGGCAATTTTGCATTACATCCCCTCCTGGTGTAAATCAGCTGATGGAGCTAGCCTAATTTGCACCAGTTTGTAGAGCTGCCCCTTTACCTCAACTGTCTAGATTAGATCTAAAAGGGTAATCTTTTTATTCTCATTATGTCTTCATTTCTAAATACTTAAATAAATAAAAAAAATCATGACAGAGGATTGCTAGTCCATCTGAGATTGTCTTAGATGAGACTGATTCATATTTGCAAGCTGTGTGCCTCCCCTGTTGCCTCCAAATTAAATCCATCACAGTGTTACAGGGACTTCAGTGAAGTTCTGCAGCAGAGGGCAGAAATCTGGGATGTAGCAGAAACTGGTCAGGTTCAAAAAACTGGGGTGTGACTATGGAAACTGATCTTTAAGGTCCTTTCTAACCCAAACCATTCTATGATTCTACAGGGCATGTAGTGATAGGACAAGGGGTAATGGCTTTAAGCTGAAGGAGGGTAGATTTAGATTAGATATTAGGAAGGAATTCTTCCCTGTGAGGGTGGTGAGGCCCTGGAACAGGTTGCCCAGAGAAGCTGTGGATGCCCCATCCCTGGGAGTGTTTAAGATCAGGTTGGATGGGGCTTTGGGCAACCTGGTCTAGTGGAGGGTGTCCCTGCCCATGGCAGGGGGGTTGGAACTAGATGATCTTTGAGGACCCTTCCAATCCAAATCATTCTATTCTATTCTATTCTATTCTATTCTATTCTATTCTATTCTATTCTATTCTATTCTATGAAACACCTTGGCATCTTTTCTGTAGCTCAGAATATTGGCAACGGAAGCAGGCTGTCAATATGGGCAAATTAGGAATGTGGCAGTCTTCATTGAATTCACCAGGTTTATTCCACTAAACAATTAAGCTAATAGGGCTGGTGTGTTTGCTTCTTGCTTTGGTCCTGAACTGAAAAACTTGGAGGCTCAGTTCCACCTCCCTCCAACTGCTCACACACTTGCATGCTTCTCCAGCTCTGCTGGTATTTGAAAATCACGCAACCATCAACAAGAGTTGGAGATGTTTTCACTAACCCGACACAACTGCTAAGTCCTGGCAGTATTGTTAACCTCTTGTCTAAATAGGAAGAGTAAACCATTTAGTTCTTTTGTTAACTTACTCCTTTTACATATAAAAACAATGAAAGAAACAGAAGAATCCCTTTTTCTCCCTTCCTTCTTGGCTGGTGGGAGAAAGACCTTCATTTGCTCTGTAGGGTTGTTCTTGCCTGAGAAGGTGCTATGAGCAGTGCCTGCAGGAGTCATGTCTCCCATGCCCACCTAAAAACTCCTCAAGGTTGCCTTCAATCAGCGCCTCATCACCTTACTAACAGCTTTGGTTAGGCACTGGCTGAAGAAGAAGAGGGAAATACCCGTGATGGATGCAAAGGAGACATAGGGCAGGGTAACATCAGCCTATTGCTGGTGTCTTCTGCAGATTCGGCTTCGGGTTTCAATTAACAACAGAGAACAGTTGGGGAAGGGCTGAATCCTCTTGAACTCTAATAGTTTCCTGGAAGGATCTCTGCCTTGCAAACATTTTTTTTATACTTCTGTGGTTTCCAGATCTGGACAAGGACTGTTTTATAAGTAGAGCACTGAGGAAAGTATGACCAGGAGAGGTCTATTGAAAATGATGAAATTAAGATGTTACTTGGGAAAAGAAAGGATTAATACCCTGGCTAATCTAAGCATAACTAGAAAATGTGGTTTTCATCATTCTGTATGAAAGGATGTTGTTCAACACACCCTCCTGTAACTAATAAGGGTAGAACTAATATGATAAATAATACACCCCTAGAAAAAGGATTACGGTAGCAGCAGAAGGAGCGATGTTTATAATCGATGTAAAATAGGTAAAGCCCTGAGTGTCACACCTAGAATATTGGTTAGTAACGCTGAGCAAGAAGAGAGTTTATAATTCACGGGGTCTGACTTGAAGTTCATTTGCAGAGAAGGGAATAAAGCCATTTTATGTGGCTGATACATGCAACGCACATAAACACTTTAAGATAGATAAATAGATGTATTTACATACGTGCATTACAATGCAGTTAGTTTTTATTCTTTCACACGTGTATTTGTGTATTTTGTGTACAGTCCTTATATAAATGTGTGTACCTACAGGAAGAAGTATCCATATATAATGTATTCATAGACAGTGGTATTTACGCTCACATGCATGTGCTATTAGTGCATGGATGTGGGCATACATCCTAAATGACTGCACAACCCGGGGCACTGCAAAGGCTGTTCAGATGCCACGGCCAATGTCAGAAACTGTACCTGTGAGGAGGGGCTTAGCAGTATTTGGAGGGAGGGCTGAATTTCATGACTGCCTGGAGAGTCCCCACATCCCAATAAGAGAAACTTGCTGCTGGGGTAGGGGGGGGTGACAGGAGACAGATGACTTATTAGGGTTTGGTTGGGTGGGGTTTTTTTTCCTTTTTTTTTTTTTGCTATTAATTCCTTAATACAAGTCAAATCTTTTTTTTTCCTTCACTACCTTCCCAGGGACCGTAGCATCTCAGTGAGAGCCAGGCCTCTGCCACAAGCAATGGGTACCTGCATAGAGGAGTGGGGGAAGATGCTATCGCGGGCAGCCCCTCTGCCTGGGAGGTGAGAAGAGCAGAGGTGTGTGCACTGAGTCTGCAATAGCCCTTCTCCTTCCCTTTTGCTCTATCTGAAGTCTGTTGTATATTTGTTCCTTCACGGCTCCTCGTCCTTAGATTAGATTTCTCCTTTCTCATTACCAACCTTAATAGACCCTTCAGACCTCATTCCAGCCCCAGATATTATCTGACCCGTATAATTAATTAATTATAGCCCAAATATTATAGATTATTAAAAATAGCATAACTAATAGTGTAATATCTCAAGCTGTCGACTTTAATAGTCAACATTGTCTTGGTCTCTCTTATCAGGCTGGGACACCCGGTGAGAATATTGATTTCTGGTAATTTTAACCATCATCTGCCATCCTGATGGGTAATTGTCAGATTTTCACCAGAGTCAGAGCTCATTTGAAATCGTTAAACCGTCGGCAAGGCTCACAGTTGATCTTAATGTTTCCTTTTTCTCCCCCTTCAATATGTTTCGGCAACAGAGAGAAAAATAAATAGAAAGAGAAAGAGAGAGCAAACGAGAGCTGCCTGCGTGCCGGCCATCTGATTTCTCTTTTATTTTATTTTGTCCTTTACGTGTACGGCCCCCGCGATGCAGAGGGACTGTCTGTGCCCCTCCACCACCGCTCTTTCAACCTTTCGTTAGAAATATAACAATAATGAAAATAATAATAATAATAATAATAATGACCCGCTAGTCCCTGAAGCACGTACGTGCCCACGGTGCCCCTGAAAATGTGACAGTGCTGCTGTCGATGCAGCATCCCCGCTCGGGAAATGGGGGGCAGAAGGTGGGGTGCTCTCTTCCCCCAGCCAGGCCGGGCCCCCCATCCCAGGGCTGCTTCCCACGCGTGTCTCGGCCGTGCCGGGGGCTGGCGGCCGCGGGCAGGGGAGCTGGGGGTTGGTATCCGGGGAAAGGGGGGGGGGGGGGGGCCCCC
>VXBL01001075.1:546440-588940 GCA_013400195.1 Aramus guarauna
ATGTAAAACTAACCCATTACTCACCAGGTTTGAGCCAGTACTACTAGCAGTCCAACTGTTAGCTCAGATGGGACATGACCCAGCTTATTTAAGAGATAATTCAAACCCCATCTACACGCAGGGAGCCCCAAACAATCCCACAAGGTGGAAAAGAATTCAGCTCCAACAGAGAGCTGCTCAGAGCTTTGGAGTAGAGCATTTTCCTACTTCAGGTCTGTTAGCATCCTGCCAGGAAAACCTGTTCATGTGAGTATTATTACTCACAGCTGTTGGATGAAGGAGTCGGTTAGCCTGAGATTCCTAGTCATTAAACTCAATTTAACAAGGCTTCTCACATTTTATAGCAGTGCTGAAAACAGAGCTGCAGGTATCGTTCTCAGCATAGTTTAGGATGTTATTGATAATCCTTGCTCGAATGCCTCATCCAGAGGTCTGATCTCGTAGAAGTCAGGAGCAAAACTGCAGAGCCTCAGCTCTCGTGCACGTCTTCCCCAGCGCGCAGAGCGCGCAGAGTGCGCAGTGGCATAGAGCACGCCGTACTCTCAAGTCTCAAGTCACAGGAGATTCCCTGTATGCAGGGGCCATTTAGAGTATCAGCACCAAAGAGCTAGCTCTCGAAACGATGGTCCCTGGACCACGGCTCTGCAGCTGGTTCGTGGTGTTGGAGCAGACTGCATGGTTACAGACTTGCTAGTGAGAAGCTTGATGGCATCAGCGCAGGGCAGGCGTTGAGAAACACCCCCGGTCTGAACGATCAGCACCCAGCGTGCTAAAGCCAAATGCTCTCACCTGCCTGAACGTCGTAACTCCGCCGTCCGTGTTCCTGCCCACCGATGTTCTGGCTCTCTAAGAGAATGGAACAGGGCTTGGTGCAGTGATTTGAGGTTGTCATACTAGATAGACATACAAAGCCCCCGAAGGTCCCATACTGGCCCCCCAGCAAGGCCCAAAAGCTGGTTGCCATGCGGCACCTACCTGATGTGCCTGCTGCGCTGCGCCCAATGGTCTGTGCTCCTCCACGCAGCTTTTGGAGGGATGCAGGTTGTTTTCGGTGAGTCAACAATGAGAAGCAGAGACCCAGTACAGTGTAAGTCGAATCTACTGACTGAGGGAAGGATGATTATGACACAAGCAGGAGATGTTTGCTCTGGTTCATTCTGTGAGTTTTTGGGTTTTTTTTAATTACTTTATTATTCTTTCATAAAGTTTAGTGTTGGGGGATTCAGAAGGCGGAACACACTCAAGAGGACATTTAGCAAAGCGTTTGCCAGAGGACAAATTCTCATCTCAGATACACTGAGCAGCACATTTGGAGTCTGATTCAGTATTTTCAAGTGACGTCTTTGGCACGTACCAAAGAAGATCTGGGGCATCAGCATATTTCTGAACTAATTCCCATGAAGCCAATGTTAAATCCAAGGGTGCAAGCCTGTATTAGTGAGAAGTGATTCAGAAATTAATTGCATCTTACCATTGTTCAGTATATGATTAAATGAGGTAAAAAGAGAAGGAAACTGCATCTATTTTACTTCAAATATTTCAACTTACAGTGAACAAGTTTCAGTTGTTCACGTTCACCAAATAAATAGCAGCAAAATGTCTCATAATTGAAATAATAGAAAAAAGCACATAAATACAGACAGATCTATTCCAAATGATTGGGAGATAGCTGAAAATATTTTGAAATATTGTACCATTGCTTACACACAACGGTCAATGGTGTTACACCAAATCATTGGAAGCCAGTGTTCTGTGTCATCACCCCCCAACATTTCTTGGTGTTATTCCCAGTTGAGCAGGGAGTGTGAGTTTAGGGAGTTACTTTTGTAGATGAATTCTTAGGGGGTTTTCACATGTATTGTAGACCCTCTGTTTCAGACTGAGCTCACAGTCATGTTATGTGTCTCTATTCTTGTACTACACAAGCAAAATGTTAAAAATAAAGGTTTGTCTGCATAAACTTAAATGCATTTCCCAAAAATACACCATGATGTCTGCTTGTAGTCTGCTGTTTTGGCAACTATCCATTAACTCCTGCGTCACATGTATAAAATTGTTCTGCTCAAACATCGAGGTATTTAAATACTCAAAGGAACGTTATTTTACAATGTCGGGGCAGTTCTGGACTTCAGGCTCTGTCTCAGAGAGTAAGCAAGCAAATATGCTTGTCAGAGTCTTTCTTGAGAGCAAATAAAACTGAGATTTTTTTTAATGATACTGGAAGATTTTCCAGACTATGGGATGTCAACCAAGGCACAGATCAGAGTGGACACTGAAGAGGAAGGGGATAAGCAAGTAAACAAATGGGATCAGTTTGTCTCACAAAGTGGGTTTACATAAACCACATTCTCCTCTATATCTGGTGCATTTCTGTAAACTTTTTTTTTTCCCTTCTGCCTATACTGTTTTGTACCACACGCTTGTGTTACACGTGTCTCAGGTGGACAGAATGCCGGGTGTCACAGTGAAAATCACCCCGACAGTACAAACTCTTTCTGCTTTCCTTATGCTGTCTGGCAGAGATGTGAATTCATCACACAGAATAAGCTTCAAAGCAGCTCAGGAGGTTATCGTAGCATCAGAAATCTAGAGCTGCTAAATCTGCAGTTCCCACTCAGGAGAAATCCTGTGGGTGCTGGAAATCCTATGGATGCACCCTGTATCGATAGAGAAACACTAAGGACAGAGAGGGCAACTCCTGATCAGGACCCAAAAGTCCGGACATGCAGGGTCAGGCAGTATCTGTGTATGATTTACTAACTTAATCTCATTATATGACAAATCCTCAGCTAGCACGCACTGTCACTCCACCCAAAGTGCTAGACTTTATTTTAAAATACAGCCTTTATATTTTCTTCTCTGTAATGTCACAAACCAGAGACATTTTACAATGACAGTAAAGGAGGGATGACACTACAGCAAAGAACTGCAAGTCACAGAAATATTTATGTGAGGTGATGATTGACACAGTAAAGATTCACCCCCTTTGGTAAACTGCTGCTTTTTCAAGAGAGGGAAAATAAATCTACTAACCTCAGTACAAATACCTCGATTATTACCTATATTCTTTCTTCCTCCTCCTCCCCCAACCACACACATATACATTAGCAGAACTTGCCCTGTACATAAAGGGACTTTTTCCCATCTTTCCACCCTTACCACAGGTATGGTGATGAGCTTTATTTCCTCTGCCCTGCTCTTCAGAGACTGCACGAGGGGAAGAGAAGCATGGGAAGAGAGAGTTTGGATCAGCTTGGTAGGGATTCTTCAACTCCTTGTGTTGATCGAGAGTTTGTAGGATTGAGCTGCACTCTCTATCGCCTGTTAAATATTTTAAGATTTGCAATTAAGAATGTTCTTTGGGACTTAAAGCACCAGCACTACACCTCGGAGTGGTGATTTTGAGTGAAATGCTGTCTTTGCTGTGAGCACGCTCTGCAGCATACCTGGTCACACTCTCTTTTGCTGCTTCTGCTTCAGTGCTGGGGAAAATAAAGGTTCACGCACAGATGTTGGAAGCAACATCTAATTTCAGCCCCAGGAAAACCGTGTGGCAGACTCTCCTCCTAGTGCTGTTAGCCTTCAACTGCCAAAAATACTATTATAAAAATTCAAAGATACCCAAAAGCAATTTCCAAACAAGCAGAATCATATATTATATTTCCATATACCTTTTATAGCGTGCGAGGATAAGAGTGGCTCCATAATGGCATTATAAATATAGCAAATTAATGGGGGATGCAATGCCAACACCTTGTCATTATGCAAATTGGAATGTCGGCAGAAATGGTTATTCAACAATCCCTTTCCAAGGAACCAGACGCCTAATGCTGCTCATTACATCTAAACTAATTAGCACCACATTTAAACAATTTTAATAAGCTTTTTTCTTAACCCCTTGACAGAGGGGATTCCTGATGCTAATGCAAAAAACACGTGAGCACTTGGCACAGGGGTGCTGGGGTGCTGCTCAGGGCATCGACAGCCAGGAAAGGGAGGGCAAGTCTACCCAAAAAGCCAAATGACAATATTTAAGTTACAGACATTTAAGGATGGAGATAGATTGCACTGGATGAAAGTCCAGTTCAGTTTACCCAGGCTCTGGCGCAGCCTATCACTAGCAGTTACACCACCATGCCATCCTCCCAGTACGTCAGAGCCTGCTCCCAGACTGCTCTCCTGAGCTAGGACTGCACTTAGGCTCTGTACTGCCCAGACCCAGCTAATAGGAAAGGCTCAACAAGGACATGAATTAATTTCTTTCTCCACTCGGACAGCTTTGAAGGAGAGGAAGAGGAGGGCTGCCCCTTGAGTACTGTCTTCAGTTTTGGGCCCCTCGCTACAAGGAAGGACATTGAAGCGCTGGAGCGTGTCCAGAAAATGGCAATGAAGCTGGTGAAGGGTGTAGAGCACAAGTTTTATGAGGAGCGGCTGAGGGAACTGGGGTTGTTTAGCCTGGAGAAAAGGAGGCTGAGGGGAGACCTCATCACTCTCTACAACTACCTGAAAGGAGGTTGTAGCCAGGTGGGTGTTGGTCTCTTCTTCCAAGCAACAAGCAACAGGACAAGAAGAAATGCCCTCAAGTTGTGCAGGGAACGTTTAGATTGGATATTAGGAAAAATCGCCTCACCAAAAGGTTTGCCAATCATTGGCACAGGCTGCCCAGGGGAAGCGGTCAAGTCACCATCCCTGGAGGTATTTAAAAGACATGTAAATGCGGTGCTCAGGGACATGGTGTAGTGGTGGACTTGGCAGTGTTAGGTTAATGGTTGGACTTGATGATTTGAAAGGTCTTTTCCAACCTGAATGATTCTATGAAGGCATCGACTCAGAAACATCAATAGTTAATAGCTCTCTCCCCTTCTTTTCCTTCAGGGGCAGCATCAGACTCCCACATCTAGAAGAGCAGTAAATTCATCCCACAGGTCACAATTTGTCCAGCTTCCAGACCCAGCTCTCACCTGCATGTATTTTCCAGGGGATGTGCTAAGTTTTGGGATTTCTAGCATCTCTCCCAGCTGCAGGGGTCAGCAATGCTGCTGGATGTGGAGGGTCCAGACTGGTCTTGATCAAGGTTGTTTCTCTGAGGCCTTAGCCTCTGTCAGGGCTTCCCAACCTTTCTCAAGTCCTTCAGTTTCTGCAGAGGCTTTTGTAATAGAAAGGACTATCACCACATCCATTTGAGAGGGATGGTCCTAGGGGGTCTCAATGTACCAACAGCTCTAGTTTCTCTCACTGGCCTTTCACCATCTTTCTCTGCAATCCTCCTCTGTATCCTCACCCTGTTTGGGTGCTGTGGGATGGTGCCCCTTGTCAGGGAGGCCACTATCCCTTCCTGCCTTCACCTCCTGCTCCTGGCTCATTTCTCCTTGCCACCCAGAGTCTCTACCCTGTTTTTTCTTTCTCACTTTGCTACGGACTTGACTTCACTCCTCAGTCCCAAACTGTGGAGTTTTCCTTGGGCAGAGCTTGGGGCAGAACTTTCTTTCATGTTTCCAAATGCAAATTCAAGCGTTATTTTCATCCAGCAGCAGGATATTGTTAATTGTTTCGGTTTTATTTAAATGTAGCTGTTCCAGTGCATCCCAAAACAGACATATGGAGAAATTGCTATCCAGTAGTTATCAGAATAACACTCTTCTCTCAGGCTTTGGTGTCCAAGAGATCCTAAGGGCTGATCTAGCTGGTGACAATTGCTATGAGGGAGTTTCATTTTCCTGAATCCATGAAGCTCAGCAGTGTTATTAATGGTAGGTGTCTAGGGAATGAGGATCTAGATCCAGCTCTTCTTTGCTTCAGTCCGGGGACTGTAATCTGGAGTGCTCTTTTTTACCTTGTCTTCCCAGCTGCACGAAGCTCCATTGTGGTTCAGTTTTAGCTCCCACAGGAGAAAGGGTGATGGGAACTGTCTTCTTCCAGCTCCCTTGCATTTGAGTTGCCTGTGGCTTGGGCTGTCTCCTGCGACAGCACGTGGCACCGTCACCTCTTGGGGCTGAGAAAGGACCTGGAGCTCCACCTTGCCTGAACGTGCGCGCCAGCATTATAGCTATTGCGTGCACTACAATTCCCACTGCCTACTTAAAAGGTGATTTTTGTTAAAGGTGTGCGTTTGGTGGGTCTTAGGCAAGGTGTGAAATCACATGCCGGATCAAGCCTTCTCAAGTGCTTCATTCATTCATTCCCTGGGTCTCATCAGGCTTAAGCAAGAACTCTGGTCTAGGTGGGAAGGCCAGTGCAGCTCATGGCACGTGCAGACCCTTCGGGCCCAGGGAACTTAAGCCTTTCTCGGGCTGCAGTTTTGGACTCAGGCACCTAGACCTTTCTTGGGCAGTTTGCAGAAGGCCCCTTTGTATGCCTGTTTGCTACCATCCATGGTCAGACTCCCCTGTAAAGGCATGAATTTTTCCTGTATGGTGGCACCATTCCAAAAGGCATGGTTTTGAATGACCAATTCTCATCACTTCAGTCCTGCTGTAACATCCAGATGCCCTTACCTTTTCTGATGCATAACCTACAGATGCATTTACATCACCGCCATGATTAATACCATTAATGTGTTTAATAGCCCTGGATAAGCTACAAACACAGCTGCACAAACAGCCAGGTATTTGTGTGAGTGTTGCGAGACCACCAGATGGCTATCTCTGCTCAACTATTTTGATACATGCTGAATTGGGCTTTTGCTGGCTGGGTTCCCGAGATTCAATACTTCTTGCTTCTGGCTAGTAGCTCCTTATAATTAGGAACATCCTTATCATCCATTTCCACAGCCACTTTAAGTGGAACAGGTTTATTTATTTTTTTCTTCCATAAAATAAAGATGTTTTTTTCCATAATGCCCGCTTTGAACTGATGCCCCCAACCTGCAAACTGTTTTACAGGGCATGATGCATTGTGCATGTAGAGCCACTTACAAATCCATTGTCTTTATCTTGCTTAAAAAAACCCCCAAAAACCACAAACCAAAACCACTACCCAAAAACCAACAAACCCAACCTGAAGAAATCTTTTAAATATAATTTCTAAGAGCTCTCATGGCTTATAACTTTCTAATAGGTATCTTCAGCCAGATCTGGATTGCTAAAGCCAAGCCTGAAGTAAGCTTAGGGAAAATGAAATTGCAAGGTATCATCGTGCACAAGATGAGTATGGACCCATCATCTCGTCTCTGCAACTTCAGAGGGGATGCGTTAAAGGATTGTTTTTATTCAGAAGCCCTGCTCCCAAAATCCACACCAAGGAGTTTATGCCACTACGTGCTCTGTAGTAGATGGCCAGACCCTTCATTCCAATGTTAAACAGCACAAAATTAATGAATCCTGTAAGTCTCTTCCTTCCAGGTTTCTACTTCCCAGATGCAACTGTGTGCTTAGGTAAGAATAACCGAGGAGAAGTCTTTGGTTTCAGTTCTTGTTTTACCACTGAAACAGCACTACTTATAAAAGGATGATGCAGATGCATCAGCATGGGTCACTCCAGCTCAGAGCCATCACCTCCTTTTAGGAATACAGACTATTCAACCTGCACTGCAATTCTTCACCTTAACACCAATTCTAAGGGCCAAATCACCCAAGGTGTTTCGGTACCTGGAAATCATATGCAGCATCCCCAGTAAGTAGAAGTATGTCGCAGTACAACTGCACAGGCATTTGAGTGAGTTATAAAGCCAAAATACAGAACAGAGACTACGTGAATTATATTTGTATTCTTTTTTTTTCCCAGAAGCACTGAGGACAGGAACAGAAAAAATCCAGCAAAATGTCATACAGACAGTTTAATAACTAAAATGTTTGAAGAGCTGGTGAGCTCAAAGTTCTCAAATTTGTAAGCTGCTGTAAGTAAAGTGACACACAAAGAGGTGTGATCTAAAAAGTCAATTGATTTATTTTGAACTTAGAGGATTTCTATTTAATGAAGGCTTGCTGGATCTTTGGAGATAGATGCCTTTTAAAACATTTTCCTCCAGCAGAGCTACAGATAAACAGAAAACGGAGAAAGCTCCCCAAATCTTCTGAATTATGTCTGACCAGGCCCAGTAAGAATGCTGAGGTAGCACAATTCAAGACCTGCTGTGTGTAGAGCAATCATTTGATTAAATGACACAATAATTAACAAGGGAAGGGAAGTATGGGTTTCTCAAACACCGGGAAGATGCAGGCTGGTAAGAGGCCAGGCTAGCATAAAGGCAGTGCTACAGAGGATGCGTGTTTAACACGTCCTGCTATGAAGAGTCAATGGTCTTTCTTGCTTCAAGGCAGAAAGAGGAAGGAAAAAACAAATCCAGCTGGGTACATTCCCCATCTGACATGGAAAGTTCTTGCAGCAAAACCAGGAAAAAAGAAAAGTAGAAGAGCTTTAAAAAAGGTCATCACTAACCTGGCCTGAAGCCCATGCGCCCATGTCCAAGTTACTCATCTCCAAATCACTTGCTGGGAAACCTTAATTCTGCAAATGCTCTTTCTGTGTGAAAGAGGCATTCTGGAAAAACACCTTTTTCCATACACGTGTGTTTTTAATAAAGAAAGGAAAAGAGCATACAGATCACGTGACAGGATCAGGTTTAACTGGTGGATCAGACACTCAGGTCCAGATACAAAGTTTCAGCTGATAATTCTAGAACTGATGTGACTAAGTAGCATTATAATGGTGCATTACTTACTAAGGACACTTTTTTCTTACAGATTTCTACCATTTCCAATCTTGGTCTTTGGGCTTTTCTTTTTTTTTTTTTTTAAATTCTACTAAAGGCCTAAAATGGGAACTCTGGGGATAAAGTGCACCTACTGTCTGCTGGCAATTTTCTAGTGCTGGCATCTCGTGTCCACAGTAAAGAAGGGTTAAGTGCTACTGCATAATATAAATTCCCCACTCTTTTTACAGGGAGGAGAGAAAACATGTCTTAAAAATGAACACCCTCAGTGTGCACAGGCTCAGGAATCTCCAGAATAGTGGCACAATAACTGTTATGGCTCTCTGAAGAGAGAGCTTAGTTTCATTTAGACTGTTCAAGGATCCCAGCATTCGATGATCTATATTACATTCAAATGTGCAGGGTTTTGTTGTTGTGAAGTTTTGTTTGTTTTATTTTTTTTTCTTTATCCTTAATTGGAAATAAATTGTTTAGCAGTTGATTCAACTGACCTGGTAATGAACTTGGTTTGTCCTTTACATTTTCACCTGAAGTCTTCACTGCCACATTAGCTAGACTGATGGTAGAAGTGGGTTTGCTTTCCAGTGCAGTAGATGTCTTTTGAAATTCTTGCTGTCAGTTGGCTATTTATTATTTTATTTTGATAGTTTAGAAGTACATCTTCTAAATACTTGTGTCGAAGAGGAAAATGTCCTCCAAATTGCAGAACTCTTGCAAGATAAATTATCAAGATTCAGCATTAATTGCTTTCTAAGCAGTACTTGTGCAAGTCAAAAGGTATTTAGCAGAGCTGTAAATTAGCTTTTGTCTGAGGCGGAAGAAGATACACTGAAAAGTTTAAATTTTCTCCTTTTTTAATTGCTATAGTCTCCCGATGTACGAGGAAACACCTCCAACAGGTGAGTGACTAAGCCAGTGCTGTAGAGAACGCATTCTCATTTGTATTCTGTATTTTATTGACGACTGCTGCAGTTCACTTTGAAATTGATTTTCAAACACTCTATCCTCCTTGATACTCTGGCTTTCCTTCACTCATAAAGCTGTACGAAACCTTGCAAGAGCACAACTGCTCAATGTTTTGTTCACTCTGCTTAAGAACATAACTATAGCCAGCAAGGCAGGTTTGGGAGATCTGGTTAAGTACCCAGCCAATAACAACAAACCACACTGGATCCAGCTGCCTGACCTCAGTATGTCTGTTAACTCTCTGGAGTTAGAAGAGGCCAGATTTTTGGGTTTATATCTGGATCCTTGGATTCCCTCTCAGGCCTGAGACTGACATAATTTAAACTGATTCAAGCCAGGCAGTTCACTAATACATTATGCCACTTGAACGATTTTTAAAAACTCATGTTTTCATTTTGTAACAGCTTTTTGGTATGAGATAAACTGCAGCACATTCTGAGTGTCTCTACAAACTTCCCCAACACGCTTTTCACAAGCAGTTCTTTAAGATACTGGGATACCATCTTCGGCAGATGAGAAGCAGACCAAGACAACCTTTGTCATTTCAGCTTCTCTACCACCACAGCTACCAAGTTTGAATTAGTTCCTAGATTTCAGTTTGCTGAAATAAAACTCTACTCCATTCATTATCTGAAGGCAGTAGTTGATTTTGATTTTTTTTTTTTTTTTAGCATGTACACAAGAGGTCTTCAGAGGCACTGTGTTGCTTGATGTGGTACATGTTCTAGAATAGCAGACTGAGCAACTACTCTGAGCATTGCCAGCTGTGGTAGAAATCTAATTGTTTCTAAGGCATCGTTTTTCTGAAGGTGTGAAAGTAGAGGCAAATTACAACACACATGTTGGCAAAGGAGGTATAAATTACATGAGTCCCTTAGGAAGGAAAAAAACCCCAAACCTGAACATTTTACCCAGAGCATGTACAAATCATAAAACACACTCTATTTCATGCCTGTTTCAAATAATTATCAACTTGGTAAATGCATTCCATTCTATAACACAGCATCTCTGCCAAAATTAATGTTCATTATCAAATAAGTTAAAGTTGAAAATAATTTAAAAAATTATCTTTGTAAAAATGCACCTAGCACAGTATGAAGATCTGTGATAAAGGTTTGTGCAGTTGCACTCTTGTTAATCTTCTTTGCCCTTCATTTTATTACAATTTAATTCAGTGCATAGTTGAACTGGTTGGCAAACTTCTCGTGCTTTCTTTGGTCCACTCGGTTCATTGCTTTCACCACCCGTTTCACAGCACCTCTGAAAGAGACACAAAAAACCCCAAAACCAGTTATGTTGATTCTACACAATCTCCGAGAATATTTATGAATATTAGGGGAAAAATGAACTATGATTAATCACTACCAGGCTTCCGAACACTGCACTGATGAGGCTGAACAAATTTGTCTTGTTAACTAAATTAGCTGCAGCAATACAAATAGTTTAATTCAGCAACGATTTTATTAACAGGAGTAAACAAATTAAAGTCTTTCAGTTTAATGGCTGTGCATTCCACCCTCCTAGCATTATTTCTGACAGTCACACATACCAAGTTTGATTTTCAAAAGCGCCTAACTGCTCTTGGGGAAAAAATAACTAACTAAAAAACTCACACTCAGAAACCCTTACAAAATCCAACCTGCTGAATCTAGAATGTTTTTGTAAGGGAAGAACTTGCTGTTCAGTTAATTTAAGTATAACTCATTTAGCAACCTTCCTTTCACAGGTTCCTAAAAACCCATTTCATCAGCTGTGGGCAGAGTGAGACTCTTTTAATCCAATCAGCAGCATCCCCATTCCTGAGCAGCAACTACTTAATCCACAAGCAGAACACTGGTTTAGGGAGAGAGCAGATATTGTCGTGTATCTCTATGCACGGGGATTAGTTAATATCGCAGAACAGCTCATGGCATAGCTATGGCAAAATGTCTGATATCTTATTGTTATATAAAGTGGAATGGGATCTCTGCTACCTGATGATGGGCAAGCATTCGTAGCCCCTGCTGTGCTTGAAGAAGGCTCTGGAGTGTTCCCCAGAATAAAAAAGGAAAGAAAAGAATGAATTTTGGAGCTTTTAAGCTTTCCGGTGCTCCATCAACCCTTCTGATGAGGGTTTGCCCCCATGTTGCTGCTCTTTTTCTGGTGCCACTGTTTCCTCCCAGTAAAGATGGTGCCTAAAGATTTCCCTTCTTTGGGAAATGGCTGCTATGCTTTTGAACTGGGTAGTGAACAGATCTGCATTTTTCTTCCCTCCACAAACTGCTGAGTGAAGAACACGCAACTGAGATTCTGAGGGTGGGGAAAATGATGCCTAGACAGCATGAATAGGAGCAGGAAATTCTCATAAAAAAATAGAGCAGGCTTATATATCCCTTAATTGTGAAGACAGAGAAAGGGGTTTACAATTCCAGAAGGGGAAGGAAGCAGAACAAAGGCAGTAGCAGAAATCAGGAGAATGCTCTGGTGCTACATCTGCCCCCACGGAAACTTATGGTAGGTGCTGTGCACAGCTGAGCGCTTTCATGCCTATGGAATTTTGTTCTTCACCGGAGTTTCCATTTTTATTGGTTATTTTGTGTACCTTTAGCCCAAAAGCTCAGAGATTTGAGCTGCTATATGCAGATGTGTTAAGATGTCACCTCATCTCTGTTTATGAAGAAGGAAGTTACCTCCTAACACTTCTCTGTCCAGGCCTGGATGCTCTGCCAAGGTTGGAGGTGTATCAGCCAAGGGCTTGGTTTGAGGGACTACGTCCCCCTTAAGAACATGGCACTGTTTGATGTTCCCTTTCATTTCTACATCAAAAATGCAGTCAGCAAGTTCTATCACACAAAGTGGATGGTTTCAAGCCTAGTGCTATCTACCAGATTCTACGCTGTCACAGCCTGCCTTTCTCTTCAGAGGATACCGCAGGCTGTGCAGTGGAACGAGGACAAGGCATCCACTAGGTAGTGAGCCCAGCCTTTTCCAGGATCAGGCCCTACACACTATTTCAGCTCTGCTCCTGTGGTTATCTCTGAGGCAGGTTGACTTCTCTTATACCTAACTGCTCTCTGTAATGCTTAATTTTAAAAGTAATTTTGAAACATCCGAAAACAGAGGATACTTCTTAATTATACCTCTAAATGGTGGGATTAAGGATTTTCTCAGCAGCAACTGTAATGAAAGCCAACACCCTGAAAAAACACTTTGGAAGAGGTATATTTTTAACAAAATTCTGCCAATAAAGTTATCAGAGTAAGGAAAATGTGGTCATGGTTTTGCACTTCAAATATTGCCTAATTGGTAGGAGAAAAGTGAGCCTTTAGCAGCGCAGAGTGGCCTTGACACTTTCATGTCATGTAGGTTTTACATTAGCACCACTGGATTGTGCGATACTGTAAATGAAATGAGATCCCACTTTGATGATCTGTGTGCAATTTCACTTAACTTTATTGGCAGACTAGAGCCTGGGTTTATCACCTATACATTTCAAGTAATTTGGGGTTGTTATAAGGAGCCAAGGTTATCATCTTGTTTAGTGCTGCAAAGCATGAAACCTATTAAAACATGACAGGTTTGATTCCCTATGCCTGGCACTAACACACGCTCAAAATCATTAGTGCAAACCATAGTAAACCAAAACCAGCTTTTTTAATTTATTTTGTTAAAGCTGATACGAAATTGTGATCATTAGAACTGTAAGTCTCTGACTTCTAACTAGGATCAGGTAATATGAGAATTTCACAGAAATCATGCTATTTCTGTAACTAAAAGCAATGTAGATTTGGCTTTGATATTATAACCATTACATCAGAAAAGGGAAAATAGAGTTTAAACAAATATTGTGCCTTGGATGCTGCTCAACTCATCCAGTATGTTCAGGGAATAACCCAACATTGATAAATTTATAATAATAATTTTGCTTTTTTGATTTGACAGTTTTACACTTTTCACTTTCCTTTGACTACTTCATTGTTGACATGTGAAACTTTTTAAATACCTGCAGCTGCTTCCCATTTGATAAAATTTTGCTTAGGCAAATTTCTGTTGCAGCCACATCTAACCAAGACTAGGTATAAGAAATGGCATAACAGAGTGGACATATGGAGCTACTACACGTTCTAAAACTCATTCAGCTTGGTGGGTTGGTAGGCTCCCACTTCCATCTAAGCTAGTGTGTTTGCTTTAAAGTTAACTCACATATGTCTACATAAGTCACGGACACACCTTTGTTTAAAATGTCTAAAAGCCAATGCCATCCAAACAGTTTCTTCTTGACCTAAATGTAGGCCAAGAGTTACTGTTTGCACATGTGCTGGGAGGAAAGGGAGATGTATAGAAACAGCACCATCGTGGGGAGAACGCTGTGTCCACGTGTGTCTGGTACAGGGAGAGTAATTTCCAAACTCTTACACTGAAGAGAGACCTGCAGCAGGTTCCAGTCCTTGGTATGAACAAAAGGCAGCAAGGATTAAGTGAACAAGGACCATAACACAAGGATCCAAATAGTTTTCTTAACCAATGGAATGCATTCTCAGTAAAGGAGGAAAAAAATGCAATGGCAGTGTGTCACCAAATAATACACAGGAAGGGATCACTGTCTATATATACTGGATTGTAACGCACTGCATCAGGCCCAGCTAGCAATTTAGTATACCCAAGAGTGAGAGAAAATATGCAGGAAGCCCAATCAGCAGCGAAAAGTTTGGGAAGGTCTCTGAGTAGACACCAGAGGCTCAAGGGCAACCGCCAAGACACTGCTACGTGCCAAAAGCCAAGTGTTTTTAACAGATCCTTTTATTAATTGAAGTTCTGGTTCAGGACAGCCCGTCTTAGGATTTCAAAAGGAAAAACTTCAGTTTCACTCCATCTACACTACTACAGCCTGTCTGACGCTGTAAGTTCTGTCACTCTGAACACATATCTTCTTTCGAGATACAGTACTACTTGCATACATAAAGTAGCATCTGTCTGATTAATAAATGATCATCTAGATAAGCTACTACAGCAATTAAAGGGTTAAAAAAAAAGAGAAGGATGAAAAAAAAACTTTCATAGGATAATTTTGTAAAGTAGCTGAAAATCATTCTCAAATAACCTTGGTCAATACTCTTGACCTTGCAGAGATATGGAAGGCATTCTTGCTCTGCAGTTACTGAATAAAGTTGTTCAGTAAGTGCATGTTAATGTAGAAACAGAAAGTACTCTTGAAACAAAGGGAAACAGCAATTTAACAGGCTTTAGAGAACATAAGCATCTTACTTATTGAAGACTTTCTTCTCAAGTCGGGAACGAGCAGTATTAGCCTGCTGCTTCAAGTCTGTCAGGTTTGGATATTTTTTCTTCTTCCCTTTCTTTTTCCCTCCTTTTCCATCATTTTTAGAGGAACCAAGATCCATTCCTGTAGCTGCTTCAACTTCTCTCATGAATTCTGGATCTCGCCACTGTTTAAAAGCAAAAGCATGCACTTTGAAACTCCAAACCCAGGTAGATTTTGCAGTCTCCTAAGGTACAGGTTCTTGTCACCGCTGGGCAAGGGCAGAGACGCTGTGCTCTAAGTTGAGTGCACAAAGGAAGGGGAGGATAAAGCAGTTAGCCAAAACGACAGATCTTGATGAAAAAGCTCTACCAGTCTGGGATTAGTATCTATTATTAGCTGCTGTAGATAAAACTGTTCTGTAGGAAGACTTAAGTCAAGTTTTTGCAGTAGCACAGTAGCAAAATTCCAAGGAAACTATTCCATATAGGAGAGGTGTCATAAACACAGTGATTATTATTTAGAAATAAAAAAAAAAAAAAAGCCAACACTGTAGCTGAGGAACTTATCTCCAGAAATAAATTCTGAATAAGCTAAAAAATAAACCTAAAAAAATGTAGTATGTCAAGCAGAGTGGGGGTGACAACATTGTAACTTGTCTGTATCAAAGAATTGTATTTGCTTCAAAACATGAACTGGTATCTGGCACCCAAAGAGCATTCTTGAATAAGACAACATGACCCTGTTGCCGTGAGCCCAATTTTGCGTCTGGAAAAGATATTACTTTTTAAGTATCCCACACTTGCTCAGTTCAATTATCTAAATCAGGTTTCTTCTTTTGACAATCACACAAGAGTTAATTTATCTCATCAAAAACTTGGTTTACAATTTTATCAAAACCTTAATGCTTCAGAATCCAACCATGCACTGTCAATGGATTCTGATCGTAAGTGCCACCACAGGAAGAAGCATGAACAATTTTGACTGTAAACTCTTGGAGGAAGCAGCGGTCTTCCACCTTTCGTATAGAGTCTTGCGTATCAGAACAAGGTAACATAGTACAAAGTAGAAAGGAAAAATGTGGCTAGAGGATGGATATTATCCAGCAGAAATTTAGAAAAATGGCATTGCATTATAAGGATTTTGAGTGTATGGGTTGGAAAAAATGTAGCAAGTACCATATCAAAGAGGTAACATGGTCTGGACTCAGTATAAACGTCAGAATTCTGTATTTTAACAACCAGTAATTGCCAGTCATTTGTCATATAGTGTCCCCATACGTGAGTCAGCCTTTCTTGCCTGCAGAAATCATACCACCAAATGTCTACTACTCTTATTTAACATCTTTGTAGATACAGAAAAAGAAACAGTCCTAAATAACTATGCAATTTCACTTATGTACCAAGATGGCCACTGAGTGTGACAAATACTGGTAACGACATTTCAGGAAGGTTAGAGGCAACGTCCTCACTTAAGAACGCCGTGTTTAGGAAAACCCAAGCAATTTTCCAAGGAAAGGTTAGATCTAACCTGCTATGATACATGAAAGCAAAGAGTGATTAGAATCCAACACACCAAAAAGCAAGAGGAAAATGAAGCTGTGCAAGAAGTGAGCAGGAGTAGCATAGAGGGAGAAATTGGAACATATATACTTGATAGATCATAAGACCTCACAGACTGCACTTTTTTTTTTTTTTTTTTTAGTGAAGGAATACAGAACAGCACAATTCAGATACGGGAACGATTAATCCAAGATTAAGGAAAACCGTCTAAACAGTTTATCTCCCAGTAATAAGAAGGCGTCACAGTTTAGGAACCCCGTGAATGGAGCAATTGTTTAAACACAACGAAAAAATGCCGGCATCCAGTAGAGATGAAATGAGCATTTGAGTAAAATGAAGGAGCAATTTAAAAGCCTTTGAGAAAAATCAATAGAATGCCAGGGAAGAGCAGCCTTTTTGAGCATTGATGGGCCCCTAAAGCTCTTCATACATTGTTACTGAGTTTAGCAGCAGGGAAAAGAAAATTACACAGTTTGCAAGGGTAGGCGGGAATCAATACTGTAGTTAGTAAAGAGATGCTATTTCACATCTGACTGGCCAGCGGCCTGCCTTCACCAGCCTGTCCTGATACCTGTTTGTTAACAAGTCACTAAGGGCTGAAAAACCAGATACTCTTCAGGGTTGACACAAAAAATAGGCACTTAATTTGCTCCTGTGTGCGAACTATTGGAAAAGGATGAACACTGCAGATTAGCAGGTCAGCGTAATCCCACCTGATTCATTGTTTCAGGACCAAAGAGCCCAAAGCATTTTGTGGACATTAGTGTAAAATTTAAAACTCTAGCTAAGTTAAAAAATGCTCCATCCTAACAATGCCAGTGTTGTCAAAACATAGTCATTATCACATGAACTGTATTACTTTCACATAATTGTTTTCCCCTTCAACCACACAAGGATGAAAATAAACCTACCAACCAACAGGGAAAAGACGTAGGAAGAATTTTGGTGGAATTTAATCATGCAACTGATCCCCAAATTTCAATGTTTGGCATTTTTCAAACTGTCGTCATTAGCAAATTATGTTGTCAATCGTAAGATCAAAGCTTTTACTGTACAGAGTGGGTCCCCACTTGTGTATTTTCCACTGCAGCACTGCTAAGACTTGCTTCAAGTCCCTTGCAAAAAACAAAACCCCCAATGCAAACCAACCAAACAAACCCCTCAACCCATAAGCCCAAAATAAACTAAACACCATTTTAAAACATTGACGAAAATATTATATAACAAATATAAAAATACTGAGGCACAGAAAAAAAAAAAAGAAAGCAACAAAAAGCAGTGGATACAGCTATTTAGTGATATCTGGTATACATATGGCTTTAGAAACCTGTAAGGTTTTGTCCAATAAATTAAGTGCCATAGCTTGTTCAGTATCTCCCCAGCCAGATGGGATGGGCCTTTATGTGACATCTCAGCTTAACAACGGCACTCAATAATGCAACACAGCAATGTCAACACCGGTTTGGGACTAACATACAGATCCTTGTGGGCCAGAGGTGAAAAGCCTCTAACAACACCATGCTGACACTGTAATAAAAATAAATATTACGTCTAGCCTCCAGCAAAGGCAATTTCACAGAAAAAAAAAAAAAATCAATATTTTTCAGTGCGAGTGATTTTTATACCGGAGTATTAGTTTCTAGTTTGAAACTAGTCGAGAACACCTACTAGCTTAATTAGCGAGTTTTAGTTTGTCATAACTAAGTTGGGACCTTTTCTTTTTAGCGTAACATCCACGCCCCTAGCCTGGTTTTGCTGTGACAGTCCACCTGTGCCCATGCTGTTAGCTGCATGCCAGTTTAGAGCACTTTGCTCCACCTGGACGAGGATGGACACTGCATGCAGATGAAGGATTTCGACACAGGGAGATTGCCAAGCACAGGCACTCAAAACCGGCCAAATCACTATTAAAGGAGACTGGGTGGGTGAGTTGTATGTTTAGATGCACATTCATTTGACATACACCTTTTTGGATAACAGATCGACAACTGTTCGTTATGCTCTGAAGAGGTTTCATGGAAGGTTCAGTAACCTCATTAATAATATATATAAACTGTGAAACTGGTGAAATACTGAGCTGTCTCTTAAGCTCTGACTGACTAACTCCTTAAAGGGAGTATACTGCAAGATATCAAAATGATAAAGCCTATGGGTAAGTTTAATTAGAATGCAGAATACTCACATAGAATAAATAGCTTAAAACAGAGAAAACTAAGACTTGCTGGTGGAAGGCAGATTGAATAAAAGCTTTGAAAACAAATCTGTCCCCTCCAGTTATAAACTATGTCTTTGCTGGATAGATCCCCCTCTCCCATCTTCCTTCGCAGTCCACCAACCCACAGTAGCTTCCTGGTTGCAGTGTCCCCAGCGCTCTACGAAAATCTACCTTCTGTCCATCACTTATGAGGTTTAATTGTACTATTGCAAAAAAGTCTCATTCCCCTTGGAACGGTCTACCTGCCTGTGTATTCATTGCTTGCTGTCTTTCTCATTGCCTGCAGTCCTTACCTAGCAGTCCAGAGCTTATATCCTGGCTAAAAGTGCCCAAATGATCTTGGGGAAGGATAGGCCTTCTCTCCAGAGTATTCCACACCTGAAAGCAGCAGCCAGGCTGCAAGGAACAGGCCATTGGTTTTGTTGCCCATTCCTATTGTTTAAAAACAAAATCCAGATTATTGCGCAGTAACACATAAACAGTTAAATAGCACAGGTCTGCTTCCTCCCTTCCTCAAGCCCATCTCAAATGTCATGCCTACTAGAACATGCAGACTAGTTACAAAGCCAATAAAGTCCAAGATGAGGGCTTCACTAGTTCAGAGTATTTTCTAGCGATGCTGCACAGATGCACAGCATAACAAAGCCAAGAATTCTCCTTCTAAACCACAAGTAGTAAGTGAATACATGTAGGAAATATAGAATATGATAGATATGCATAGATATCGGAAAAACAAGTTCCCACATTGTGACACAAAAACCCACTCTGCCAATACTCATGGTAACCCAGAATCCTAATAATATGATTGTTACATTACGTAAATTACAACTGTTAGGGACCAGTAAGATTAGATGACTTTTTCCGAAGCATGGCAACAGTAACTATTGAGCATTTCCCAGGAAATGCTGTTTAACTGTCCTTAAAACATGTTCCTTAAGATAAAGGTTGTAATTCGTCTGAGAAGTGTAAGGAACATTATGATAAATACTGGAAATGAAGAACGAACACAATGTTAACCTTACTCTGTGTACACGTGCGTTCATATTTACCACAAAAGCAAGAATCACTGCAAATGATCTGAAAATTCAAATCAACGGGAATTTAAATGAGAGAATGGGGTCAGGAGGAAATCAGAAATATGATTCAGTTCTGTGGATGTCAACCTGTGCCTGTAGCAATAAAAGAATCATCCCTCTCCTTCCATATAGCCTGTCTCATTTGTTGTCCAACCTCTATCTACACTGTATCTATATATATAGATACAATATATGCAATATATAGATACAATGTAGATACACCTAGAAAATTACTGTCTAGATTGTAAATATGTATTGTAGTTATTGTATATGTGCTTGTATATATATTTTTATGCAATATTTGCAATACAATTTGCTTACATTTAAAGCTTGTCTCCCACCTCTGTCTAAAACTTCTCCTTTGGTGTGGTTTTTTTTGTTGTTGTTGTTTGTTTGGTTTTTTGTTTTGTTTTGTTTAAGATGCTGTGCAGGCACAAACCTGGTTGAGCCGCTTGCTTCTCAAACCGCATCTTTTCTTCTCTGGCTCTGTCCTCTGCATTAATGGGAATCCCAGATTCATCCCGAGGAATTATCTTTCCATGGAAAGGGCACTTCAGAAAGAAAAGGAAAAAAAAAATAATCTCAAAACTTCTGGGTGAAAGGAAAATGTTTATGTGTTATTCAACATAGCTTAAAGCCAGACACTGCAATCAAGCAACAAAACTTTACATTTGATCCCCAGTCCCCCTGAGAAAGCATCAGGATCCCATAAACATGATGTGTTTAACATATTCAGAATCTCAAAAAAACCAAAAAAACAAAAACCACCTTTTTGTGATACGAATATCCAATTTCAAGAGGCCGGGAAGCACATCCTGCAAATCTGGAACCTGGGCACCAGTGCTGCATTGTATTTTGTTGTTTATGCTATATCCCTACCCTGTAACAATCCCATTTCAAGTATTTTAATGCATTTAGGTCCTTCAATCTCACATAACACAGGAAGAGCAGGGATATTAGAACAAGGTATTTAAACAAAGTATTTCTGCTCAATGGGGCTCATAATTTGGGGCTGTGTTCGATTTAGCTTTCATAAAAACTAATTTGTAAATAAAATATCTTTACCCCTCAGACATCCCCATTTCTAAAACCAGTTAATATCAAATATGCCTCTAAATGAAGAAAACCTTTTGGCAAACAACTAACTGTCTCTGCTTCACTGTCAGGTACTCAAACATCCCAGTAATAAATATATTATAAATACCTATGATGAATGCCAAAAATACTTGAGAGTTCTTTAAATGCTTACAGCTTCCTTACAGAAAGGATGCTTCTCATATGAAGCACATAACAACAACAAACTTCTCCAGATACAATTTTCTTTCAATGCATTGACCTATATTTACATATATAAATGGATATATATAAATTTACATATATAATCCAAACTTTTATGGACATGTTTTAATGAGATCTTCTCCACAGAGCACATATCCTGGAAGTTACGTTACTTGGTGCCCACCTTAATCCGATCTTGTCTTTCACACAGACTTCCATCAGGCATTGGTGCTCGACATTTATGTTTCACTGGTTCAAACTTGCCAGCAAATGTTATATATCTAGTTTTTAACATTTCAGTTATTTCTTTATTTTCCACCTCTTCCTCTACTTCACTGGGTGCCCAAAATCGATGCTCAGAAGTAAATCTGGGAAAACAATGAATGAAAATTATGTACAAAGCTGTAAGAAAGCACATAAAGATGCCAGTACCATCCCCATGGTAAACTTAAATGTAAAAGGAAGGGAAGCTTTATTAGTGAATCAGAAAAACCTCAGAATCTATCGTTATTTCTTATGACACCTATATTATGAAGATGGGTTTAAAATATCTCCAAAGCCTGTTGAGTATTGATTTCTTGTTTAACCTGCTAACCTATTACATGTCTTAGCTCTAGTTCATGATCTGACAGAGTCAGTTATCTGATATCCAGTTTCAGTGAACAACTTTGTGATTCTGTAGCTAACGTTCTTCATAACAAAATACTTCTATGATTAAACACAGAAGACAGACCAGGGAGGAAATTGTTTGACCTTAACTTGTTTGATCTTATTCCTGGTAGCTGTGCTCCTGTAGCACCAGAGAAGCAGAAGGTGAAATCTGAGTGTGTTGCAATATACTTGCACCAAGGAAAAGAGCAAACAATCAGCTAAGGTTTATGGAGATTCTTTCTTCCAGGTTCTCCTATACAGTGTCCGTAAGTCTAAGAAACTTATTGGATGTTCCTCTAGGAAATTAAGCTAATCCATTGAAAGTCTATTTTAAAATTAGAGCTCTTAGCTATATTTACAGACACATATAAGCAAATACTCTCTTTGTTAATCTGCTGTAAAGAAGATCAGACCATGCAAGCAGACATGAGGAGAGGGAAGGAAGGGGAGCAAGGACCCTTAAGTGGTGTAGTATTTTCAAATTTTCTCAGCTGTATTCATATAATTTTATTTTAGCCATCCTCGGCTGCCAATAGTCTGTAATGAGAAACAGGCAACCCCAGAGAGAAATTACCTGACTCATTTTAGGTGCTAATCTTAGGAGGCAATGACTGTCCCTTGATGGTAGATGTTTCTCCTAATCATGAAAAGAAATTAGAATCATAGAATTACTAAGATTGGAAAAGACCTCTAAGATCGTCAAGTCCAACTGTCAACCCATCACCACCATGTCTACTAAACCATGTCCCAAAGTGCCATGTTTACACGTTTTTTGAACAGCTTCAGGGATGGTGACTCCACCACCTCTCTGGGCAGCCTGTTCCAATGCCTGACCACTCTCAGTGAAGAAATTTTTCCTACTATCTAATCTAAATCTCCTCTGACGCAGCTTGAGACCATTTCCTCTCATCCTTTCGCTAGTTACTTGGGAGGAGACCAACACCCACCTCACTACAACCTCCTTTAAGGTAGTTGTGGAGAGCAATAAGGTCTCTCCTCAGTCTCCTCCTCTTCTCCAGGCTAAACAACCCCAGTTCCCTCAGCTGCTCCTCATAAGATTTGTGCTTCAGTCCCCAGCTGCACTGCCCTTCTCTGGACATGCTCCAGCACCTCAATGTCCTAATATCCAAATTAGGGCGACCAGTTTAAGTTTAGATATCTGAAGTTAAAAAACAACAATCCTATCCCAAATTTAAGGAAATATGAAGTGAAAGGAAAAAAATACAGCTAAATGGAAATATCTAGATGACAGTTGTCTTGATAAGGACTTAAAATTCATAAAGAACACTTTATAATCCATTTCTTCCACATAGTTCTTCCACTCAATCAGCGCCAGACTAATTTGAGAGGATTTTCTCTATCCATATCCAATTCCCCTCACTCATTAATATCCTTGGGCATCATCCTCACTTCTGAGACTTTGCCTTCTGTAGCCTGCAGAGCCATATATACATGAAGACTGGCTTCACTAATCACAATGATCTCAATTCAGCAACGCACATAAGCCAATACTTAAAGAATTACTTCAGTGCACCTGAAGAGTTTTGATGAATTTTATCTAAGCAAGTTTTCAGCAGATAGTAAGAGGGGGCGGGGGAAGAAATCTGGAGGAAATTATCTGACCGTAGCAACCTACAACATACATAGCTGCTGGTTTTACTGCAATACTTGACCATTTACAACTACGTAAAGAGATTAGAACTATGTGAAAAAAGGGATTAAGCAATTTTGAAGCCATTCTGTGATTTGCCAAATTATCAGAAAAATGTTCAAGAAGTAAAATCCTTGTTAAAGAGATTAATGCAATCCAATAATTTTCTCATTAAATATACCTTGTTAGTGCCAGAAAAATTCTAACCTGCCATAAAATACAAATAACTTTCTTCTAGTATATTAGGGCATAGAGGCAAAAGAGTTATAGTGGAGGCTAAGTTCAACATTAAACACAGTAATATGTTTCCACAATTTTTGGTTTAAAAAAAAAAAAAAAGTTTTCAACCACACCAATGTGCAAACTATAGCCAGAACAAAAAAGCTCTGAGAATCTTTACAATATACTAATATGACTTTAGTCAAATGTTTGAATGGTTCAGTATTTCAGCTTCAGAAATTGTATGGCAAGATTGCACAATAGACAGTAAATAAAAGAATGAAAAATATTTATTTGTTTAGTTTTAATACAATCCTGAAAACAAGACTGACTGCTAACTGCTCTGTGTTACTAACCTTACAGACAGAAGGAGGAGAAAGCATTCCTAAAAAGACACCATGCAGGATTTCTATGTGCAACGTAGTCTTACAGAATCTTGTAGTAAAATTCTCATGTCCTTTGGCCTGAACTCCCCTCCCCCTCTAAATCGTCAAATTACAGTTACATGAGAATGAAGAAGAATTTAACAGTTGTGCATGACAACTTTTCCAATTAGGAAGAAGTTCTATTTAATATTTTGACTTCCATCTGAAAGATCTGCATCAAACAAATCTCAAGGAAATTAAAATTATGTTTTATTCTATATATCATTGATTAGTATTTGGGAACTAGACTTAAAACAGTCTGGTTCCTGCACAGATATTAATAAATATTATTATCTACTACAAGCATATAAATTGTTTTCTCCCAGCATGACTTAGAAGCAGGTGAGAAGAGAACAAAACAGTGCTAAATACCAAAGTTTTCTGATTTCCTGCTGTTGTAATTTAAGCAATGCTTTAAAAGGGCAGAACTTGAGATCTTTGTGTGAAAAAAATGATACATGTGACAAATAAAACCTTTTTGTAAGAGGAATCAAAAAGGGAACAGATAATCAACTAGAAGATCAACACCTCACTCACATTCATAGAAAGAGTGTTACTGACCTAGACAAATAACAGAGGCTTTAATGGAAATTACATAGCCACACATTAGGAGAAATAAAAGACAAGTCATGGTTAACTGAAATCTAAAAGAAAGTCCAGCTCCTGCAGAAATATTGCACTCTTTCAACAAATTTATATCAATTTTGTTCCTAAGATGATGGGAAGCTTATTGAAAGCTTGAGTAAATACAAATTCTAAAACCAGTATGATGCATACAGAGATCTTGGAACAAGTGCTAAATGAGCCAATTCAAATATCCTAGTCATAGTCATAAAAAGTGCTGCATCAGCTAATTTACTCTGCCCCCAAGAGTAAGCTGAGTAAGCTGATTTAATTCAAGGAGGAGGATAGATGAGTACAGAAGGCCCATGCTATCCAAAACAGTTGGTTAAGCTGGCATAGCAGTCGCTACACAGTACAACACTGCGCAGTACACCCCTCAAAAGAAAAGTACTTCTACAGCTTTATAAATTAATTTTTAAAGTTCTTAAACTAGCTTAATGAGTTGTGTGAGTAAAGGCAGAAGAGGGGAAAATGGTTCAGCACAAACTTTTTGTAAAGCCTGCAGTTACTGTGTCTTGAGAAGGTGACAGTTCACGATTTACCAGCTAAGCAGAATTTTAGCAAATCATCTTCCTGGTAGCTGCATTCTCATTATCAAGATCTTAATTTGTTGTAAATGCTGTAATTAAGTAAGTGTAGAGTTAAATAGGTGAAGGGGAAAGTTTTTCCACCTCAGATTTTAAAAATTCAAATTCCATACACATTCTATATGTGTTGTCTGTTTTTTGTGTTAGCTTTTTTTCCCCCTAGTCATCTTATAATGACAGTACGTGTACATCTAGAAAAGTTAAAGGAGTTGACCAATGACTACCTGAATTTTTCAGTAAATATATTTTATACCCAAGGGTCAATGGTATTGTGTGTGCAGAGTTACTTAAATTATCTTTAGTTAGATTGGCATATCTGTAGTTATAGACTATAAGGTTGAGAAGTGTGCCCTCTATTTTATTGGAAAGCATAAAAATAAAACAGTACAGCACAAGGTAGACAGGTAGTGAAATATGCTCCTGATTTCACTTATGACTTGAATAACTCATTTGCAATGTAAAATAAAGCCTTACTACCTTTTTGGCATTATCACAGACAAATGCTTCTTAAAGCCCTGCTGAAAATCTTAACCATTTTATAGGCTTTGAAGAGCTTACACCACATGAGACAGAACCCAAGGCTTGGAGTGACTGTGTAAAAGCACTATTATGCATCAAATTTCACTGGCTTTCAATAATATTCAGCATTTTATGCAATCAGGTACAGGGGCAACGCTTTCCTCTTTTTTTTTTTTTTTTTTTTCCTGCAAACACTGTCTTCATATTGCAGTCATGGGTTGGGGTTTTTTGTTTGCTTTGATAAGAAAACAAACTAAGTTAAAGTAATACTGCTGAGAATATATGAGTTTGATTTTCAACCCAGCCAGTCAAAGATTTTTGCCTTTTTCAAGCCAGGTATGGTATACACTGATACTAAAGTTCTGGTGGACTTAAATGAAATTTATAAATAGAGGGAATACTTTGCATCCCAACTTTCACATAAAAATAGTAGTGCTAAAAAGGGGTTTTAAAACCTGCTGGAAACATGTTCTGACGTATACCTACCATCTCTTCTCCCCAGCATTGCTAAAGCTTTCCGGAAGTCAGCAATGCTTCACATCCAAGAAACACAAAATCTTCCCAGACAGGAATGGAAAGTGAGAGATCCAAATTCAAATCCTGTAACTGCCACCTATTTCTTGTGCGACTGAACAAGCATATCAATTTCCTCACTTACCACTCTGCAGAGTCAGGAAAAATACCCCTGACACCTTCCCCAGCCTTTCTCCTACCTTGCCTTCTATTTATTTAGACTGTAAAGTCCCCAGCAGAGGGACCGTCTATCATGCGCTTGCATAGCACTTTGCATAATGAGGTACCAATTTAAACTGGAGTAAGTGATGCCATGCTGCAAATAATACACAAACATGAAAGAGCAGGAAAAATGTGCTTTGAAGCATCAAAGGATATTTAATTAGTATCACATCTTCTCAAAACAAATAACATTTTAAGGTAGAATTTCCGACTTTGTTTATGGGTCCTACTGCACAAGGGAAAGAAGAAATGTAATTATCAAAAGAAATAGCAGTCACCCTACTGCATGACCTCTGAGTACAAGTAAATCTATATATTTGTTTAGTTTGTCTTAAAAGAAAAAGAGCATTACTTGAGAATCTTCCCAGCACTTGGCTGATCCTGTCCCCAGTAGTGAAGATCTAATCCAAAAGGCATGAGGGGGGCTTTAGCTCTTTCTTCTTCTAGTTTTCTTCTCTTACTGTCAGGCTCTTCCAAAGCTGCTGGCTCAGTAGTTGCAGAGTCACTGGAGAAAAATGATGAAAAGTCAATACAGAATAGCAATGATCACAACAACTTTTTCTCTTTTTTTCATTAGATTTTCACACCAACACTAATATTATCTTAGATCTAGGACTACAAATACCTTTACAGGATTGATCTTTTTTTTAAAAAAAAAAAAGAAAAAAGAAAAAAAAGGATATAGACCATAACACTAAGTACAGCACACTGCACCATGAAGCTTAACTGCACATTCAGCTAAAGGTGGATAAAATGCATTATACCATGGGTGTCGAGGCCTAGAGATCAATGGGGGCAGTAGTGGAACACACACGCTGTACTGTAATGAGAGCTACTGATGCAGCAAACTATTTTTAGAATGCTTGCTTCGGTAAACTCATGCCCACATTTGCATGGCACTCACACAGATTGCAAAGTCTTTGATTGTGTTGACAAAACTCCATCTTGCAGACTTACAATAGTCATTGTGCAACACCACCACAGAATTCACTACTCAAAAACCAGAGTACTGCTGTGGAGACCTTCCATGGCTATTCATTGATAGAGCTGCAAATGGTCTTACCGAAACATTAACTTTTAGGAGATTACAGGTCAAAATGCACACCTGAATACTCCAAACTCCAGAGTTCTAACAAAGTAACCCCCTTTCTCTTTCTGAGATTATGTTCCACTTTGCTAGTTTTCGGAGGCTTTTCTGACCAATGCAGAAGTGTCTTTTCAGGCACATGTCACTAAGTAGATTACTTCAGTCTTATCCCTAAATCACAGATAAATGCTAGACAAGGCTGGAATGTCACCAAGCACTGAATAGGATTGACAACAAATACGTCTTTGGAATCAGTAAAACACACCTCCAGGCAGCACTGCCAGCCTAAGTCACTAGGAAGCAAGGGACAGTCGAAACTACTTTCTAATTTAGCATTAGGATACGTTCCGTTTAGTTGCAAACCAAAAATTACCCCAGTAAATGGGGATGGGTTTTTTGTTAGGACAGGAGGGAATGTTTTATGTTTTCACAGAGGCCATTTACACCAAATAAAACCTAAACCAAGTGAGCAGTAAAATATTCCTGAAGAGCCTGGTGCAATCACTAACAAAATCCTCAATATTAAGCAGTGAATATAAATCTCAGTAAAAGAATTGTAACTTCAAAATGAAACCAAGACAGCCTTAGCAGCTTGCCTAGTTCATCAGCACTTTTCTGTGTGCTTTCATGAGTAATACATGCAAGTAAGAGCAAGAGGTTTCTACAAGAATTAAAACAAAGATAACCTGGCATGTGGAGGTGGTAACTTTGGTAGTTTGTCTCTTATGAGTTTCAGTGTGGCAGCTGCACAGGTTGGATCAAGTTCGTCTTCATTCCCTTTCAGCTGGGCACGAGAGCTCAGCAGAGCTGGTCCTGTTGAAGTCTTCCCCAGCGGTGCTTTTGGAGGTGACTGGGGTTCTAGCCCTGCAAAAGAACTCAGTGTTTAGGAGGAATCCACTTGTCCCACCTTCAACACTTCGCAGCAGGACCAAATAGCTCAGGATGCTGATTACATGTCTGACTGCTTTCAATTCATGTTAGACATCCATCCCACTCATAGACTGGTATTTCTGCCTGTGAATTTTTTCTTGTTTTGAGACAGAAACTAACTACAGCGAATCAGCTTTTAACTTTGTATGACATAGTATGATGACAAGGAATGATATTACCTCACCTTGGAAAGGAGGATTTTAATGATACAGTTCTACCTAAACTACAAGACTGCTCTTTGTATGTAAGTCTCTAGTATCAAATCAGCTTGTGGGTATGTCTTTTCTGTACTCAAGGTTACATCAAGGTAAAATAGAAGAAAGGAACTATTGGCACTACTGTTTAACACCTAGAGTCCCAAAAGAAATCCAAGAGCAGTAGAAAGCAAAAGGAAAGGCATACATCCACATCCTCCTGTGTGCTAGGATTAATTCTTTGTGGTGTCTCAGCAAAAAGTCCTATTAAAACTCTCACAGCCTGGCAAAGAGACCCCACTTCTGGGTGGGGGATTCACTGCAACACAGGACTGACGAGAACAGGAACCATCGTCACCCAGCATGGCTGGCAGGGAAGCACAGCCAGTGAAAAAACAAAGTGTGTGTGAGGTACGTCCATGTTCTTTGATGATTCTCAGCTACCATACTGACCCTTCAGACCTGAGAATGTAAACCAAAATATCTCTTTTTTTCCCCTTCCTGACTTTTAAGAGGCAGCACCCCTGAGAATAGTCGAGTTTTGATTCCTAAATACATCCGCAAACAGAATTATCTAGAGAACATTCTCCTTTCACAGATACTGAAACACACAACATGCCAAGATAAAATATCTAAGTGCTGGCAGAAGCAATGAGTTTAACCACAGAGTACGCTCAAGAGACAATAAATGTCCAGGCTACACCTGAAGAACAAGCCCAGTGCAAGGCAGCACTAGGCATTGATGTTCAGCACCAGCAGCTCAGTGGTGGGGCAACTTAATTACTTTATTCAGCGAGATTAGACAGTCAGCATGGACTGTAATGATGCAATTAGACAGGCTGAGCAGTTAGACAGCACATGCCTCCACTCACTGAGCTAGAGAAGCAACTCTATTAGCTGGCAGTAGTAACAAGAACTTTTCAGCCAACAACAGCTAAAAAAATGGAGAGATGTGATCCCTCATGCTAACGCAACAGACTACATTTGCCCCCTCAGAAAGCCTTTTTATGAAAGAATTGATTGAAATGCAAGGCCTCATCCCTCAAAAAAAACCCAAAAAAACCAAAAACCAAAACAAAACCAAAAAACCCAACCCTAAATTAACACAAAAAAAGTCATGGCTTCACAAAACTAAAGTTTTCAGCAAATTATCTCAGCCTTCTTATGAAAAGCAAGCAGAGTTTACCTAACATGTTTTAGCCATTATTTAATTGGGGCTCTTAGTCTCTTGCCCACTTCTAGCCAGCCCTGAAGCTGTATCCAGAAGTATTCTTGCTTTGCTGATTTTGTTTGCTAGTCACTAAATGTATCACAAGACATCAACTAGAAAAGGAAAAGGTATTGTGGTATCTATGACCTGCCCTCTGAGTGGGAAACTGCAGGACCCGTAAGTGGCAAGTAGCTTTGGTACACAAACTATTTTCATTTCAGAGAAAATCTTATTTTTCCATAAACAAATCTTCCAGTAATTCATCCTGATCTCGATTCATTTGCACCACCCCGTAACCTGTGGGGTGCAACCACAGAGAAGGCATTGCCTGACTCAAGCCACAGGTCATGTTGCTGAGGTCGCAACCTTCTAGATCCACCGCCTAGGTACACATGGGCCTACATTTTCCAAGTACCTAGATCAGGAGCTGGGTCGTAGTTCCTGGACATCCTCTCCCCAGAGAGAGCTGACAAACCCAGTTCAAAATCCACAAAGCTAGAGCCCCTCAGGAGGGGAGGGGAAACAAAAGTAGACATCCAGTTGGATCTGGCTTGTGTGCACGTGTAGCCCTTAAATTTTGCTGCATACAGCAAATGGTCACTTGAGTCATTCAGATCTTCTGAATACAACAGACTGCAGAGAGACAGTGCACCCCAGAATGCTCTCAAGGATGAGGATTTTTCTAAGACCATCTGAGACCCTTACGTTTCTTTCCTTCATGTAACAATGAAGGAAAATGTTTTAAGGGCAAGGTGATCCAGGGTAAAGGCCGGTAACAACTGTGGCAGATGGCTTACCTGCCCCTTTCAAAACAAGGTGGGGAAGGAAATAAGATCTGGAGAAGGAAAGAGGATGAGAGACCACTAGCCACCAGCAGTTAATAAGCATTCATAGAGGTTTCTGTCTTCTCCTCACTCTCCCACAACTCATTCTTTTTGCTTAGTCAGTGTATGACAAAGAAATGTGGACCATTTCAACAAGACAGTTGAGTCAAGTTGTGTGTGATAGTATTTTCCCATGTCCATGGAGACATCAGACCCAGCTCTGGCAGGTTGATGCATTTCACCTTTCCTAAGAAAAAACTACTTGAGTAATGTGCAGATACCCTGCAGGAGTGAACACACATCTGAGAGTGGGTATTTCAGCAGCATCAGTCCTGCAGCTGTCCCACAAAGATGTCAAGTTCCTGACTGACTGAACATCTGCAGGCAGCAAGCAGCGCAGAGTGGACTAGAAGACATTCACCACAGTCTAAAGCCAGTGGCAAAGCCAGCTCTTCCCTGGCTCCCTGTTCCGTTCTCTGGAAAACACCCCAAAACCAAAGCCCACGTTCCTAAGGCAGGGCATCCTGAAAGACAGCGGCTACTCCAGCTGTCCAATGCTTCCTGGGAATTGAAGTTAGCATGGACTGTGATGCAAAGGAGGATCGTATCTTTTCAATTTTTGTGTCCTCAGATAGGAGGTGAGAACCTGCCTACCAGCTGTAGACAAGACACAGGCCATCTTGCTGTTGGGTGATGATGGTGCTAATGAGCATGCCTGACACTACTACTCCCTGACTCAGTCATGCCCACATCACATTCTCACATGAAAGCAATGAACATGCCACATTCACCTTGTTATCTAACTTTCCTTCCCAAAGTAAACAAGGCTTTAAAGAACATTGTTAAAATCATTTAAAGGACTAATCTGCATTGGAAAAAAGGTCTCAAAATTAGCAGAAGGACTAGTAGTAAGCAAAAAGATAATTAAGCATAATAGGATGGAACTAAGCAGAGAAATATCTAGGCTAAATAGCAAAAGAAATGATCTCATGACATTTATTAGGCCGTGGACTTGCCGTTCAAGAGGCAGGAAGGGAGCAATCTTGAATTTTTGTATATGGAAAGGGAGAAGGATAGGACTCCATCTCAGCTCCTGTCATAGGCTAGGAAGGGAAAAAGCCCTTTGCAGGTGCTTTGTATCAAAGCGAAACAGAATTAACCCAAAACATTCTGTTAGAACCACACTTTGGAATCACCAGGATTTGGAAAAGTAAACTTCCTTTTATGACGGAAACAGTTACAAACAAACGGGCCCTTTGGCATGAAGAAAGTTAACTGAGAAAAATATGTGATAGACTGTATCTGTAATGTAGAATTACTTAGACTGTATTTAACATTTAAAATTGCCTTTTTTTTTTTTTTAAGGACAAGAACACCTTTCTGCAAAGCATTGTTTAAAGCAACGGTTTTGAGAGCACTTGTATGCATACTATTTACAAACTGTCTTGAAGTCAGAAGGTAGTAGGTGAGTGTCTCTCACCACACCTTTTTTCCTCTTCAGTGACAATATGTGCATATGTATTAAAAGTTCTCAGGAAATCCTAGTTTTGATTCCATTTCTTTCCTACAATGCTTATGGAAAGCATGATTGCTCATTCCCTATGCTGATATTGTTTGACGGGGAGGGGATGTGAACAGCAGAGACAAGCAGTCAGCAACACACAGAAAAGGCAAGAGAGATAAATGGACAATGTGACATTTAGAGAGATAAAAATCACATCCAAAAGATCAATATAGGAATTCTTAAGAGTTACAAGAACAAAATATTTTCCCATTGATTTCTTATTTTAAACCATTAACGGAAAAATGGCTAAAGGTAAATACACTACAACATCAGTAACACCACCTCTATTGTGGATTTAAAATAAAAAATTGTTTATACAATTAGCTTTTTCTAACAAGATAAAGACAAGAAGCACCATGCAGACAGCCCTGGCTGAATGGTATCCGATATCAGGGTGGGGTTTTTTTGTTTTGCTTTGTTTTGAAGACATAGATGGGATTAAGGGCAGTTTTAAAAGTAAAATTTAAAGTGTATTTTATTTAACACAAGTACAGTACCTGGGTTCAAATTGTTCCAACAGCAGCTTTTAGAAAGAATCATAAAAATGTTCAAATCCCCTTTTTTGTTTAAATTGACCAAATGGCACCTATTTGCCTGAAGCAATAAAGTAGACCATGTTCACAAGATAAATCGATAGAAGGAAAGAGAGAGGCTGGGGTTTCAGCTGAAGTTAGGCTGCTGAATGCTGACATTATTGATTTTAGCTAGTTCAGCTGGCCTTGTAATTAAAATGTAAATTTGAGAAAGAGATTATGTCCTGACAGAAATGGTGGGATTAGGTGGAGATAAAAGCCCCTCAGTGAAAATTCAGAGAAAGAGCAAGCACAGGTTTCCTCAGCTGTGCGGATTTAGACGAAATCTAGCTACTTCAGATTCACTTAAGTTTAATTGAAAAAACGAAGATAGAATATAAACAAGTATTATAGACTTCAACTTTCCTGAGGAGAAAAAAAAAATAATTTCTGTTTCCCATTTGCTGAATCTTAGTCAAGCTGAATGTATGTGATTTATATTAGTACAGACACTCTGCAAGACAGCCAGGAAAATCCAGCAGTTCAGGTACAGTATTTCCCCACTTACCCTCTACTGTGCTCATAATGAAAAAAACTGTGTATTTTACTCAGGAAGCACAATAAGCTTTACTGCTAAGTGAAGAAAACTTCGCAAAGCTTACTTCATATGGACTGGCAGACCTGAGGGTTCAAGTCAATGTCTGAGGCATTGCTTCCAAACAACATCAGAGTTTCAGGATCAGTTCTACTACACCTCTCCGTGCACAAAATTAACAGAGATGATCATATGGTAGGAAGATTTCATTATTTCTGCAGGTTCTGCTACTCATAAGGGATGGAGATATGAACTACATGTCATTCCTGAGAGATATCTGATCTTTATGAAACCATCACAAATTAAAGGAATATCCAGGTGATGTTTGGTGGGGGTTTTTTTGTTGTTTTTTAATTGGGATCAAATTTATCTCTCTACCTAAAAAAAACCAAGTCAGACACTTTTCTTGTTAGTATCGCTTCATCTACACAGAATTCTAAAGTGAGGAAAAAAGTGATAAAAATATCCATTATGAACAAAACCTTAAAAATATTCATACAAGGATTAGACTGATTAAAACACCATTTATTGTGGTAGAAAACTTCCTCTTTAATTTCAGATATCTTACCCTTGAACACCACCGAACAAATTGCTGTCTGCAGCTGCTAGGGAAGGATGCTGAAATGCCAGAAGTGGCTTTAGCAAATACTCTCACAGCAGTTATAAGCTGTGTGTGCACTCAAAGCAACTTATCACATGGACAACTGCACATATTAATATTTCTGTATAAATTACACTACTTTTAAGAAGTTGTCAAGGGGCCTTTTATAACCAGAGATTTTAAACAACTAAAAATATGCCACCAGCACCTTGGAATGCAGCTATGCTCATTTACACTTGGCTAAAATTTTAGAATTCTACTCTGGAAATTCAAATTAAAGAAAAAAAAGCTAACAACTATGTTAGTTAACTAGAAGAGTTCATTAACATTACATAAATACTTTGTTTGGCTTACTGGAATTACAGAGTATGTTTATTTGTTATAAAGTTAATTCTCATTAATTAAACCTATTTATTATTGTTTTACAATCATAACTAAGAATTAGAATAAATCAAAGAGACAGAATTTAGATTAAAACCTTTCTACACCTTACACACTGATCTTTTAAACTTCTTGTTTATCATTTTGCAGTCCCTGGCCATTGCACAGCTCCTATGAAGTACACTACTATCACAAACCACTCAGAAGTAATGCCAACATCCTGTGCAGTGACTATTAATTTCTAAGAACTTTAGTAGGAATCAAATATATCCCATGTCCTGTCAGATTTATACAGATTTTTTCTCCTACATGGATGTAGAAGTATTTTATTGGAAGTGCTAATCATGTTTTTTAGTAAATGTGCAAAGTTATCTTCGTTTCAAATACCGTATCATAGTAAGTTTTACTCAAGTATTGTCCTAAATGTAGCTATATAGAATATGTGTTTGTCCATATACAGGTATATTCAAAACACACTCATATAATGATGCAACCTCACTTGTAAACTTACATGCTTCGAAACTTAAATACTTCTAATGTATATGTTAAGAAAAATTGAGAGCACACAAAAATATTTGATTATAGCAGTTCAGGACTGAGGTCCTAACTTCAATGCTGAATATCTGTTAATCAATGGATGCTATTTTAATCATCTAACAACTATGATTTTTTTTTTAAATGATTTATAGTAATAGTAACAAAAAATCTCATTCTAGACTCTTGTCTAGGGAGAGAAATAAAACTGTGTTAATTGCATTTTCCAAATTTGGGAAAAAGGAACCCAAATTTCACAGGGCAGTGAAAGGTACACAGGCAATTCTGCCTGTCCTTCTCCCTGCAAAACCCGATTTGCTTTTTCCCCTTGAAGAAGTCAAGTAACACCCATAAGTCCCTAGTTAGCCTAGATAGCGTAATTCTAAGTCTCAAATTCAGTTTGTGAGAACTGTGTGTCATACACTCCAAAGTACACAGGTTTGTTTTCGCTGTGGTCTCCACTGAGCTCTTCCTCCATTTCAAACTGTCCTCCGTGTTCTTCACATGCAGGAACAATTCCCTCAGGAAGTTCCTGAGATATGGAGACTAGAAAAATCAAACCAGACTAAAAAGCTATTACGCTTTTAAAGCAGAACCCAGACAAACTGAGAAATCATTGTGGTAAGGAAAGGAAAAGCTTAAGTACCATTTTTAATTTCTATTTAGCCAGCACATGTGTGTCTATTTAGTGATTCAACAGTCAGTAGAACCTCAGCAACTTAATTCCCAAATAATGACATCATCAAAAACACTTGTTTTCATTATAAGTAAGGTAGGGCACCATCACAGTGGTGCACATTTTTAAGGCCTGTAGCTGATGAAAGCAATTGGCCAGACTGCTCTTCAGACATACAGCTCACCCCAAATAAACCCACCTTACATTTTGGATTAAATCCTGCTACCTGTTAGCAACAGAAGCCGCTGTACCAATCCCACACCTGTGCTCACTTATTTGCACTGCGTCATCCTTGAGTCAAGTCTGCTTCATAATCATTGCCAGGATAATCCATCTCTCAACACCTTACCATTTCAAATGCTATTACAAAATGGCTTTTAGTTAAGTTTTTCGAATATGCCTACTACTGGGAACTCTAATCAATCCTAATAACAGAAAATTAAACGAAGTATTTTCCCACAAGACTAATAGGCACTGAAAACAAGTCTTTCACTGAGTATTTCAGAGATGTTTAGATGTTGTAGTTAGGGATGTAAACTCGACACTTAGAATTTGTGCTCTTTCCCTGTGATTTCCAGATTTTTCATGTGTACTATTAAAACCCCCCAGAGAACAGAGGAAAATCTAACTGTAGAACCAACAGATAATCATTCTGTATCAACTAAATCTGTTAGATGCTTTCATGGAGGAAACTAGACCAGTATGAAAGCCATCATTTCTTCACAGGTCAAAATAAGTGGTTTCTATTTCACCTTATCAACACCCACATATGTGCTCTTTTTGCCACATTTAGCTTTAAATCTGTGATATAAACCAGCAAAACAATCTTTTTATGGGAGAAACTTCATTTAGATGTAGGATAAAAGAGTACATTACTATTGTGCATAGTAATTAAACCCACTGTTTTCCTACATCAAAAATGAGGGAGAACTAAAAGAGTCAGCATAGTGAAGCTACACAGCAGTACACGTGGTTAGATAACATGCAAGGCTTCCAGTTCAGTGCTGCTGTTCTCAGCGTGACACAGATAAAACATTAGTACTTGACCATACAAAAACATTTGAAAGCACTTAGAAAATATTTTCTGTAGGGAATAAAAGAACCAGATTCAAATAAACTAGTAATTAATTTTCCTATTTTTTTTTTAATCCTTAATGATGATTCTATTACATTCCACATTTCCAAGGCAACTTTGCTTTTAATCATTGTGTCCCCTGCATCTTGATGGATGCTGGTGAAGAGAATAAAATTTAAAAACAATACGCATGAAAGCCTGCTGCCTAGGTACAGATTAGAGTATAACTAGTCAATACAAACAAGTGGGATTTTCTGCACAAATACCCTGAAATACATGACTTTTACAGCTTCAAATCTGAAAATTCAATCATGCATTTGTCTATGCAGTATTTTATTGCTATTTCTAATACAGGCTTTTTAATGTTCAGAGAAAATGCAAAAATCTGTAAGACCCTCACACCTTTAATGAATGGTCACAATAGCAAGTTTATTCATGTTTCTAAAATGCTTAGTGAGAGCTGCACTAGAATAGCTTGTATAGTCTGAAGCACTCCCAATTCTATGTAAAAAAACAGGTGCCAACTTCTCTACTAAGGAAATGCTCTGGTTCTGTACACCTTATTTGTTCAAGTGGGGTATAAGCCTTCTTACTCATGTTGCTATAACATTTCATACAAAAAAGCCCCCCAAAAGAGGCTACTTAACACACAGAAAAGACATGACCCAGACACCATCAGATTAGGAAAGGCAGTGCAGGAACATATAACCCACAAAGGCACATCACACTGTGATGGGAAGAGGGAAGAATTTCTGAAATGGATGGAACTAACCCTTGGGATTTTAGAACTGCAGCTTTGATCCTGATATGAAAGAAATCCCAAGCAGGCTTTAAGATGTAATGTGAACCACCATCAGGGACCTAAAAACATTTTGGCTTAAGGCTCAAATACAAGAGAAATAATCTGATCAACCAGATCTGAAATAATGATTTGTTTTCTTCACTGTACAGTCATTTCTCATATAATTGTGGATAAGGATGAAACTTTGTAACTGGTAGACTGTTTCCATGCTAATATTCCCAAGTCAGATAGCTTCTTTACGTCACCACTTGTAAAATGGCGATAGCACTTCCTTGTACCTCAAAGGGTATTGCATAAGTTCATGAATGCATGCACTGAGACACAGACAAGAATTATGAATTGAGAAAACCCATTAGTAGACAACAGTTGCTGGAGGTGAGTGCTTTGAACTAGATCATAGAATCATAGAATGGTGTGGGTTAGAAGGGACCTTCAAGACCATCTAGGACACCCTCCACTAGACCAGGTTGCCCAAAGCCCCATCCAACCTGGCCTTGAACACTTCCAGGGATGGGGCATCCACAGCTTCTCTGGGCAACCTGTTCCAGTGCCTCACCACCCTCACAGGGAAGAATTTCTTTGTAACATCCAATCTAAATCCACCCTCCTTCACTTCAAACCCATTACGCCATGTCCTATCACTACATGCCCCTGTAAACAGTCCCTCTCCAGCCTTCTTGTAGGCCCCCTTTCTGAGATTTTTTCCATGTAAAAATGGAACAGCACATTTCAAAAGAGATCACTTCCCAGAGCTCGGTTGCAAGCTATGCCAAGATCACCAAGGTCAGGAAGGAATCTCTTATCCTGGTGTCAGCACCAAATTCTGTCTATGGCACAAGAGCGACATCAGAAGCTGCGCAGTTCCATCCCTTACCTTATCCACCTTAAGGCTTTAAGCCAATGCAATGGACAGCAAAGGCTGAAATGGGGGAAATCTTAAGTGGAAACAAGATGTTATCTCTCCCTAAATCTTTCTTTTAAATGAATAATGCCTCAATTTTTAAGGGGTTAGCGATACTAGCCATTACTCTTCAATGGATATAAGCAGGAGTGCTGAGAACCAGAGTAACCCTATGAAAATTATTTTCACGGCGCTGTTTCTTTTTCAGCCTAATATTCCTCTTTAGCAACACAATGTATTTAAAATGGCCCTCTGGTACCACAGGATGGCTGGTCTCTTGTCTGTTGCAGACATCAGGTGCAAGTGTAAATAAAGATTATACAAATGGGAGGTCATTAAAGTCTGGTAATGCTAATTTGGCATGACACCCCTAATGGGTTATATCTTCACACTTCAGTTATCTAATCACCTAAATTCTTTTCACAAATTTACATTTCATCTTATACATGTAGATTCCAATTGTTTAATTCTCCCTCCACCCAAACTGTACCCATGCTTAGTTCATCTTATACATTAGATATCATCAGCAATTTTGAGATCATCATCAATTACATATACACACAGATAATACAACTGCACATGTCTATATACTTATGCACACAAAACTTTCTTTGTCTCTAAATATCTTTTCATTTTTCACAAATTTTTCAGATCTCAGGATAACCACAAATACACGTATGGATCATCAGAAACAGCACCTCAGCTTGAAATTTACCTTGTTGGTAGGATACTTCCAAGTGATGGTGAATAAAGTGACTTTTAAATCAATAATTTAAATGTCACATTTCAATCCACTTCCACAGCCATGTTTTACAACTTTGTTCTCCTGTTTAGTATAAAAAGTTAATCTGAGGAGCTGTTCACTTTTCCTGGTTTGTTCAGGAAGAGTAACATCTCAGGAGAAAAAGCTTTAAATTGTTCACACCTTCTACATACACCTTCCATGTAAAATCAAATCTCAGTGTTAACATTACAGTGAGAAAATTCCACTTGCAAAGACTTTCATTTTGTTAGCCTGGAGTCCTCAAGAACTAAATGTGAACTAAAGAAATGTGAACTAAATGTGAACTAAACCCCACCTGGATTCTATTAAGATAAAGCTAAAGTCACTGCTACAATAACTGCACATGCACATAGAACAAAGAACCATATATACTTAGATAGGTGGCTACCTAACACGGCCAGCTCTTGATGATAACATGCTACTATGAAATCAATATATTCTTGTGTATTTTAATACGATAATTCACTTTTCTTAACAGAATGTGCCAAAGGCATGCATATTTTGGTTTTGCCAATTAAAAATACATGCAGAACAGAGTTCAGCAGAACAAATAAGAGTTCTCCATTTTCCTCATGCAGACCTGAAGCAATTACACAGAAGTCTGCTGATTTATAGAATAGTTCTGCATCGGCTTCTGAAATAGATATTGAACTAGTAACTGACCAGATGGTCCAAGAAAGCACTTATGTATATAAAGACAGAAGAAAGCACATGCTTAAAAGATTGCCTAAATTCTCAGTAATTCTGAACTCTTTTCAGACTATTTCCTGAACTGGGAGCTTACATAATAACTTTAAATGGCAGTAAGAAAAGCTGAATGCCTTCAGGAACATCAAGAATCATTAATTTCTTTTAAAACACTAGTTTAAACAAATATATCAGACAAAGTACACCCAAATGTGACCATTAGCTCCTTCATAACTACATGTATATAAGATGAGAGAGAGGTTTTGTTTTCTGATTGATTGGCTTCTTCACTATAATATATTTTTCTATCAGCAATAGTTTAAATACAAATTGAGAATTTCTTAATCCATTTAATGTAGATTTTTAAAATATCCTTGAGTAGATAGTAGGCTTGTTCTTTTACCCTTTTCCATGACAGGGAATTCAAAAAGCAGCAAAGTATTCTGTTAGTATGCTATAAAGGGCAGTAAGATGCTTTATTTTTTAAAAATGTGTGTCCATGAGGAAGACAGAGAAAGGAAAAGAAAGGGAGAGAGCGAGAGAGGAAAGAGGTGAGTACATTTCAGTTCCAGTGGAAGTTGACAAGTATGAACGGAACTTTTGCGTGCTAGGATTCATCAGGAAGCTGTTAAAGATATGAAAAACAAGTTCCAGTGCCTAGAGGTATTAAGAAAGTATCAGGTCTGGCACAAGGAATACTGCCAAAGGAAGGAAAAAACCCAACAAAAAAAGAACCACGGCTATGTTAATAACTAATCTCATTTGCTCATTCATTTACTATCACTACCAATGTTTTTGTATTCTTTCATTAGTCACATATACATAAGAAGCTTTTCATAACTGTCCTGAAGGCTGCTACCTCCTTCTTCCACTATACTCCTTTTCTAAAAGTCCCACTGTTAGCAATAATTAGAACTCATTCAATATTTATTGCAAAACTGAGGTAGTTGGGATAGCCAACATATACAGGTATAATTTTATCAAAATGTAACATTTTTTTCCATGAACAAAAAAAATAAAAAGCTGCCCAGTTCCCAAGTTTGTGTCCTACAGCCCTGCACCACTGTTTGGTGCTGTCATCTAACACACACACATCCTCTTCCCATTTCACTATTTTAATACTCTCAGTTCCACTTCATCTTCCCCAACTCTTGGCTGGATGAAGTAAGTTCCTACAGGCTGTTTCAAGCAACACGCATGCTGAGCTATGCCAAACCACACTGCAGCTACACGTTCACCAGGGCACTAGTCTAATCTCCATCCTTTATGTAGCTGCTAATTTCCAAATATTTTTAAAGGCGCAGAGGAACAGACACATCTACCTCCTTCAAACTGGAACCAGCCAGTTGGACTTGCTGCAAGTCCTTAGGTGGGGAACACAGATATAGAGATAAACAATGCAGGCCTTACTTCCCAGGGTGTCCTGGTAGGTTAAGTCTAGGTGGGGTAGATAAACTGAGGCACTAGTAGGACTTCACACCCGGAGACGTCCTTGAGCTGACCCCAGACACCATGGGTTATCATCATGGATGATCCTTCACTGTTTGTAGCCAAATTCGATGGCAGAAGACAATAAAAAGGTTACCTGAGCCACATTACCTTGGGTTTACACAGGCACACCCCCTTGTTTCAGCAAAAAGAAACATTTGGCTTATACAGGTAATAGCTGCAGCATGACTTTTATGATTCAAACTGCACATTAAGTTAAAAATAAGCATGAACAGGATTGAAAAAGGCACAACACAGCACCAGTCTTACACAAATTCTCATGGAGAAACGCAGGAGCAAGAAACCTATTAAAGCATCCAAGGTTTTTAACTTTATGTGATGGCAGCTACCCTCTCCTCCTCTACAATGCACTAAAATCTGAATCTCAAAATACACAATGCTACACAGAGGCAAAGCTGCAGACACTTAATAAATTAGCTGTACAAAGGACAAGGAGTAATGCACTGAAATTTAGTTATTTGAGGTGAACTTTCCTCAGTAACTCTTGACTTCACAAAAACACAAGTATATATTTAAAAAAAAAAATACCTTTCAAATGCTTTAAAAGAAGGCAAGATTACATTTTGCCATCTGGTATGAGCTTAGTGGCTGTAATTCTGCACTTGAAGGCTGAGCTCCACTTAACATCTTGTGATAGCAGCACCCAAACAAAAAAAAAGCCTTCTTTCTGAGCTGCAAGTTGGGCACCCTATGGCAGGCAGCGGCTGTGCACTTCCATCTGCTATTAATGCAGGTGACAGTAGAAAACCTCATCCCATCTCACCAGACTGTTACCCCTATTTCTAATATTCAGGCTCATTTACAGCTTTACTTTGCAATCTCTGCACTCCCAGTGTTCAGCACACTTACAAACATACATGGTGCTCTTCTGGCTCTAAACTACAGTGGAACATGATGGAATGAAATAAGCTTCCTGTCTCAGTTGCTCTTGCTCCTAGAAAGTATTTGTTTATCTAGAGCCAATCGCTGCTCCCGTATCTATGTAATGACTTCCTCACAGCAGTCAGAGATTACCCACACTGCTGATCACTTTATTACTTCAGAATGGCTGTTTATTTACTTTAGTGCAGCAGTAACATGCAGGGATAAAGCTTGTCACAGCTGGGCAAACTCACCATATTCCTTACGCAGGTGGTCTGGAATGTGGGGCTCATAACCTTCCTTCTCAGGGACCTCCACAAATTCATCTTCGTCCTCATCGTCATCATCATCATCATCCGAGGCTTTCATCTACAGA
>VXBL01001075.1:593591-614313 GCA_013400195.1 Aramus guarauna
AATATATACATGCATTGTTTTCACTGTAATCAGAATGTCTCCTCAATTCTCATTTTCATAAAAACCTTAAAACAGTACTGACTTTTCCAGCCAGGCAAGTGCAATCAAACCATTTGCTCTCTAATTCATTAAAAAAATCTTGAAAAAACCCCAGATGTTTTCTTATTACTCTCCATCTTACTAAAAATACTGAAAAAAAACACTGGATGCCAGTAGAAAAGCAATCCTATCTTTTACTTTGGAGTTAACACTTCAAGAGCCTCCAGCTGTTAGTGTTAGAGTACAACCACAGCAATAGTTAAACGCCTTGCTCGTCCATCCCAACCAGTAATAAATGCAAAAACACCCCTTTACCCATCACACAACACTTGGAAAGATGTAAAGAAAAGCCTTTGGTCCTTTTCCCAGTTTTATACAAATTGATTGCTACATTCTCTTAAGAGGATTTAAAAACCTGAGCCTCCGCAATCATAATTAAAAGCAGCAATAAAATGACTGAAATATACAATGCAATCAGTTTATAGGACGAGATGTACAGTGTTTACTAATTATTTTAGAAAAAGAAGGAAGAGAAAAGACAGCACATGAAGAAGTCATGTCTACTTACTAAACCACCACTCACAAACTACAGCTGGGACCATTAAATAAATTTTGCATGGTCTAATTAACTTGGTTTGCAATCTCAATTACTTTTCACCCAAGAAATCACTTTTGTTCAGTTTTATGCATGTCTGTTTCCCTTTTTAAAAAAAAAAAAATGATGTAAGGCATCCTCAGACAAGTGAACTCTAAACTTCATTTGTCTTTCAGCAGGCTTGATGGCTATGCATTTAAAAACCCATTCTATCTTATAAACTAAAAATTAAATGTACTCAGCTGTGATGGTCGTCATTGCATCTGCTATTTATATGCTAATACCCTCACTGGAAGATCTTGCAAATTATTCCACCATGCCAATATCTCATGTGCATCTACTCAAAGCCAACTAAATATTTTTCTAGAGGCAGAAGATTTTGGTTAGGGAACCAGAATATTTATCACCATAGAACCTAGTTAAAGGGGCAACCTTAAGCAAATACATTTTTTATTCAACTGCAACACAAAACGCGCTTCAGTCATCTTAAATGAAATTTGGGGATATTCTATGTAAGCAACACTGACTGGGTAAAAATAATTTCTTCAGTGCCCGTAATAGAAACTGAATAGTCAAACAATGTACCTTACATGTAAGGACTTCTACAAGTTCCTGCTTTTCCATCCTTTTATATTATCCAATGCAGGATGAAAAGGAAATAAGTGCTGGCATTTTGACAGATTTCAGAACCACGCTCGAGTTTTCCTGTGTGCAAACACAAGGATAACATAAACTACAAAAGAGCTGTATTTATAGGGACCTCCCACACATGCTCCCTCCCCTTTGCTGCGTGATTTGAGCATAAATTCAGACCTAGATGACTGCAAATTAGATATGTGGTCCAGGCAAACCACATTTTATGTTTTTCAGTAAAAGTATCACCGTTCATGCTATTTGTAGTTGCTCAACAGCACATAGGCTACTTGGCCAGTCTGTTATTTAGGAATGCACTTCTCACATCATTTCATAATTTCCAGAAGTTAGTAAAAATGCTTAAAGGGTTCCAGCCCAACAGTGAGCCTAAGTACAAACCTGGACAACCAGTGTATTTTGCCCCAAATTGCTTTATCAATATAAACCACTCAATGAACCAGTTTTTCTTTAAAGCAATGTACACCAGCCAGAGTCTGCACGGATCAGAAGTGCAAATTTGCTCAAAAAGACCAGTAGGTCTTAAGGCACAAGACGGTTCAACAAACCTTGGATCTTAATGAAACAGTGTTCAGATTAAATTAGCACGTCCAATGCATTCGGTGGACTAGCATGTGGGTTTACAGTTTCATAGAGGACAGCAAATAAAGGTAGTCTGGAAAGCTGGTGCATGTAACAAAACCATTATCTCAGGAAGGTATTTCAAAGCAAGTTTAGCACTTCTTTAGCAGTAATCACTGGAGATATATCTTCAGATGTATTTTCACACCTCACTACTTGGGCTCCTACCATCAACCAAAATCAACAGTATTTGGTTGCACAAATATCTTTAAGCTTTAAGAAAGTACATTAGAAACACAAAGTTCTCTTGCATAATCCCAATTTTCATAAAATAAATACCACATTTAGGGGAGGTGTAACAGTTTTACTTGAACTACTGAAGATCTCCAAGTCTAATGCCACCTTTCCTTTCCATGTATCCTAGACAGCTAAAACAGGAATCTGCCACCTTACATTATCAAAGCTAATAAAAGTTTTCCAACATAAAAAATATTGACTCCGACAAAATTTATGCTCACCACCTACATTTGATAGCTATATTTAATGTGTATCATCAAAAGTGACTAGTGTTATTCCCTTAAATGTCTTTGTGTAGTATTTATACAAAAACAAAGGCTGCATCTTACTTTTAGAAGTACAGGAATGTATTTCTGTACATACTTCAGGTACTATGTCTTATTACACAGTAAAAAAAAAAAGAATATATTTTAACAGTAGTATCTGGTATGTTTTTTTCATCCAGTTTTTAATTCACACTGGCAGATGTGCTCATCATATATCACTCCATCAATTTGAATCCTCTGATTGAGTAAAGATTGACCTTCATAATCGGATCTGTGTTGCTTGAGTTTAGTTACTGAAAGGGACAGTCTCACAATCTAGGCTTAATGCTGGTACAGAAATCTTCTCTGGATTAGGTTCCAGTCAGTTCAGGTCCCTGCTGCAACAGAGGCTCTATCGCTGGTACAAGGGAGGCACTGGGAACCATCAGGGGAGGAAATACAGACAGGACTATACCTTTTGATTGCTGCTCGTGTTTAGATCATCTTTAAGTCAACCATAAAATCACTACTGAAATACATAAACTGCTTCCCTGTTCAGCTCCCACAAGTAGTACAACAGTAACCTGTACAAAAAACCCACTCGCTGTTCAGTAGATTTGTTAACTACATGACACCAAGAAATACCTGGTAGAATTTAATTTTTAACATTTCAGGAATTGTATAATGGATTAAATAATTTTAACAAAAGAAGAGGCAAGCATAAGATAGTGTTGCACACATTACCTGTGCCCTGAAAACCAAACTTGGTTTGTTCTTATCTCATGGATAACCGTGAGTAAGGAAACTCTGTAAAGTGCCTACTCAGTTTTCCATTCATCTTAACACAACAGGAAAGGTTTGCAGGTTCCAAGACAGAAGTGCGATGAAGCCAGCGAAGCTACCAGCCAGGTAACATGAAATAACATTTAGAGTCCATCCTCAGACAGGAACCTACCCAGAGCAGAGTTCCCAAGATGTTTCCCATTCCTAAAAGCAGAAGGAAACCCCTCCTTTTTGTCACTAAAGAAAGCCACTGTCAAGGCTACAAGCGTTATCCTGAACAGTCACTATGCTTCAACCATCCCTCCCCTCTTTCTGGACTAATCCTTCTCCTCTACACACTATTCCCTGCACACCAGCCCAGATGAATTGTTTAAAGCAATTGTTTAAGGCTGTAGGTGAGCGCCAAGACTGGCTACATTCATTCCTGGACTGAAAAGTTATTTCATAGAATCATCGAAAAATGGTTTGGGTTGGAAGGAACCTTCAAGACTACCCAGTTTCAACCCCCCTGCAAAGCCATGGGCAAAGGCACCCTGCACTAGACCAGGTTGCCCAAAGCTCCATCCAACCTGGCCTTGAACACTTCCGGGGAGGGGACATCTACAACTTCTCTGGGCAACCTGTTCCAGTGCCTCACCACCCTCACAGGCAAGAATTTCTTCCTAATATCTGATCTTTCAGTTAAAGCCATTACCCCTTGTCCTGTCAGTACATGCCCTTGTAAACAGTCCCTCTCCAGCTCCTTTGTAGGCCCCTTCAGGTACTGGAAGGCTGCTATAAGATCTCCCTGGAGCCTCCTCTTTTCCAGGCTGAACAACCCCAACTCTCTCAGTCTGCCTTCATACAAGAGGTGCTCCAGCCCTCTCATTGTCCGCGTGGCCTCCTCTGGACTCACTCCAACAGCTCCATGCCTTTCTTGTACTGGGGGCCCCAGAGCTGGATGCAATACTCCAGGTGGGGTCTCATGAGAGTGGAGTAGAGGGGCAGAATCACTTGCCTCGACCTGCTAGTCATGCTTCTTCAGAGGCAGCCCAGGACACGGTTGGCTTTCTGGGCTGCAGGTGCACATTGTCGGGTCACGTTGAGCTTCTCATCAACCAGCACTCAGGGCTGCTCTCAATCCATTCTCTGCCCAGCCTGTAGCTGTGCTTGGGATTGTCCTGACCCATGTGCAGAACCTTGCACTTGGCCTTGTTGAACTTCATGAGGTTTGCACATGCCTACCTCTCAAGCCTGGCAAGGTCCCTCTGGATGGCATCCCTTCCCTCCAGTGTGTCCACTGTACCACACAGCTTGGTGTTGTTGGCAAACTTGCTGAGGGTGTGCTCGATCCCACTGTCCGTGTTGCCAAATATATTAAACAGTGCCAGTCCCAATCCTGACCACTGAAGAACACCACTCGTCATGGGTCTCCAGTTGGACATTGAGCTGTTGACCACAACTCTGAGTGCAACCATCCAGCCAATTCCTTAACCACCGAGTGGTCCATCCGTCAAACCCATCTCTCTCCAATTTAGAGACAAGGGTGTCATGTGGGACAGTGTCAAATACTTTGCACAAGTCCAGGTAGATGATGTCAATTGCTCTTCCCTTATCCAGCATTGGATTTATGGTCTGATAATTCAAAAGTCAACCAAAAATACCTCTTTCTTTCCCCCTCCATAGAGAAGCCTTTAGGTTTCCTAATGCCTTTCAGCTAGTCCAAGCTATTTGAGATCAACAGCATTCCTATGATCACTTAAAATATTTTAGACAGTATTTTGAATTGGTTAATTCCTTTATGCTTCAGAGGCCTATACATGATAAAAGGTAACTTTTAGAGCTGAAGGGGAAAAAAATCTCATTACTAGTCATCATCTGTATGAAATTTTAGAAATGTGATTCTCATCTAAGTCCCATTAGCATTCATTCATGCAATAAAGTCCTACTCGCTTTGATGGATTAACATCTATCACTTCGACCAGATCAAACTCATGCTGCTAAAACTTTGTATCCACCACCAATGTATATATGCTCCTGTTTCATGATACAGTCTGCACACACACACACACACTGTAAAATCAGTAACTAAATTGCAGCTTACTTCAACGGTCACATTCATGAATGAATCTGAACTGCACATTTGTTAAAAATTATTTCAGGTGTTATATTTTTAACAGACAAATATAAATCTCAGTTAAGTAATTCTAATTTATTACAGGCAATAAATCAACAAAATATCCTAGGAAGACACACATAACCTTACATATATTCCTGATTGTGGATTTTAAGTACAAAGATATTACTAGATGTGAATGTATTTACTTTAATATTATTGCATTAACTAAATTTAAATGTGTTAATGTGTGTTCCAAGCCTTAAAATTTTCTTCCTTTACCATTTTTATAAATACATATTTAGCAATGTACCTTTACCGAACCTCACAAATACATTCAAATCACTTCAATACATCGGTTCCCCTTGCAAGGTAGGATGGATAAAAAGCAGGAAGCAAAATTATATCTACTATGCAGAGTACATACTGCTCAGTATTCATAGATGAATCAAGGGAGATGACCCTTTGGCCTGAAAAACTTAAATACTTAACATAAGGGTTAACTTGATGATAGAGACATCCTACTTTATTTTACACTCTATTAGAAGAGCTCCAAATTGCATTGTGCGACCTGCGAATCAGATAGGGATCAGAGGTCGTCACAGTGACAACTTTAAGAATTCATGGCTAGATCTGCATAACAAGATATTTTTAATAACTTTGTAACAGCGGCAGGCTGCATAGCCAGTGGGAAGCATAAAATATACCACAGCAACATTCAGCTCTGAGAAAGAACAAAAAAAACCCCAAAAACAAACCCCAAAACATCACACTAGCTGATTAGACACTTTAATGAGAGTGTAGTGTTTTGCGGGTTAATTTTACAATGTTTTGTTTTATATCAGTCCTACATCCTGATAAGACTTAAAAAAACAAAACAAAACAAAAAAAACCCAAACAAAAACCAGAAAAGCTCTTTTAGCAAAAAAAAAAAATATTCTGCAATAGAAATTTCACAGATAATTATATAATAGTTAAAATGGGGAGGAGGGAAGAGAAAGCATAAGCATCTCTATGACTTATTTGATATTATGTGTTTACTTTTACAGTTATGGTTGACCTGGCTCTTCTGATAAATATTAGCTAGACAAAAAAATATAATTGAAAATGTTGCCTGGGCTACTACTGTGACCATAAAATTATTATTAAACTTTATTTATTCTGAACACATTACATGCTAATGACATACACAATCTGATAAAGGACATCTTTAGGTGTAATGCTGACTTAATTACCAAATATTCCTGTATTTCTTTTAAGTTTTAGAAAACATACTAATAACATCAAGTTACTATTCAAATCTCAACATAAATGCTTCTGGTTTTCAAAGGGCAACTTTGTTAATAGGTAGGGTTTTTGTTTGGAAGCAATTTAAAAGCACCATTTGGGGAAAAGACTTTGTAAAAAAGGCAGCGCTCTTGCTCCTTGGTCTGAGTATGTTTTAGCAGATGTTGGTTCACACATGGTGAGGGATCACTAAAGACAATGACTTACCCCCAGAAACAACCTCTTTAAAATGAAGAAAAGAGGAAAAAAGGGAGAATATGAGTACAAGAAGCTGTTACAGAAAGCAGGTAACTGGACTGGATCCTCTATTGGCTACAGAAAGAAGCAGAAAGAGAAAACAATACAGCCTTTGCTTTTGATCTAAAATTCAAATGTGATTTTTGTGGTTTTTCTAAAGTAGGCACTAACTTAACTAAAAGATAGACTTAAAAGAAGAGCTGGTTATAAAGCTACAAGATGATTAGGTAGAAATAACTTATTAGCACTGATAAAATGCCAAGCTGTAGTTGATGATACGAAAAAAAAAAAAAAAAATCAGCAATAGTTTTGCAGTCAAGTAATTGGTAGAGCTCTTGGCTTAATTTATTACATATTAAAATTTTAATCTTTTTATGTATTAAAATATTTAAGACTAAATTATGACCAGCAAATATTTAACTTGTAAACATAATTTGTAACAATTTTCTGAGGTTATTCTTTCAGAAAAAATCTGACTTGCATTGCAGTAGGGTTTGGGGAGCAGATCAGGTTCTGGACAATACAAGGACAGTCTTTTCCAAACCTAATTATTAATGACATTATTGAATTCAACCAGATGTTTCACATGGATAAAATTAAGTACATGAATAAATCAAGATCCAAGCGCACGCTTAGATTTGACAGAAGATAAGGAAAGGTGAAACAAAAAGTAATGAAAACAGTTAATGAAAAACTATATATCCCTGGTTGTTAATATAGCTTGAAACTAAAAATTAAAAATGTAATAGGCCTGTTAAATGATCGCTCTGCTGACAGACAAATGAGTGGGATGTTTCTCACATCATATTGCCTACTAGCTTCTATCTGGCCAAGTTTTAGCCAGCTGAGTAGTAAGCCTTTTACAGCTTCCCAAAGGTAATTACATAAGAGGTAAGTATACTCTCAGTGTACAAAATATAGCTATTGAGCTACACTTCTATTAATAATGTGAGAACTTCAAGTATTATCCAACAGATAACCCTTTAGGGAAATTATGCAAGTGAAAGATAGGGTACATGACTTAAAATACAGTCCTCTCATAACTTTTAAAAAATTGCAAGATCACTTGCATCTAATCAGCTGCGAATCAGACACTAAGGAAGAAAAAACGTAATAATCCAGTATTTTAAGAAAACAGGGAAGACATTAACAAATAATTTTTCCTGGTTAGGAAGAGTTTCATTTTTAAAGGAACATTTCAGCTATCAGCAAATTATTCCTACAAAAGAATTAAACCTCTGGAAGCCGGAATTTCTATTTAAACACCAATCTCAGCCAATAATTACAATTGTACTTCTATAATAATTAATCTAAATAGAGTCAACAATTAACTCAAGGCATCTCTGGTGTATAGGTGTTGTTGTAAGTTTAACTGGAAAAACAGACTGAGATGATGGCTGGCTTTGGATAAAGGTGGCATAGAGAAAAAATGTCGACCATGCAGTATGCACTCCCTCTACTGGGCACTGAGATTATCCTGAACAAGCGTTCATTGAAAAAAAGGCTATGTCCAGACATCCAGGTACTGTGAAATAAAAGTGCTTTTACAGCTTCTGGCCTCTTTCCCCAGATTTGGCTAAAACCCAGATTCACAGAAAAATGCATTTCAAAACTCTTGCTTATAATCTCAAAACATCAGAAACCAACACCCGATTCATGGCCCAAACAAGCATTTAACTACAGTGAACTTAATTTGTGTAAGCCCACAAAAACTCATTTGCCTTTGACCAACAAAGTAAGACTGTCACTGTTTGTCCAGCTCCCACCCCTCTGAAAAAGAGCAGCTCAGGAAGAACGGTGTTGATGACTTCTGATCTGCCAGGGGCACAGCAATTGCAAGAAGGAATGTGTGGGTTGTATTAACATTTATAAAATTTTCTGCAAGCCATTTATTTCTAGACAAAGGATAACCTTTGCTGTTCTTTTCCCTCTCCGCACATGGCTCCTGAGAGGTAAGCCCAGAATGGCACCATAGCCTACTTATGTTGGCAGGCTTTAAGCATTACATATAAAACTCATAACTAAGGTTCTCTGATGGTTTGAGTTCTTCACTATCATGGAGAAGAAAAGAAACAGGTGATTATATCTCATGTCACTAAAAACCATTTCAAGATAAACTGTTTCACTGTATAAAGTTCTGTGCTTTCCTTCAAGTGACTTTGTATAAGAGAAGTTCTGTAAACCTACCGAAAGTTCTCCTGTAGTTCACAAAGCTGTGGGGCTTTTACATTTTTCAGCAGAGGCAAAAAAACTCCAGAGAAAATAATTTGTGCTAATTTTCTAACATCCTCTAATTACCTAAGGATGCTTCCTTGCAGATTTATGCTCCATGATTGGGAAAACAAAGTGAGAAATAATGGAAAGCATGGAGTTAACAGTGAGGATTGCCAAAAGCAGACACCTTAATACGCCAACCAAATGATTCTTCTGTGAAGGCAGGCCAGGCAACCAACTTCTCCCTCCCAATGTAATTGCATCCAGCTACATTGCTGGTATATTCATATTGAACCCTAGCGTCAAGAATTACCCCAATTACATACATCTGACTTTCATCTGAGCCACAGGCAAGTGTAAACTGCTCTGCTAAACAACAGTACTAACAGTATGTGGCAATGGCAAGGGACTCAGCACCTTCCCTCCTTTAAGTGGCAATTTAAATGTCTGCGGGAACGAGAGGTACAGCAGAATGCATAGTAACAAATCCCTTCCAGTTTCACTGTACAGTCTCTCACTAAAAAAAACCCCTTTCCTGTATCAACTTTCTTGATCTCAATTTGAGGGTGAGTAAAGCCTTTCCTCCCCCTCACTGGACAGAACAGAAGCAAAGCACAGCACAGAATAGGTGAAGAGGGGGGAAATTAGAGACCACAGAAGCAAAGATAATGAGCACAAAGAAAAAAACAGAAAGTCTGAGAAGACTGGGCAAGCTCAAGTCTCCAACCAAGTTTCCAAGTCCCTATCATTCTGTTCTATATTTGCCAATAAAGTAAAACCACAGTCTCCCTGAAGGCTTGCCTGTGGTGTAGGATCATAATCACACTTGAAAGGAGCAAGTACACAAACAATTCACCTTTACGTTCTCCAGCTAATCCTATATGTACCTCAGATTGCAGTCACTAGTTGCCAGGAAAGCCGCTATCCTATCCAAATGTAGAGCTGTCACAGATCAACTACAAGCTAGACAATTAACACAGGACCCTCCACACTCAGACACTTTATTTACACACTCGCTCCCTCTGCCTGCTAAAGGCTCCCCTTCATTTCTAGGTGTGCTCATCTCTACACACGAGCAGGTAACAGCACTCGCTGACTCCATGTGCTAACAAATAACACCGTTATGCACTGAGCTCTGTCGGGACAGGATGGCTGCGAGCCAGTGCTTTGAAAGACAGACTATCAGTACTTCTTCTCTTGGATCTAAAGATACAGAAGATAGCAAAATATTGGCATGGCAAGAACTATAGCTCCAATGACACAAGAACCTACAGACAGAAGCAACAACACAAAGCTGAATTAAAGAGGAGCTGCTGTGTGTAGTGCTTCATATGCTGACATGTAAATATTTGACAGATGGGGATTTAATAATCACGGTCTAAGAGATGCTGTTTATTTTGTTCTCTCAGGCTCTCATTTTACTGTGTTTTTACATTTCAACAAAGCCATTTGACATGTGAACAAAAGATAATTTATACAGTTTCCTTCTGCAGTACAAAGCTCTCTATATTCAGGTTATAAATTTAAAGTAACTCAGCACTAACACTAAATTTGGGTATTTTCCACTGGAGAAAAACCCGAAGAATAATTACATATTGTTTTCAACGCTTAAGTTAATACTTCAGTCTGCATTGCTTCATTTTGAATGTATTCTTTGTGAGCACTGCTATGTATTTTCCTTTTTTTTTCCTTCTAACGATGGAATTTATTAGCTTTCAAACCTTATATAGATAGCACTGATCAATCTCCAGAAGTGGCAACAATACCACTTTAAACACATACACATGCACACACACACGAAAATCAAGGCTTGAATGTCCTTTATATCTTGCAAGAAATATAGCAACCAATATTCCATGCAGAGGTGCAGCAAATGAAGTCCTGTCAAGCAAATGGCAGGAATGACAGCAGATGTCTGGATTCCTTCATAGCTGGTTGCATAGAGGTAGCACACATATTTCACTGGAGAAAAAAACCTCTGACAAGACAGTCTTTCAGTACTTTTCACTCAGAGTTGGCATTTTTGACTGGTGTGGTACATCAGTAGATATTAAGATGATGAACCAGATTAATCTTGATAAAGCTTCATTTGCACAATGAAAGCAAAGTCTACAACATTCAGTCATGGCTAAACGAGGCTATCACAATTTAGTCCAACGTATAATGTCCGGATCAAATTCTTACAATACAGTCATACACCAGACTCTGCTCAGGACCCTGACTCACAACACTTATTCTCATGTCAAGCTGTACCGTAATTTCATTTGATCGCAGCCAACATAAGCGAGTATTATGCAGCTCTGCTTTTTAGCTACATAAACAAGCCATAGACTCCTTTAGTCAAATCCAGAAAGTATTTGACCTTTCAGCCTCCGCTTATTCACAAGTTCTACCGATTTCACAAAAAGTATCATAGGTAGCTAATCTTTGTGATAAAGCTTTATATAACAACTAATTCTCTTAAGATATCCTCAATCACATTACACGCTCACTAGAGAGAGTAAATGCTCCAAAGCAGAGACACTACTTTCCTGAATTGTGACACACTAGCATAGTTTTGTAAGTTGTAAAACAACATGAGTAACACACCATTTACTGAGAAATATGGACAAAAGAAGCTGAGGACATAACAGTGTTACACATGAAGAACCTAAGAGAGGTCGTTAATTCAGATTTTATTTACTCTATCCTAAACAACAGTGCTGCCTGATATGGTTTTGTCTAATAACTAGGCCCCTGCCATACTCTGTAGGTGTTCAGTGCAACTTCCTCGAGTGAAGCTACAACCAGTTGAATTAGTGTACTTTTCAGTAAACTTGCATTGAAAAGTTTCCCAGATTAAGGCTTAAGAGAAAGTGCATTTTTTGGATACAAGATAAGTATTATTAATGGTCCCCTCTAGTAAAACGGAATTATAAGAAACTCACCACTTTTCTTTTTCTTGCTTTAAAGGAAATGTTCATTTCCTTGTATTTCTTCATAGCAGTCTCCAATTTATTCTTGAGATCAATGGCACATCTTAGCCGATCATCGTTTACTCCTGCTCTGGTAAATAACTGCAAAGCAAGAAATCAACATTCTTTTTCTTTTTTCTAGACATCTGAGCCAAAATAGCATTTTTGGTTTTCCTTCATAATTAATGAAACAACAGTGCCGCAAATTCCTGTATTTTACAAGTAACACTATTCCTATCTAGAATATTGAAGGTAATAGCAACTACTAACAACAAGCAAAGAATGAACAGCTGGTATAAACGTCTCCTGAGAGTGTCCTTCTGTGGCCAAATTCCATGCAGGAGGCTCCTGAGCAGTAGCACCAACTGAAAGGACATATTGTTTTTCTGATACTGACATGTCTGACAAAAACAAGCTGTGTTTTACTTTAATGCTTTGTGAAGAAGATCCATTTTACTATTATCTTTTAAAAAAAAAAAAAAAAAGAAAAAAGAAAAAGAAAAAGGGTGACTGTAGGTAGCAGAGCTAATGCTGAGAGCCATCAACCAAGTCACATAGCTCCTGTAGTCTCCTTTTGTCCTCCCCTACTGAACTATTCTTCTACTGAAACTATCTTTTCTATCTGCACCAATGTTTCTTCAACCTTCATTTCATTTTTGCTCACTCTCCCTCAGGTTCTACTGTACCCCAGTCCTTGCTTCTCCATCTTTTTATAAAAAAGAAAAAAAAGAAAAAAAAAATCATCTCTTCATCCTACCTGAATCCAGGACTGCACTGAAGGCCAGAACTTATTTCTGAGGAGTTTGTGAGCATCCATGACATTGTTTATTATGGCCGTATTATCTTCATTCTCATGCACTTTTATATCTGCTCAAAACAGGGGAAGAGAGAGTTAGTGTGTGATGTTTATAGTATCTTCGCTACAAGAGCTAAAGCTAAGCAGAAGAAGTAGACATGAACCTTTCTAAAATATTTGATCATTTCAAGGAAAGTTACAAACATCAGAATGTTTCTCTGTATTAATTATTCTACCAGATGAAAAGATGAATAGCTTTCAGTCCAGCGATGACAGAAAGAGTTGTTAAGCCATCACTACCAAGGAATCACTGAATAAACCACAGACAAGTGCAGTCTTACTATTTACATTACATCTTGTCGTAAGTTCCAATCAAAGGACTGGGCCTTATTGTACCAGTTTCTGCATATTCAATATGAAAAAATAACAATAATCCCTGTCTCAGTGGCAATAGGGACTTGAATATCAAAGAAGCCAAGTATGGCACTACTCAAGTAAAACTGGTACTTTTCACCTGTTAGTAATTCGTAAGCCCCACAGATCCATTTCCATTTCTGTTGGCTGCAAGCACAGAAGTAGATACCTGCCTTACTGCTGTTTGCACATGAAATTCCAGTATTTGTAAGAGACTTCACTTAGACTACCAAAACATAAACCATCCTGATTTTTCTAGAGGTAACTCACTTTAGCAAAGTTATACAAAAAACGTATAATCATAATCCTCAAGACTTCCTAGCAAAACTACTTACTGCTGCTTGCAAGTTGTCAGGAGCAAGGAAAAAAAGTTTAAGAAACACTCAATTGTAAGATTTTTAAATTAGAGGCTTATAGGCCAGCTATAGAAAGAAAGAGGTGAGTAGTGAAGTGTATGAGAAAGTTGTTTGGTTTTTTTTTTGGTGGGATTTTTTTTTTTGTTTTTTGTTTGTTTGTTTGTTTTACGCAAAGGAAACTCATAGTACCTATAATAAGATGAAGTGCTGTAATGTGGTTGTAACAACTAATACAAAGTTTCAGTCTTAGAAGGTAATTAATAAAATCTGTTAATCACACACAAGGACACCCAAACCTAAGAATGGTTACTAGATGAATCAGAAATAGTAAAGAACTCAAAAATAAATCAAAGTGGTGTCCAGGAACCCCAGCATTTAAGTCATAGAAAAAAAAAACCCAAACCCACAACTACAAAGCACTTCAGACAAAGGCTGCGCCTAGCTATATGTGAAAAAAATTTTCAGGTACCTGTGGAGATTTCAAGGTCTAGAGTATACTTATGTGAAATAAGTCCATGATTCCTAACAAAAGTCTGGTAATCATCATCATTGAGAGAAGGAACATCAGATTGAACTTCTGAGCATGTGCCGCCTCCTAATTCTTTTTGCTCAGGCTTCTCCTGTTTCTCATCTAACTCTTTATCAGTTCTAACACACTGAGAAACAGAAAGGATGTCCTTGCTGCAGCATGGCTGTTCATCATCCATGCATCCAAAATAGGACTGGTTAACTTCCATTTGGAAGGATGAGGGGGATGCAGGTCTATCCTCATTAGCAGTTGTTTGTTTGTTGGGTTCCAGTTCCGTGTCATTCACAGTGAAGTCAAAAGGATCTGGCATCAGAAGCCGGAAACAGTTTTCCATCTCTGTCAGTGTGTCGGCAATCTCTTGGGACATTTCTACCAAGACAGAATTGTTTTAGAATATTGTTAAATACTCTAAAATGCTAATGTGTTCGGAGCAGGCACAGATTTACAAAACAAATATGACTGCCAAACTGGTAACTCATTTATCCAGTAATCAGTGATAACTTAGCCGCACAGATCTCCCAACACAGCAGAAATTGTCCTTATAGAAATGATAATACTTTCCTTAAGCAGGAAATCTAGAGTTCTTGAGCAAGGAATTTAGAATCAGTGCTCCTCCTTTTCCTGTCCTCTCTAAACTTTCACTATGCAAAGATGACACAAGTACTTCATAGAAATCAAAGCAGAACAAGGTTCAGCGAGGATATTCTTAGTGATGTTGGTGGGTATTCATTCTGCAGCCATGAATGTTATAATTGCTTGCAGGTGTAGCCATGAATATATGCTATTGCTCAAAAAGATGCTACCAGTAAAAGTGACTTTAAGAAGGTTAAATCTCTTTAAAATTCCACCCTCATGCATGAAAATGTTTCCAGCATGTAGAATAAATGCAGACACAATTGCATGCATTGCATATACCAAAGTAATGTAATTAAATAACCCTTTGTAACTGTCAACATAATATACTTACTATCTCTGTTGTTCTTTTGTATTACAGAAATATGTTTGCTATGTACATATCGCTTAGGGATTCAGCCCCCAGTTAGACACATTTTTAGCAGCAGTATGATACTGTTCATAGATATCCTACATTGCATCCAGAATTCCTGTGCAAACCACTGCCTGTACTTCTGGAACACGATGACTGTATATACAATATAATTAAGGTCATCAGTCCACAAGGTATTGAGAAGTCTGTGCCTAGTCAATGACACAGAAATTAAGCCACTGGCTCCAAAAAGTCTCATGATGTGCTTGCTTGAGGTTATGCATTCATACTTTAATGAATTACTAGATCAGACCTTTACTTGCTAACTTTTATTTACTTTTAAAATCCCTTCCACACCACCTGAGCTCACAGGACTGTCACTTTTTTCCCCGATAATCTTCAGGTGAGAGAGACAGAGGGTCAAGCTCTAACAAATGTAGTATTCCCATCCTCTGTGGTCAACTATTATTTGGATAGCTATTCTCTTAGAATTTGTTTTATATAATCTTAAATGAGATTGCTTTAAAAACAAACAAAAAAACCCCAACACACCACTAAAAGCAACAAAGCACCTCACCTTCCATTTCTTTTTCAGCTCTTTTGGCTTTTTCTTTGTAAATGTTATCCAATCGCTTTTGCTTCTCCTCTTCCCTCCTCCTTTCAGCCACAGTTCTGGCATGCACATCTTGAAAATCTACCTAAGGAGGAAATGAAGAAAAAAGTGTAACGTTCCTTGTGAGAAATATATAGAAAATCCATTTCCTAAGATCCTTATCTGTGGTGAAAAATCCTCTAACACAAGCGATCAGCCAGAAGCTCAGCAGTACTTCCTTTTATCTCTTCTCCTCCTACAATCAATAACTACAGTAATTCTGAACAGAGCTTTTACTTCTACTAATAAGGGACTGCTGAGAATCAATGGCTTTTGGAAAGGAATCATAAGGTAGAAAAACAAAATGCTTAGATTTCCACATCTAAATTGCAGGAATAAACCAGGCTTTGGGAGACCTCTGTCACAGCACTGAAGACACAGGGTTGGGGGAATGGGCAGGGAGAGACTACACGGAGTTAAGTCTTCATATCACATGAAAACATCACACTAGGTCCGCTATTAGCATGGGAAATTTAGGAAAATTTGTAAGCACTACTATCACAAATATACATATCACTTACTGAAGAACTTTGTAAGCAAGGGAAGTAGAAGAGAAGATGTTCAATTCATTAAAAAGACCAAATTTTGGATTTTACAGTTACATTTGTTGGATATGGGGATTGAGGGAAAAGTTATAATTCAGTCTCACTTTCTTATGACTAAAATATAAACATAAATCTGAGTGATTCAAAACACTGTTTCTTAAAATATTTGCGATGAGGCTTTTCTTTTTTTAGTTTATTCTTAGAAGGGCTTGAAAATGTAAATATTTTTCACTTCTATTTTAAGGAAAGGAGTCTTCATTGTGTTATCGCATAAGGAATCCCCTTCAAAAAAAAGGAAAACACAGTATTTCCTTTTGATTGCTATCATGTAACTTTCATTAACTTAAATATAGATTACACTGAGTGCTGCACAAACCCGTACTTTGTGGCTAATAGAGCCTGCAGACTCTCTGGTGCTATGTCTACATTACAAGTATCCATGGAATTTTTGTCGTTATTGCCACTGCTAGGTGACAAAGCTTGTCAATGTACAGTAACAGTTCCCAGATACTGACATTCTACACCAACATTTTGGAGTCAAACAAGAAAAGATCTTTCCTGTAAATGTACATGGACTTACTAGCCACAGATCAAGAAAATCAAGTACCTCCTACAACTGAAGTTTGCATATTTGTTGCACAATCAAGAACTTTGTAGGTCTCTCATTGCAAAAATTACATAAACTTTTTCATATTTTTTCAGCATTAAGCAAATAGGTAACTCCATTAAACATTTTGGAAGCTAAAAAACAAATGCCTGAACTTGGACTTAACCATGTACTAAAGTGTCTTGTTATATAAATGTTACTACTGCTGAATAATCCCTACGGTGTCCAATAAATCTTAAGTTTTTTACAAGTATTATTTATGTAAACAATTTAAAGACAAATGTTTTTTATAGAAAAGCCTCTAGGAGCAAAGGGATACTTCAGCTTTCACAGAAACTGGCATGGAGAGTCTCCATTGGTTTAGGAAGAAAGGTGTACTTACCAAGCTCATTTTTTAGTGGGGAATTGGGGGGTAAAGGGAAAGTAGGGAAAAGAGGTAGTTTCACAACGTATAGCAGCACGTGGATTGCCAAGATGATCTTTTTGGTTTTCAGCATCTGATTTTTCTACCAAGTTCACATAGCACTCCACACTGTAGCAGGAGAAATGGATCCTCCCAAAGAGCAACATCACCCACAAAACCAGAACAAAGGTACCGAACCCAGGAACTACAGCTACCATTTCTAGCCAGTTGGATTGGACTTGCACAGAAAAAAATCTATATCATGACTGTCCTAAATCACAACTTCTGTCTCATACCAGAATACCTACAGTAGAGTCATTTGCCCATTTTCTGTCCCTTTCTCTGTCCCAAAAGGACTAGCCATATGCTGCTCTGCTGTGTTGTTTCATTCTTCAGCACTTGGCCAGATGCTCTTACACCACCTGCTGTATCATCATGGTTTGCCATTGATAACAAGAGCGCACCTCACATACTAGATATCTGTCACCAAGACTACAGCATGCACAAAGCTTTGAGTTGCCCAAAACAGGGCACAGCAGCCTTTTACAGAAACCTCATAAGGTCAGAATAACTCAGGCCCTGAGTTACAGACATGCGCACGGATTCACTTGCTACATGGGGTCACCACTAACTCAAACTTAGTCAGAAAACATCTAACCTCATGTAGGTGATACAGACGGAAATCAGAGTTGTCATTCTGCCTCTGTACTGGTACTGGTTATTTGAAGCCTTTTACCACTGGTCTGCAATTATGGAACTGGATGTGATGGGTTGCAAACAATTGTTCTTGATTTAAAGGGGGTCAGTAGCGGGCCTAGGCATCTACTGCAATTTTGGGGAAAATATTGAAATACAGCAGTAAGATACCCTATATTGAGCTACTTAAAATCCTGTTCACTACATAATTACAGCTCACTCTGCAATTCCATCCACCCATTCCTCAAATGCAAAGATATTATAACATGACTCAGTTGCCTAATTATCCAATTATTTGGAAATATTTTAAATCTTTTTTCCCCTTTCTTCTTTTTAAAAATTTTGAAACAGGAATTTGAAAACAATTATTTTCAGATATACTGAAATATTATTTGTTCTTGAAGTCAAACATTTATATTGGTACCTACCTGGTACCCACTAACATTAAAACAGTGGGTAGTTCTCCAGGTTTACACCCTAAAAGAGCAGCAGTTGTCACCTTCTGACCAACTGTTTCTAAGGTGATCTTGGCGATAATAAAAAAAACCCCAATCAACAACCACAAACACAGGTAACACTCCTCTCCAGATGCCCCATACTACTGTGCCAAACCCATAATACAGAGTAGCAGATGCACTTTACTTCTAGAAAAGTATAAATGCCTCCTAAAATATTTTGGTTGCTTCCCACACTTCAAGTATTGAACTGGCAAAAGGCCAGTTAAGTCTGTTTACTCATCTCATCTTTTCCAATAGAAGAGTTATCAAACTACATAAGGTTGTTTCTATTGGTACTAAAGTTTCTAGAAGTACTTAAATTCAGCTGCTCTAGCAAATAATACAGCCAACCTTGCTGGGTAGCTTCGTATCACAAATATACAGGGTGAGCACCCAGTCTGGGCAGCAGAGGTTAACCACAGGAACACAGACCAACATGCTACACTTCAGCAGACTTGTGTGTTGAATCTGGTAAATCTCTATTACGTGTGAAAGCTTCCTTGCCTCAGACTTGCATTATTCCTTGTCACTTTCATTTAGTTTGTTTGTTGTTTTTTTTCTCCTTTATTAATCAAGACAATAAGGAAGGATTCAAAGAATCACCTTTTCTAAGCAGATGCCAAAAATTGTATTATTTATTGTACTGTGTTCTTTTTCTATACAAGTAGGCTACACTGTTAGCTTAGTGTAGAACCAGGACAACAGAAATACAGCATGCATCACAAAGGTTTTTCATCTACTATTAGGAACACTGAACATTGTCTTTCTGAAGAGAATCAATATGTTTGCTGAAAGCCTGATATTATCATTGTAGATAGTGTGAATGCTAGAATAGTGTTCCCAATCTTGCTGCACCTCAGAAGAGATACTAACGGAGAAGAACATTCGAAACATAGCAACTTGAAGCCTAGAAGGGAGAGCTAAAAGCAAGTGTTCACATACAAGAAATTCCTCTTTAATAAAACCTGTTGTATGACACACAGTAACGCTGAAGCGGGCTAGCACCTACACTTACTGTCACTGTTGTACTGTGAAAAGACATCAGAACCAGACAACTCAGCACAGAAGTCAGGCAAGTTTAAACTTGCACAGAAAGACTTAGTAGTTTAAACTTTCACAAAAAAACTTAATAGCTGATTATCCTCAGTTTAAGGTGTAACCGTTATTTCCATTCTAAAAAGGACAGACTTTGGGGCTTCAGGTAGGAATCAGTGGGTGAAAGCCTATTGGTGAGCAATACTGTTTGCAACCTGAAGAAAGGCAGGTTGAGCCCAGCTCTGAGTGCAAGCCTGGGGTTTTTACACCACACTGTAAAATGAACAAAGAGTTTGGGAGTTGTCTTTCAAAGGCCATCCTCAACAGGATGTCTCCGAAAGACAACGTCAGCTTCAACAGCTTTTCTTATATGTATTAGTTTCCTCACTTTAAACATCTCCTAGCAATCATCACCTAAAAACACACACAGAGGTAACAATGCAGTGTACCTTCTTATTCTGCTTTAAGAAGCGGTATCCCAGAGAAAGCTTCTTGTAGGCCTCTCCGTATTTCTCATGCCAGTCCTGCACTGACTTAACGGCTGCTTTCCTCAGTTTCTGTGCTACCTCTTTGGGTGGGGGAAGAGGCTGCTCATGGTTTATCCCCACCGTGAGCTCCAAGAACTCTTGGAAGTTGGAAATAATTAGGGTCCGGAAGTGATGGGATCGGACGAACAACTCCTGCACGATCTGGAAAGCAGAGAAGCGCATCTCAGCGTGCTCCTCATTGAGCCGTGTCATCAGCAGGTGATAGGCATGGCTGACGTGTTCGTCTGAAGACCTGAGAAAGGAGAAAAAGAAAAAAAATAAAGAGGGGGGAGCAGTTATTAAAAAAGAGGTTCAGCACATACACCCACAACTTTTATTTATTTTAAATTTTACACCAGCAGCTTCTGTGCCGGCAGCAAGCTGCACCCAGCTCAAACAGCGGGCCCAGGCCGGGCCCCGGGGGCAGCCTGCGCCCGGGGAGAGGTGGAGCTGGGGGAAGGCAGCCAGGCCCGGCTCCCACCCCCCGGGCGGCCGTACTTGCAGATTTTCTTCAGCTCCTTCATCCTGCCCGGCTCCAGCCGCGGCTCCCCCGAGGTGGTGAGCTCCTCCACCAGCTCGGCGAGGCGCTGGTCCATCTCCGCCGGCAGCAAGACCCCGAGCTGACAGAACACGAACCCCCGAGCCCCTCAGGCCCGGCAGCCCTGTCAGGCCGCCATTGCCCGCCCCTCAGGGGAAGCCCCGCCCCCCGGGGCGCTCCCCCC
>VXBL01001075.1:614334-684127 GCA_013400195.1 Aramus guarauna
CCTCCCCCGGCGCCTACCACCGCCCCAGCGCGCGCTGTCCCCCACCCCCCTCCGCTTCCGCGCGGTGATGTCCACGTGACGTCACACCAGCCGGAAGTACGACGAGAAGAAGGCGGGGAAGGCCTTAAAGGGGCCGCGCCTCGCGTTGGTGGGGGGTATTAACCCCTTGTTGTCCGCAGGGGGTGAAGGGGCAGAGCTGCACCAGCCCGGGGAGGCGAGCGGCCTTCATGAGGCCTCCAAGCCCAGCAGGGGACAGTGGCCGCCCACCACGTAGTGCCCCATGCTTCCAAATCTGCTTACAAAATCTCCAAAGAACTGCTCAAAAAGGCTGTTTTGGCAGCAAACGAGGCCACGGCCTGGCCACGGCAGGCCGCGGGGCTGTGGAGAGGGCAGAGGTGCTGAGAGCTGGGTGCTGAGGTGGGGTGCTGAGGCGATGGCAGGTGCTCAAGGTGCTGCCCCTCGGAGAGCCCCTGTGTGAAGGTGGTGACAGGTCAGGCATGGGGAGCGGAGGGCCTCGGCCTTTGTGCCTTACGATGAGGATTCCTCAGAGCTGTGAGGGCACTCAAACCTTCAGCCTGCCTCTTCTTCCCCCTGCCGCAGCCTTCTCTCTCTCAGAAGTTAAATATGACGCAGGAGATGAAGTGAGGAAGGCAAGGAACCAGGTCCTCCTTCACGGCACCCTGTAACCCGGCCCCTCCTCACCTCTGCATAAGAAAGTGAATTTTCTTCAGTAGCTGCTGCTATCCAGAACCTGGAGGATTTTTCACAATAGCTCAAATGCCATTCTCACATGGGCATTGTATACGCTGTGTGAAACACTATTTGAGCTTATCATGGATTTGTAGGTTGCAGATGCAAGGATATGGTGGGAGGAGCAAATAAGCAAGCAAAGTCCACTCCTCACTAGCCAAAACTACTGTATTTTTTCCCAGCGGTTTGTGACTTTTGGCTTCCAGCAGTGTAAACTATGGATTTTCTCTTTGGGAAAGGTCCTTCACTTTGCAGCACTTGGAAATCATGTTGGCTTTAGAATATTGCAAGGGTAAGGGGATTGTTACTGTGTAGCTGTAGCAAAATGGTACTTTTATATGCGTGAGCTATGCCTGGAAGGAAACAGAATGGTGAATCCAGCCCAGTTGTCAGGACTTTCAAGGGGAGTATTAGAGCAAAACTGTGTTTATACGACACCTTCCACTTGAGAACCTCGGAACGCTTGACAAACGTTACAGGTAATCCGCTGGCATATGGAGAGAGAAGTTGATGAAGGATCACAGCAATAAAAGAGAAGCCAAAGTATTGAATATGGCAGGGGGGTGTTACCTACCTAGGTCCCATCCTTAAAGCACAATACAAGCTCTGCTGCGGTTGGATAATGTGGTTAACCAACGTGCTCCCTCATCTTTTCGCACAGGCGGGGAAGCATCCAGCACTTTACTCTGCATCTGGCTGTGCTCTAAGGGCATGTCCTTGGCATGTGTCCTGCTCCCCTTAAGGTCACCTATGGTGGGAGAGAGGTTGTGTCCGTATTCTGGTCTCCCTTGTCACCAGCCAAACAAGCGTGGTTCAGTTACTGGAGGTGGTAGGGCTGCCCTGGATTCGCTCCTGGCAGCACCCGACCTGCTTTCGGGTTTGGGTGCTCAGTTAGAAATGTTCTGCAGGCCCCCATCTCTGAAAGTGCAGATTAATCACTGGTAAAGAGCAAGCCCTTGCAGGTGCCCACTTTGAACATCCTAAAGAAGGGAGACATTTAAAATATCTATTCACATCTGAAAATGTTGAAAATGTTGTTAGATACTTGAATGGTATTTCCATTAATTCAGACTTAAGGCAGGTGTTAAAAGTAACATACGTGAATTGGTGTTGCAGCCGTCTCTACTGGCTCTTGTGATAAGGGAAGACATCATTATACATTTTCCACAAGCAAGGAACTCGTGCTTTCAAAGACACTTATTGCAGTTAATGAATATATACATTGTGCGGTGGTTCTGTTATTTCTGATTCAATACATGAAATCAATGACATCTAACTTTTTAATAATGTTTCTCCTTTCCTCATTGCCTTCCATTGAGTAAAATGGATTTCCATGTGAAAGCCACACAGAATGGCACAGCTCATCTTTAAAGTTTAGATCAGTTCACTCTATCAATATTTCTTATTTTTCTATTTCTCTTCTTAATTTGATTGAATGTGCCTGAACAACTGCTTTCTATTAGGTTATTGCTTGCAAAATTAGCATTGCTGTACTTTCTAGAAACTGTATTTCAAAATGAGCCTCAAGCAAGATACTTAACATCTACAAAGGCACCGATTTCCTATCCGTGCATAGTGCTTAAAGAAAATCCTGCAAGGAGCCATATGGTTTTGCAAAGAATCAGTTGATGAATGGATGCTGAGTTGTGTAACTCATTCATGGTAGTCCCTTTGGCAAATCCCAGCAAGAGCTAAGCTATTTAATTATTTTTTTTTGTAAATCAAAGGCAATTATATAAAATTGTGTTTGCTCAAGTTACTGGGTTTCTTTCCCCTTCTCTTTTTTAATGAACATGGCAAATGCCCACTATTCAAATATTTCTGTACTTCCTTCATCTGGACCAATTTGACAAAAGTCTGAAGAAAACCAGAACACCAAAAAATTAATTTAGCTGCAAAAGTCACAGCCACTCTGCACCTGCATTGATTTTCCCCTTGACACGAATGTTCTGGGCTGATCAACATAGGTGAATGCAGGACACTGCAGGGTGCAGAAGCAGAACTGAACACACCTGCTACTCCTTCAAAGCCTCAACATGGAATATTACTATCAGTTTACACCTGGTTTCAGCAAAGCCTGGCTCTGCAGCTTCATGTCATGTGGATCGTGACAGGTTGTCGATTCAAGAAGTTGCATTTCTTACCTCTGTGCCGAGAGATCAGCAAGAGCAACACAGTTACACTTTGCGGGTTGTTCTCCAAAGTGAGAGATACCTTGCAGAAGCAGAGACTCTTCCAGAAGTACTGTCCTGTCCACCACCTCTGTGGGACACCCAACCCTATCATAATTGGCAAGAGGCATTTGCAATGGAAACGTTCTTCTACAAGATATCTCCAGACATGACCAGTTGGTCCATCCAGAGATCGTCCTCAGTTGGTCCGGTATCTTTGGCCAAATACCTAGGCAAAGAAAACCCTAAAATTTTGTCCATTGCCATGAATTATTTGAGTCTGGGCATTCTGACATTGAAGAAGAGCCATTTGTTCCATCACAAATTGTTTCAGACTTTTGTGTAATACTAAATTTTCTCATGTAGTCTTTTTATAAAGGAAAAATGTAGGCAGGAGACAGTTTCACCATTTTTTTAGATGATTCTTTGCCTGGGATTGTTTTCCAGCTTTGCAATAAAAGAGCATGTCAGGAAGAAAGAAACCCCACTGAACTTTTGAGATAGCTGTATTCAGCTTAATGATATGAAATTAAAAAGGAGGGTTTATTTTCCTGCCAAAATGAAACTTGGGCAAAAAAGCTTCCCTACAAATAATTTGGAATTAAAATAACTTTGGTTTCAGGCCTGAAGATGCAGAAACATGATAAACACTGATATTAAATTGTCACAGAGTTTGTGCCAGTTGGGTTGCAAAGAAAATACTGACCTTCTGTGTGAGATGAATAGATGCTTAACCACCAGTTTGACTCGAGCAAAAGGATGACAGTTATTTGAAAGCCCTGAACTACCTCATAAGGGATAAGGACTATATTTAAACAGATGTTCTCAAAGGAGAAATAGTCTATTCATTAAACCATCAATAATGCAAGGCCAAAGATACTTGGTGACCTCCTGTAATTATATGAAATATTGACTGTGACAACACTTCAGGCTATTGTAACGTTTTATAATTCTGTCATAGGAGGAGATGAATGAACCTGTTCTGTACGGTCTAGATCACTAATTAAATAGCCATTTGTAAGTTGGATGGAGCAGGAATGGCTGTAAGAGAACCATCACAAATCAAGGAGCACCTTCCTAAACATAACTTATATTCATGTCTAGAATAATTTTTAAAAATGATCCTACAGCGTTTCCTGAAACTGCACACCAACATTGACACACCTGACTAGTACAAAGGGGGTAAATTGCTTTTTCCTTTGTGGAATGATCTATGCAGACTCTAACTGGAACCTAATGAGCACTTTTCTATGTTAGACAATGTATGTCCGCATCACAAGTTCATATTTCTACATGAATACACCCAAAGAAGATCGAGGCACATCCCATTGCACTGCAAGCAGGTATCTTTGGGAGTCTGGGGGATACCAACATTTAAGGCAGGTCTCAGATCAGGTGGTTCAGAAAAGGAGGAGCTTCAAGCTTGTTAACATGTAGAAAAGGAGAGTGCAGAGGAAGAGAAGAACCTCAGGCTTCTAATAAGAGGAAATCCAGCCCAGATTCTGCTTGAAGACCCTCTAATGCTAAATCATACAGCAGCAGAAATGCCACTTTCATGCATATGTAAATAGGACTGCTTTCAAACATACGAGGGTAGCAGAAGTTTCTTAAACAACTAAAGAGACTGGTTTGGGTGTCACATTGATGGCATGGTTTTGAAGTTCTTTTGTCTGAGCTGTCCCATCCTTGGAGAGCCACAGCCTGTAATAGAACTGTGGTCACTTGAGCTGGTTTCTCCAAATGAGAGACTTCAGAGAGCTGTGGCTTCACATACCCAAAAGAATTGTTTTTTTCTTCTTTTCCCAAGGATGTGGAAAAGGAGAGAACTGCTCTGAAGCTGCTAAAACCTGTAGTGCCGTAGCTGCTAGAAACTGGGAGTGATGAAGTCCATAGCTGATGTGAAACTGCTGCCATATCACTATTGGGCATGGACAGGCAGTGCGTCTGCATGTGTCGCACAGCCATTGCACACCATTGCACAAGCACTGCTCTCCATTTCAGATTTCTCTGTCCTGTTCGTGCACCAGGTAGCTTGAACACACAGTGATGTTGCAATCACTCATTCGCAGGTGCGAGTCCTCAGACATCCGTCAAAATCCATTGTATTCCCTTAGCACCAGGAGAGTACCCATACGACTATGCCCTCAGCCGTCAGGTCTTTTTAAGATTTCCATCATCTTTTATGAGCAGCGACTGAGAAAGCCACATGGATCAAAACAAGCTTTTCTAGGGAATTTCTTTTACTGTTATGATAAAAGAACACTTGTCTTTACGAAGAGATTATTTATACGGGTCAGCTTTTGCAGGCAGAAGGAAAGTCCCTGGCGTGAGAAGATTACGAGGTAGTTGGTACAAAGATAGAGTGCAAAGACCACAGTTTGAAAGAGAAGGAAATATTGAAGTATAATTAAAAGGGAGAGGGTAGTGTCTTAAAAGAAAAAAGGTAGCAAGTCTTGTGAACTGTCTGGAGCCATTAATTTATTCATGCTTTTAAAGAGGTGTTTTGAACTTCTGTGGCTTGATATATAAAGGGGAGTCGAATGGGGAAGCATTCATCTTTCATATATCGAGACTCTTTTGTGTGCCCTCAGTTTCTGCAGCCAGTGCATCGTGACACTCCCACTGACCAACATACAGGACTCTTTTATATTGTGCACTACTAAGACACCCAAAATGTTTCACAAACTTTTGGGCAATTGAACCTCAATACAGAGTGAAACAAGACTTGTAGATGCAGTCAACACATAGAATAAGAAGTTGATTTTAAGACGACCGTGCAATAACCTCCCAGGAAAGCTGAGTGCAGAATTTGGGGCTGACTCCATCCCCTGAGCAACGCGTCCCTGCCCCAGTGCGAGCTCAGCGGTGTTACTCATGCAGCCACCTATTTTCTGTGTTTCAGCTTGTTTCATCCAAGTGTTAAAAGGCCTCTTAAATGAATCATTGCTACTTTCCTCTCTGCACAAGTCGTAACAGTAAAATTATATCAAATACTGAAAAAGCAGGGGCAGTAAATACACCTCAGTAAACTATGCACAAAGTTTTCTTGAATTCCTATTAAGAGTGGCATAAAGGTTAACCCCTCCGAGAGGGACAGTAGATGAAAGACAAATCTTTTTGATCCCCTAATAATTTCCTCAATAAAAAAAAGGCTCAGTAGAACATAGCCAGGATGAGGCTTTTTTTCTGGCAGAACCTGTGTGATTCTGTGATCCGTGGGTATGCACGTGTCTGCTCTGAAGCGACCCCTTCAACAGCCTCTGGCACGGGCTTGCAGAGCTCCCAATGTCCAGTTCTGCTCCAGGTCATGTAACTTGAATTCTAGGAAACTGTTGGTTTTGTTTTTGTTTTGTTTTTAAATCTAAACACAAAACTGGCACCCAGTAATTTCAAATGGACAAGCTATATTTATAGGGATAGTAGAGGAAATTGTGCTGCAAGTGGTGGTGTGAGCTGGGTAACAGTGACAACCTTCTGTCATCTTAAATCGCAGAAAATACTTGTCATTGCCTTTGCCACCGCATTCCTGCATGGTTGTGAAAGAGGCACAGCCACCGAGAGCCACAGCTTCCTGAGTGTTTAGGAAAAAAGGGTCTACATTTATCTACAAATTATTTTTTTTTAACTTACTCTAAAAAATCTGCTAAAGTTATATCTTTTTCAGGAAAAAAGGTATATAACTGGTTATTTAAGCTCACAGAACTATGGGAAGTATAAATGACTTTACATTTTTAGATAAGAGTAAAACTGAACTTTATAAAGCTCTGAACTTGCCTTTCAGTGAAAGCGTGCCTAGTTAATGATACCCACAAACTATATTGCTTGTCCGCTACAAAAAAATCCCACGGCATTTCTGCCGGTTTTTAAACCCCACGCAGGAGGACCACTGGAGACAGGGCTCGTTGTGAGATGGGGAGAGCATCCCCATCCCCATCCATGCCCATGCCATCCCCATCCCCATCCCCATCCCTCCGGTCCACTCGCGGAGTGGGGAGGTGCCGGCGGCCGGAGCTGCGTTTGGGCGCAGCCCCCAGCAGATGGCAATGCAGGAAAACCTGCCGAGATCGCTCTTCTCGGGAAAAAAAAAAAAAAGCACCGCCTTAGAAATCCTGCTTGAGTATTTTTTAACGTGTCCTGGAATCGTTTCACTATTTTCTTTTGGTTTTAAAGTATAGGATTTGCACTTACAGGCTTGTAGCATTGACCTGTGGCGATGGGTTTGGCATCCCAGATCCAAAACCTGTGAGGTTATTCAAGTGCCGTAGGGTTTTCAGCAATCGAAGGTGGAAATTACAGTTTTTATGTATATGTGTGTAATATATATTTATATATATCGTGGAATCATAGAATGGTTTGGGTTGGAAAGGACCTTCAAGACCATCTAAGTTCCAGCCTTCCTGCCATGGGCAGGGACACCTTCCACACATACACATATTTTATATACACACATATATATTTTATATATACGCATATACCACGCAAATATAAATGTAGCACATGATATTTATCTATATATCAATATAGATAAAATGTTGCTGAAGAACTCTGCCCAGAACACGTTCTCACGTATTTATTCTTGCATCTTTTATCTATGTGCAAGGCCAAACTGTTTCCAGGCCAGGAATAAATCTTTAAAAGAGATCAGTCTTTAATATGATCAGAGTCATGCAATAAAGTAGGCAAGGAAGAGATTTAATTTGAGGAAAGTGTTCATGAGTATCAAATCAAGGAAACTACTTTTAATGACAATTTAAAAGAGAACACTTCTCTCTGAGAAAGCACTGAAGGTGGAGGTGTTTTCCAGGGAGAATGACTCACTGCTTTCCCTGTGCTTGTAGGGCAAAGTAGATGTAGTAAAACTTTCAGAAAAACATAGAAGTATTAAAAGTTTCTCGTGACACACTTTGCCTTTTATCTGAACACACACCCACAAAAAAACCCACAAACCCTAAAACTAAGAAAATCACTCCCCAAAACCAAAACAAAACCCAATAAACCCCCCCAAAACTCAAGACAATAACAAAAGCATAGAAGATATTTGGGCTTCTTAAAAAATGAATGAAAAAAGGTTGAGTACGCCAAAAAGCTGGTGAATAAACTTTTTTCCCCTTTGTATTAAAACTGAAATGCAAAGAAGTGGCTCTTCCTTGAAAGAGCACCAATGGTGAACTGGAATCACAACTGAGCTATCAAAATGCTGCACCATGAACACAGGTTGGTTAATTGGCTCCGCAGCAAATGATGGAAATGCTGAGAAGTGCATTTATAGTGTATAAACACAGCATAAGTTTACTTACTACAAATAAGGAATCCAAATTATCTACAGTCAATATGATTTCTGTCATCTCCATATGCTTATATCACTGCTTGGACTCTGAAATGGTGCAATAAAAACTGTTTGTAGTGCTTCAGAAAACAAATGCGTATGTTGCAAAAATACATTCTGTTGTCTCTTCAGAAGTATCATAGTTAACTGGCCTCGAACTGCACAGAAATACTTTAACATTGATCCATGCTCTGGATTTATTGTTTGGAAAGCAGCAGGTCTGACTATTTCAGAGTCACCAGCTTATTTCAAATATGTCTATTTTATATTGAATCGTGCTGTGGTAACAGCAGGGTTATCATAGAACCGTAGACTGGTTTGGGTTGGAAGGGACCTTCAAGACCATCTAGTTCCAACCCCCCTGCCATGGGCAGGGACACCCTCCACTAGACCAGGTTGCCCAAAGCCCCATCCAACCTGGCCTTGAACACTGCCAGGGATGGGGCATCCACAGCTTCTCTGGGCAACCTGTTCCAGGGCCTCACCATCCTCACAGGGAAGAATTTCTTCCTAATATCTAACCTTTCAGCTTAAAGCCATTACCCATGGTCCCATCCCTACATGCCCTTGTAAACATTCCCTTTCCAGCTCCCTTGTAAGCCCCTTCACGTACTGGAAGGTGCTGTAAGATCTCCCCGGAGCCTTTTCTTCTCCAGGCTGAACAACCCCAACTCTCTCAGTCTGTCTTCATACAAGAGGTGCTCCAGCCCTCTCATCATCTTCGTGGCCTCCTCTGGACTCACTCCAACAGCTCCATGTCCCTCTTGTACTGGGCACTCCAGAGCTGGATGCAATACTCCAGGTGGGATCTCATGAGAGCGGAGTAGAGGGGCAGAATCACTTGCCTTGACCTGCTGGCCCCATTGTTTTTGATGCAGCTCAGGATATGGTTGGCTTTCTGGGCTGCAGGCACACATGCTGTCTGATGTTGAGCTTCTTGTCCACCAACACCCCCAAGTCCTTCTCCTCAGGGCTGCTCTCAATCCATTCTCTGCCCAGCCTGTAGCTGTGCTTGGGATTGTCCCGACCCATGTGGAGAACCTTGCACTTGGCCTTGTTGAACTTCATGAGGTTTGCACAGGCCCATGTCTGAAGCCTGGCAAGGTCCCTCTGGATGGCATCCCTTCCCTCCAGTGTGTCCACTGTACCACACCGCTTGTGTTGTTGGCAAACTTGCTGAGGGTGCGCTTGATCCCACTGTCCGTGTCAATGACAAAGATGTTACACAGGGTTAAACAGTTTCAGAGCAATAACGACAACCTGCAAGTAGTGGGCATTTACCTCTGTAAAACATGTAAAGAGCACAGTCAATACAAGAATAACTTAAATTTTCCAAAGTTCTTTAAAAAAAAGAAAATCAGTGATTTATAGAAAAGGTGCAAGAACAAACTGCAGAAAATGAAGTTGCAGTAGTGCCTATAAGTAGAGATTTAAATCAGTTTTGATTATCTGAAACAAAGTTGAGAGGTAACTTGTTCATAAAATAAAAGGATCTTCAGGGAAAAATATCACATATTAAACAAGCTTGAGTATAGAAGTGGAAAACACCAGAAACAAAACATGAATTCAAACTGGAAACCAGGCACATATTTTAGCAGTGAGGAAAGAGATTCTCAGTCTCATGATGATGTTTTTCTGACAGATGTGCTCTAACCAAACAACTCTGGATTGTAAATAGTTTTGAGAGTCAACATCTAAAATCAGGACACTGGAGATCTCTCTCTCCTGGCTCTTTTGGAAGGCATTAAATTACGGAGGAGACAAGACAGAGGTGGCAGAACATGAAAAACCTGGTGACTCAGTAAATATTAAAGCGGGAGCCCTGGCTACTCCTGCTAGGAAGTTGTCAGTGGATCCTGGAGAGAGGACAGGCTGGAGGGCGAGTAGTTTGTAAATGGAGTTTAAGAAAAAGGATATTACAGCACTTAGAAGAGTACTCGAGTTAAAAACAACCACTGGAAGTTTCTGAGAATGTTCCCGATTTCAAGACAGAATTACCTGAGGACAGGTAAGGATGATAGGTTACTCTAATGGTGGAAACCATAAGAGAAGCCCCTCTGACTGCCAACAGCAGGGAGGACTGCATGGAGCAGATGAAGTTGTGAGGCTGCATCTTCAGTATTTTAACATAATTGATCCATACTGGTATATTTAATAGGATTTGCACAAAGTTTTAGAACATTCAAGAAACCATTGCTCTACAAGACTTTACATTTTAGCCTAGACGTTTTAGTATCACTTCAGTTGAGCGTGAGACTTTCTGGAGGAGCCCAAAGCTCTGTTTTGTTGCTTTCAATATGCAACCAGGCCATACTCTTTATTCTAGCTGCTAGAACAATTTCAATGTTTTTGATTTTTCTTATGGGGTGAAATAATGAAAATAATGATTAATTTTAAACTTGTCAGATCCTAGGTGGACGTATTATTTTGCAATAATAATTTTTAAATAGAAAACTGAAGGTTCAGTGCTAGGTTCGATGGCCCAAAAGTTCTTCTTGTCTTCTTCCACCAAGATGACAAAAATGGTACCAGCACTCTTAATTGCTTTTCATGCTCTTCCTGGAAATACAAGGTGTAGAGGGAAAGAATTAAGACAAATACCTTATTGAGATCAAAATTTAATCCAGCATCTCACATCCTCAGACACAGAGATCACAGGCTATGTTATTTATAGTTTCCTGATGCAAAGAAACCAGTCATTATCCTTTGCTAATTGGTTTAGAATAAGAGAGGTATTTCTGGATGTGGCAACTGCTAATCTTACGTCAGCAAGGAATTCTTAATTTTACCTCCTCAGAGGAGGGCTTCAAAAATCGAGACAGGGAACATGTTTTGGACAAGGGTAGGATAATTTCTCTCTCAACGAGGCAGGTGACATTCTTCCCAGTGATTATAAAAATTAAGACACTATAGGTATTACGTCAAAGAAATTCTGTTATCAACTGAAGGAACAAAACACAGTGATTCAGCTGCAGCTACTGTGCTTTTTTCTATACCTAGTAGTTAAACTGAATAATTAGCTCTTCTGTAAAAACAGCACCCTTTTTATTCACTGTTTTTGGAAGTGGGAAATGCATCACTGAAGCTGGAGAGCTGGCAATGGATATGCCAGTGAAATTCAAAGTATGAATATCTGAGATCAACATTTACAAAGTGCTCCTGCAAAAAAACCCAACACCAAACAACCCAACAGATTTGCATCAACAACATCAGTTCCCATCTATTCTTTACTGTCTGGCCATCTAACAAGAGATCACACACTTGATCATGTTCATCCCGTTCCAGGGCTGTTGCTCCTGGAGCTGGCTGTGTCTCTGTTTCCCCACATGCAGGTTAGCCGCGTAGGTGCTCTAGGCACCCTCCGTACCCAGAGGATGGTCAAGTTGCAAACACTTTGAGGATGAGATCCATTGACAGACTAGAAACTTCAAGCCTGTTCTGCTCAAGCCTCATGCTGACTCCAGAAGAGTCAGGAAGCAGGTTGTAATACTCCCAAAACAGGAATATTGCACTAGACCAAGTTGATCAGAGGGGGACTACCCCTTTCTCCCACAATCACAGAACGATCAGGGTTGGAAGGGACCTCTGGAGATCATCTAGTCCAACCTCTCCTGCTAAAGCAGGATGACCTAGAGCATGTTGCACAGGATCGCGCCCAGGTATGTTTTGAGTCTCTCCAGAGAAGGAAACTCCACAACTCTCTGGCAGCTCGGTCACCCTCAAAGTGAGGAAGTTTCTCCTCATGTTCAGATGGAACTTCCTGTGTTCCAGTTTGTGCCNGGAAGCCCAGAACTGGATATAATATTCCAGATGTGGCCTCCCCAGGGCAGAGTAGCGGGGATGTCTCTATGACATCTATCCTCATGCTGCTCAAGTGTCTCTCTGCAGCCAGCACAGAGACTGGACAAGCCAGTGCTGCTGCTTCACTTGCTCCAGCAGCCACCCGCAGACACTCTCCTGGTGTCACTCTCCTCACCACTCACCTGGATTCTTCTCAGTTCCCTATGGTGGCAATCAGCCCTCTAAATTAGCCACAAATAGGATCAAATAATTTCCAGTCGCCGTGAGATCCTGTGCACAGACAAGCAGGACAACAAGATGGTGACTTGAGTGTGCACAGTCTAAGGTAGAAAATCACATCACGATCCTCATGGAGAAACAGCCTCTTCTCCCACACCACGTCGCAAAACGGTTTGTACTGAGGAACCACTCGGTCTTCCAAACTGAGGAGGGGCAGCAACAAGCAGATGATGGTTCAAAACCTGCCTGTGGGATTTTCACCCTCCTGCACAGCAACTCCATCAGCAGGGGATAGGGATGGCGGAGCTGGTGGTTCCAGCTGAGAAGTTAGCTGGGTATTACAGCACAGTGCCAGCATGATGGCATACCTGGAAAGAACCAAAGTAGGGCCCTATATAATGTTTTCCTTAATGACTGCATCCAGGGCAACTTGAGCTTTCCTAAGACCAATTCCCCCCGACCCACTTCAGTATTTAATAAAATATTTCTATGGTTCGAGTCCCTAAAGCTGCTACTTTAAACAGAGGAAATATCTCCATACGGGGTACGCACGTGCACCCTGAAGCTCTGCTCTTGGCTCTTCTGAGTGATTTGTCTTGCTGTGGTTTGCAAAGAAGGAAAAGGAAATTGTCTACTGATTTTATTATCTGTTTATTTCCTTTTGGGGAATTTGTCTATACGATCCTGCTTAATCTCCATGGGTGGGGAACAAAATATTTAAGTTAGTTAATGATCTTTTTGTCCTGAAGTGAATAGGCTTTATCATCTTTCTCTCCTCCATTCTTCCTTCTGGCTCCATCAGGAAAAAGTCCTGGCTGGGAGCTCAGATGAGCTCCCTGGGAAAATCTGCTCCTCTGCTCTGTGGGGTAGATAAAACTATTTCCTCAAGAAATGCAAAACATAAAACTCAATCTTGTGGGATAGGGATTAGGGTCAAAGGAGTAGGTACAGATGTGGGCTACAGCCCCTTGGGTGCTATCCCCCCACTTAACCAGCTTTGGTTTTCCACATTAATTTGGAAGGGAAGGAAATGTCTTATCCTGAGCCGGCTGGGCTGGGATTTCTGGTCTGCTCCGCTGACAACTCAGTGCTCCCTCTGCTCCGGCTTCAGTGAGAGAGATGCGGCCAGGAGCAAGCAGGACTGTACTCCAGCTTCCAGCACAGTCGCACCAGGCCCCTTTGCAGCCCTCACTCCTTCACCCCCATGGCAGCACCATGTTAGGGTTGCGTTTCTCTGCTCCAAAGATGCAGCACTTTGGAGGCTCAAAGCTCCCCACGATCACAGCATATAATGAGGATTTGTTCAAGTGAGGTCCTGATCAACAGCTGAATGAACACTAATGCTAAAACAATCTCCTTTTTTTGTTAGTCTACTCCTCAAGGTTCCCTGTTTCTCTTTCTGATAATATTCCAGCATCCTCTGGGCTGAGGCTATCTACTATTTTTGCCCCATCAGCACATTTCCACTTATTGTGGAATGTCAGAAATGACAACTAGTATCAGCTCGACAATAGATACCTAAAGGAACTTCATCAGTTACGTGCCCTTCACGCTACTTCTTATCCCATCTCCCTGAGCCAGATCCTCATGCAATTTCTAATTCCCATCTTCTCCAGTTGTTAGCTAATGTCATCACATATAGTACTGCACTGCAGCTGGATTTTTTTTGAGAAGGCTCATCAGGGTAGTATGGCATAATTATCATAGACTGGTTTGGGTTGGAAAGGACCTCAAAGACCATCTAGTTCCACCCCCCCTGCCATGGGCAGGGACACCCTCCACTAGACCAGGTTGCCCAAAGCCCCATCCAACCTGGCCTTGAGCACTTCCAGGGAGGGGGCATCCACAGCTTCTCTGGGTAACCTGTGCCAGTGCCTCACCATCCTCATCATAAAAAGTTTCTTCCTTATATCTAACCTTTCATCTTAAAGCCATTCCCCCTGGTCCTATCCCTACATGCCCTTGTAAATAGTCCCTCTCCAGCTTTCCTGTAGGCACCTTCAGGTACTGGAAGGCTGCTTATAAGATCTCACTCTGAATCTTCTCATCTCCAGGCTGAAAAACCCCAACTCAGCCTGTCATCATACAAGAGGTGCTTTAGCTCTCTGATCAACTTTGTGGCCTCCTCTGGACTCACTCCAACAACTCCGTGTCCTTCTTGTACTGGGGCCCCCAGAGCTGGACACAGTACTCCAGGTGGGGTCTCACCAGAGTGGAGTAGAATGGCACGATCACCCCCCTCGATTTGCTGGTCACGCTGCTTTTGATGCAGCCCAGGATACGATTGGCTTTCTGGGCTGCAAGCGCCCATTGCCGGGTCATGTTGAGCATGTCCTCAGTAAACATCTCCCCTTCACCCTCACTTACAGTTATCCTTCAGGTTGATTTTTCCCACCCCTTTCCTTAAAACCCAGCGACTACATTAGAAGCTCTCCATTCGTATGATACCACCCCCAGGTGGATACTACAACAGCTTCTTTCCATTAGTTCTGAACAATTGACAATTCCAGGAGATCAATTACTTGGTTTCTGTAACTTGCGCACATTTTTTTCACTTCCACGTTGCTAAGTTATTTCTGGTTTTCTCAGTTTATCTCCTTCTCCACCCCGCCCACCAACACTGAGCTTTGCCATCTTTGCCAGGAGCAAGCAGCAAGGTGCTGGGTGTAGTTTTGTAATCAAGTCTGGATGTCAACCACACAGTATGCAGTAACTTCATGTTAATTTTTTCCTCTTGCACTTTTAAAAACTTCTGCACTTATTTTAATCTCTTTGAAAGACAGCTGGCTGATAGCATTTCTTACCTCTACCCTAACGCTTGTTTTAATTTTTAATAAGTCAAAACAAACAGCTTTTCTTGTTCAGCAGCCTTTTCTATTTCTTATTGTTTTGCTATTTCCTATTGTTGTTCTTGTGGTGCTAATTATCCTACAGCTGATTTCCTCTGGCTTAGGATACAGATACCTGATAATTTTAACATGGATTTTATGATGGAGCCTGAAATATCTTATTCAGAACTGCGAGCTCCTCAGTGAAATTAACTTGGCACTAGCTAGCAATGATAAGGACTAATTTCATTTTTGAAATGAAGAACTTCCATTTACAGAGTCTTAGAACTTCAGTTAAAGCAGAAAGCAGGACTAGAACTCTCAAGATGTTTTTTTCTACTGACTAGCTCAGATATGCGTTGAACTTCTCACAAAAGCCAACTATAACGTAGAACTATTTTGCGTTGGCTCTATAGCTATTGTGTCAAAAACCTCTTCAGTCCTCACATCCAACAACTGGGCTGTAGTTTCTTACTCCCTCTTGCTGGCTCATGAGTGCACATTTTCTTCCCATCACTGTGTGCCAGAGAGATTTTATTTTACTGACAGGAGGTACCTGGCTCTAAGAAGAAGAAATATTAGTAAAGAGATAAGAAGAGATTCTGCTGTTCACTTCTGCCCATCCTAGATCTCATCCTGAAACAAGGAGGAAGTTGAGCTGCTGAGAACTTCTCAAAACTTTGCTAACAGGGTCAATTCTTTAAAATTAATACATTAAAAAAATGCTGCCTTTCAGCGTGGCTGATGCATATTGCAGAACCAACCAGACACTAAATCTTTGGAAAAGCATAATGGCAGGGAGATCCTGGTGAATATGTCACCCGCAGATGCCCCTCATCATCAAATAGAAACCAATAGTTACTAAAGCATTCAGTGACCAGAAGGAACTACTTGCAGTTTATCTGTTCAAGGATCAGATAAAGATGAAACTTGATCAACTATCCCGTTGATTTGCACTGGGGTTTATTTGGTGCGCTAATTCAGAAAGCATGGAGCGGGACAGCATGTTATCACTAAAGCCTGGTTTTGCTTTTGAAGATACAAAGTATTTGTACCAAACGCCAGAAAGTCACACCACAGAAAAATGACTGCTCAGAGCCAGGTAAACCCCCAAAACCAGCTCTCAGTGTGGAGTGTGCTGGAGAACAGAATCATAGCATCATTTAAGTTGGAAGAGATCTTTAAGATCATCAAGTCCTACCGTTAACCTAGTACTGCCAAGTCCACCACTAAACCACGTTCCAAAGCACCACATCTATGCATGTTCTAAACACCTCCAGGGATGGTGACTCCACCACTTCCCTGGGCAGCCTGTTCCAGTACAACCAAACGCTCTGGCCTAAGGAGTCCCAGACTGAGACGGGGAAGCAGCAAGGCCCATGAGCCTGCCGCTGGAACAGAGCGTCAGTTCTGCCATAGACTTGAGGGCACAGCTGGAAGAAACAACATGCTAAGCAGAATCTGATTCCTCATTACAGAACGTGGAAAATCAGGACGGAAAATATTTAAATACTCATTTTGTTACACCAAGGGACCTCTGCACAGTGCTACAGGACACTCAGTGCACAAGATCACAGTGTGGTTTTGGGTCTCAAAGCATGCCCTGACAAAGAGCTTGGTGTGTCTCCCAGCACACTCTGCTCAGGCTGTCTGAAGCATGAAAAAAAGCCAAACTATTACCTTTCTTTCTGAACAACGGTCTATTAAGAATGTTCAAAGGCTTCCTTTTGGCAGATGACCAGCTGTACATAATTTTCTCATTTTTCTTCTCCCAAATCATCTTTTTTTTTCCTGCAATAAGTATCTCATTAATGAGTAGGAAATGATGTGCTTATAATACGAAAAAAACCCCCCAACAACCCCATACCAGCTCATCAGTCTTAAAAGCTTCCTGCAAAATGTTTTCCCTGAACATGATATCTGCTTCACTACTTCCTACCTCCCAAGCACTGTGCTGTCAGCATCTTGACCCCTTCTCAGCCTGGTCGGTAATGGAACACTTTGAGCTGAAACAGGTATCAAAGAAACTCATAACGTGGTAAACAGTTACCAGTACGAACAGTTACCAATTTCCCTCTCTCCTTTTCCAATATTAGAGAATCTTCAGCATTTAGACCAGAGATTTGGGCCACAACAAATAGAAGCAAAAGTTAAGGCAATTCTCAACCCCCATCTAACTGTAGAAATCAGAGAAACCTGTCCTGGTCACACGTGGGTCAAACTAGCCTTCCAACAGGAACACCACAGCCAAAATCCAGAGCCTCAAGTCTCATTTAGTTACATTACTTGGCAAGACTGAAAAAAAGGTCACAATAAAGTATATTGTTCATTTACAGCTCAGTGAGATCTTGAAAGGAGATCAGTCTTCACTTTACTGATCAGCCTTTTCCATTTCAAAAGGATGTCCCTCATCGTACAGGCAGGAACTTCTACTCTGAAGCACGTAAATGGATTGTCTTCTGTCTTCCACCTCAGCATACTGCCAGGCATTTAGATGATGCAGGTTGTCCATGAAAAGACCAGCAATCTCATCTCAAGTAGCTGACGGCCACTCATGGCTATTTGTTGAAGTTTCAACATCTGGCCAGTCAGGTTGTATAACTTATTCCCCATCCCATGTTTTATGACCCCACTGCTATGCAAGACACTGCTAGAATGAGACAGGTTTAATGAGAGCTTTACCCAAACTTCCCACTGTTGAGGAAAGCTTCTGTATCCCTGCCCCACCTCCACCACTGGGATACGAACCACTTTCAAAGTCCTCTTCTCAGCAGACCCACAGGCAAGAATCAATGCAGGGACAGAACAGTTATTGAAACAGTGTTTACCAGCAATAAATTTATACTTACTGAGAGTCACACGCCGCTCTTGGTTTGATGTCTGAAGCCACCCATGATAGGAACTCTAAGCTGACACCTCTGTTGGATTCCGGGCTCAGGGCTGCAGACAGCAGTCAGGGAATAGAAACCAGAACTCCAAACTGCACCAAAGCAATCCATCCCTGCCACCATTCCTGACCCTCATAAAGCTGGAAGACTTCTAAAGCCACGCCAGAGCAAGCCTGAGAATGACAGCCAGCCTGTGGGTGCGTGAACCGGACACAGCCCACAGGGCTCAGCCAGGCTACAGCCCCCCTGTATCTAACAGGCCTCACATCATCAGAACAGGTTGGTTGACTGCAGATTTCAAGGTGAGCAATCATGGCTAACAAACAGCTGAAGCTGCCCTGTGCTCCTCCTTCACAGTACACCATCAGGGACTGAGACCTCACAGTGGCCCCTGGCCCTCTGAGATGACGTTTCCATAAAGGGAAGCCTCCTGCTGTAGGACAGCTGCTCTCCTCCTCTCCTCAATTAGTTTTTTGGGATTTCTCTACCACTCTGCTTAGGCCACAGAAAGCAAAAAGACCTGAAATCTCAGGAAACCACAGCTCTAACTAGCACTTAGAGAAGCAAAAGGAACAATTTCCATACCCTACAATTGTTGTGCAGTTACCAAATGTTTCCTCAGGGCTGGAAAATCTACCCCTTCCTCCCTGCTTTGGCCTTTTATGCATTTCTGTGAAGTAGGGAAAAGTGAGGTTCCATTCTCCAAGTTATCTTTGCCCCTGCAGTGTTCCAGATACACCTAATAACACGTGCTTACTGACAAGGGAACCCTTTAAGACATACCTCACTGGAAATCCCACCACATTATAAAGGTTCAGAGCAGCTGATACACTTAATATATATGTAATCTCTAAGCGCTGAACACCAATTGAAGTTGTGGTCCTTCCAGCATTTCTGTTAGCTTTCCTGAAAGTACTCAGTCACTCCTCAATGCACCCAGCATCTCCCGCAACACTTCAACAGAAAGTCTCTAGGACAATGAGGCAATCTTCTACGAAGCAACAGAAAAAAAAAAGTACTGTTCAAATACAAAAAGTTTAAACCAGTGCTCTGAAGGGCAGTGTTTATGGTTGTGGTGTGGTCATTTGTGGTGGTGTTTTTTTTTTTTAAATCTCAGAACACTAAAAAATATTTGGAAGTTGTGCTCCTTTTAAGAGAGACCCTTATAAAGGGTTATTTTTTTTCCCCTACATTTAAATACAAAGCAGGTTTCTAATTTTATATAATCAAGAAATGGAAAACAATTTTTATTAACATGTTTTACATTTACAATCTTTTATTAGCTAATCAACATCAACATGCAAAAATAAGCGCTAAATACAAACCTCTACAATATGGTTTTGTTTAAACTACAATGGTTTAATTCTTCTGAAAAGTCATAAGGATGTGTTCTGTAGTTGTTAAAATTGAACTATTAGTTTCAGTAATGAATACTATTTAGACCCTAAAATTATGTAATCATCTTGCAAGGCATCTTCAGAAACTTCGCCCAACACTTAAGAATACCAGCTCATTTTCATGTGAGTACATTCTCAAAGCAAGAAATAAGGCAGTAGCACTAATGATTTCATATTGAACCCTATGCACATAACTAATAACTTTAGAAGGACTTTAACACTATGGTAGACTGGAAAAAGAACATTTAAACAAGCATTGGATTTTGCCTGAAATGTTCTCAGTTCCTCTTGATACTTATGCAACCTCCTTAAAATATTTGGGTTTGGAAAAAGACTTCATACTCCTTCAAACCAGTCCCTAGTTGATCCTCCAGAGAAGCCAGGCTTGTGTCAAACACATCAATATCTTCCCATGGAAATAAGTTACATCATTCATGTTCAGTATTACTTCACGAGAGGATCACAAAGAAGGCAAAGAGGAGCTTAAAGGAGAACACATTGGTAGTACTGAAATCTTTGATAACAAAAGGGTCTTGGACAATTGTGAAAAAGAGGGAAGAAAAATGGATTTAATTTCAAATCTGTTGTAACTTTTCACTTTTCCCCCAGTGCAAGTGTCCATCTTTAAAGAAAGTTATCCTTTAGAAGATGAAAGTACTTTTGAGAAGAGTCCAATTTTTTTACTTTATGTTACAAAACCTTAACAATCAAAATTCGTTTTTCTTTTTATTCAAGTACAAACTTAAGTCATAATTCCTCTCTTTTTTTTTTTTTTAAAGAGTGTTTATTGATGCTCATTGATCTTTGGTCGCAAGAAACAATAATGCCACCGACAGGTCTGATCCCCAAGGTGGCAGGTTTTGCTTCTTTGCCACACATTAAGGCCCCCCCCTTTACAGGGTATGCCAATACACACTGTGTCAAAATTCCAGCGGCACTTCATCATGTAGTTTGTGGACCTACATGATGTAGACTTTCTCAGCTTGTGAGAAGTTGAAGACTTCTTTGGTTCTTGGGCAAATTACTTTGTCATCTTGACGAATAGAAAGCAGAGACTGAAAAAGAGTGAAATCAAAAGGTAATATTCACAACAGTAACTCAAAGCATTATTTGTTTAGTAAATAAACTTTTTATTTACTTATTAAAAATGGTGCTATAGTCTGAGGTCAAAATATCTTTGCCCACAAAAGTTGCTTATTCTACATTATTGCTCTCTAGAGGGAACAATTTCCCATGCCATTTGATTTCATGTTATAAATTCATATAGTCAGATATTAGCTTCTTTAAAGACCAATTTAATCACAAATATACACTCCTTTAAAAATTACTGCAGGAAGTTATTTTTCTTCTGTTAATATAGAAGACACTTCTAGCTTCCTGAGTTTATAAGATCTTATTCTGACATAGAAAGTTACTATTACTACTGCTATTGTAGAGTTCACTAAGTCATTGATTTCAACACTTACATTGTATCCATAGACATATCCATTTGGTAACATCATAGGAGGATTATTTTCGTTCATTACATCCCCCGAAATCTTGCAGACTAGTCGGGAGTTGGCACAATGTGCCATAGGCAGAGGCTGAGCCAGCTTGTTGAGGGATTTGCTACACACGGGGCAGTCTGGGTTTTTTGAGCTCCCATCCTCTTTATAACATTGTCTGTTTAACAGCAAGTTAAGGAACAACCACCACAGAATGCAACAACAATTAGTTAATGGCAAACACTGGAAAAATGATAGTAAACAGCAAATATAACCTAGGTTATAGAGTGTGCAGGACCATTTAATTCAAGTTTAATGTGTATGTAAAAGAATCAAGTGCTTGCTTTGTTTCAAGGAAGAAGAGTGAGCAACAAGTGCCTGGCACTCTCTACAGGTAAAGTTTCTAATGTAGAACACTTCAGTAGTGCTGGCCCTTCTCTAACGCACAACCACGTGTAGCAAATTCAACTAAGTTTCAAAAGATGCAGGATGTATTTGACCATTCACATAGAAAGAGACAAGGTAAATTTGTAAGTGCTTAAAAATAATAATTCTGACCCAGCGCACTAAGTTTTGCAGATATATTCACTAACTTAAGACACATGGCAAGATAGTCTAGCATGCAAACACAGTGTAGATTTCACCTTAAAATTTTGGTTTGGGCTTGTTTTTCTTAAGCCATAATGCCATTTATTATAATCTCCCCTTAATTTAATAGGGAGACCAATTCATACTCCATTTAAACAACTCATGAGCAAAAATATTCATGTGTCACATCTCCTCTTGGAGTTCTCCAAAAATCATCCATAGAGTGAAAAAAAACCACAATGCTTTTTGCACTCAACAGTTGCATCTGCATTAAAGGATACGGTGTTTTTATAGCTGAAAGGCCTGCCTGGAGTGTTATAGTAAAAACAGAATTGTTTCCCAGCTGATGTAGTCTGTAGTTATCATATCTAAACTGCTGGATCAGCATTCTCCATCGAGCAGGGTCCAAGAGATCCTGTTAAAAACAACAACACAACTATAAGTTGTTTTCAATCTAATTGTCCGAAGGAAAAAAAGCCTGGGAGTGGTAAATTGTGCAAAACTCACTAGACTGAATCTATCATAAAATAAAAGTATACATGCTAATGCATAGTATGAATATACTTGTTTAGAAAGTACCCTTTAACACTAGTTTACTAGAAAAACAATTTAAATCAAGTACTAAAAGTAACTGGCACAACAATATTCAAATCTCCAATACAGAATTTTGTATCAGTTCTGGGGCGGGAAAAGGTTTTAATTTGAACAGCTGGCACAAGCCCAGTTTAGAGAAAGCTTAGCCAAACTATGCTTTTACAGACAAAATTCTTCAATATATATTGTAATGCTGTGGGTTACCTAAAAAATGAAACAGTAGTTAAGTCAGGATTTTTTTCATGGAATCAAGAACTAAACCCACAGGTCAAGGATATATTGAATCCTGAAAGTAATGCTGTGAGAGTCATGTAAGAAGTGAAGACTCTGAAAAAAAGACTTGTTAGGTTATATATACAGGGAAAGACCCAATCCTTTCTTCTGCTAGCACCCCTTCTCCTTTGTACCCATAATCCTGCATTTTGGTCATTTCTAAGATAAACATTGTCAGTTCTCATAAGTTCATGTTATCAACTGTGCAATACTACACTTTGAAGCAACTAGGAGAAACAGCAGTATATTTTAATGTATTGTTTAGTTTATAAAACAGGCTTTTAAAAAAAAAATCAAAGACTTTGTGACAGACAATACACTGAGTAGTGTATTCAAATATGTTATATTCAAAATAAGGTATACTAAAATTATTAGGCAGTGATTTAACCAGGTAGACCCTGGTCTTTATGCTTTGCTTTGTACCCTGGCCGACTCTGTCTCTCATCAGTTCCCTGTTGATTCAGGTAGAGACACTGGAGAAGGATGGACTCCAGCATTACCTTTGGTTGTAGCCTGTACCCTGGAATTCCCCCACCCTAAGATGATCAGACTGGCCTGAGAACTTTTATCCAAAAGCACCGTTTCTGCCACCAGACTGAGTGTCTGTTTGCTCTGTCACCTGCCCCATTTAAAGCCAGAATGTTTCCCAGTTCCAGGAGGAAGCTTTTGTTCTGACCTTAAGGCAATTCTTGAGAAGAGGTAACAGACAGAGCCTACAACAGATCCATAATAAAGAGATAAAGTACTACTAATGATTAAGAAAAGCTAGTGATGAAGGGCCTAGGTGATGGGACACAAAAGTATCAGTTTATGAAACGCTCAGCTGGACTAATTCCAGCCATGGCTACACAAGCTTGTTCAAAGGTTATCAAAAGAAAATAGCTTGTTTTGCCACTTTAAATTTGTTTTCCTTAAAGTCCTAAAAGATAGGACAAGTGGGAGAAAGTTGTGTTCAACTTCTTCCCCTGATTCTTCCCATGGATTAATAAAAATCAATTGATTAGAGAGATATGATCTGACAAATTCTCACAAATTTAAAAGTAATTTTACTTAAAGCCAATTTAAGAAGCCATTTATGCACAGAACTCCTAGTCAACATGTTAAAGGTATCTCTAAACAAGCGTGCACTCTATGATTCTGTTTGTCTAGGTCATTATTAGAGGACCCAAAACATAACTTCCATAAACTAGAATATTTTAAGTCAAGATCCATAAAAAGCAGTAGGAAATTTGTTCCAATTGTATGGTTGTACATGAAACAATACTAGCCTTTCTCCTTGCTCTCCTTCATTGAAACATTCTGTCCAAACTAGCCCCTAGAACAAAATACAGGATTTTTGTTTCCTATTTCTTTCTAACTACTAAAACAATGATAAACTCTGTCTTACACCCAGTCTTTTAACACATCTATCATTTATGCTCTTAACTCATATCAAATGTAGAATCCAAAATACCAGGATCCTTCTGGAACTCCAGGATTAGCAAATAAATTCAAATTAATTCTGTGGGTTGGTTGGTTGTTTGGTTTTTTTGTGTGTGTATGTGCTTGTTTTGTTAAACCATTGATTTCATCATCAACTGTTTAAAAAACGTTTATACTCGCATTGCCACACATCGGCTTGGCATTTCACAAGACTCTTGTCTTGCTTTGCCAGCTCTACTCTTGTCTACCTTCTGCCTCCAATGCCAAATTAAAAAAAGTGAATTAGCACATGACCACAGGACAAACTCTGTAGAAACAGCAACTACCTCTGAATTTTGCTTGATTCAAATTTAGAGGTTGATATTACCACTAATATCTACACTAATTTGCAAACTCCAAATAAACACAAGCATAAAAATTTTTAAGCATCAAAAATACTGTTTTCAGATAATTCAAATAATCTTTCCTTTCTTCATGCCGACAGCCACGAGAACAGTAATTTGAGAAGCAGAGTTAAGAACTGCTGCTAGCATATTAAGGCCACAGCCTAGTAGGTCGAACACCACTCATTTTTTTTCTTTGTACATCCCCATGTTTTGTCTCTTGCTGTATATTGGCATATCACGCTTCCAGTCCCCCAGATCTTTAGTGCTGGGCTTGTGGTAAGCCTAGCTCAGTGTGAATCTGTCCATTAATGGTAAGATTCAAGTGCAACAACACAAATACTACCTGGATTAGTGTACAGGCAAGGACTGGTTATTAAAATTAAGGACTATTATAAAGGTGGATTTTAGAAAGTAAAATTAGAACAACATTTGATCTTCTGATTATCAATGCATTTTCCTGTAAGGAACAAGAACAGCAACATGTATTTTATTGTTCTGCTGTACCACTGAATTTCAAACATAACATTACCTTATAGGGGGAAATATGAGTGTCTGAAGGAAAGGCCAACATCCCCATCACTTGTCGAACCTCGTCCAGCTGGCTTCCCTCAGCCTGACTGAAATGCTTTCTTGCATGTCTGAAATATAGAATTTATATTTTTATTACATAGTCTTGTTTCTAAATCAAGTAAATGTACATAATTACGTAATAAGATTTCAGAGGAAAACCTCTAGATTCTACTCTCAAGACACGAACTCCAAGAGGTGATGCATTTAAAGGGCTTGAAAAAATACATCCTGCAAGTGTAAATGCAAGACTGACTTTAAGCATTAGCAATTTTACAGTGTAATTTCTTATAAACCGGAGCTGCTTACTGTAGGATGAAGTCTTACCTCACCAACATCTAGAATGACAGATCCATGATTATTAGAAGAAATGTCTCTGCTTATGCAAGCTCAACGTATCACACTCACTCCTTTGGCATACGCTTGCAAGTGAGATAAATGCAGTCTGATAATCAGCTATTCCAAACATTAAACATCAAGTGTTCAAGTATCTACCTTGTTTACATTGACATTTGAGAGACTGTTTACTTTTGAATAAATGATTTTTTTTGGGGTATAGGCTAGGAAGCAGTATCACTTTCTGTGCAGACTGCAAGAAATTGCAGGGTAATGTAGTAGAAAACACTTTAAGAACATTTTTTTTTTTTTAACCAGGGAAATAAAAAAAAAATTAAGTAGAACTTCAATACAAGGTTTTGTACTTTAACAGATACTGATTGTAAGAGATGCACACAAGGCTAAAAATGTGGATATTTGAAAGAAATGACAGAATTACTAGGAATGCATTTAAAGCAAAATAAAAACATTTTTCAGGAGATTAATACCAAGAAACCAGAGAATTATTATCAGATTATAAGGATATCCAACTACTTTAAAGCCCTGTATAAAAGCCTCCCCTAGTCTTCCCAAGATCATCAGTTTTCAGTTGGGGTTTAAATGCACAGGACAACTCTGCAGCCTTTAAACTGGATGATTAGTTCAGCATTTCTGCTAAAAGCTCCTGTTTTCAGTTGTGCACAGATGTTGCATAGTAGACTGAGCACAGAATCAGCACGGTATTGAATTTCTGGCATCATGTAAGTGTTGAAAAGTCTTCCCTATGCCATATTTTCTCCACAGTTTGTATTATGGGGAAGATACCAAGTCATCTCTGAAGTACTCTGGTCAGTGTTTGGTCTTTTTAACTTTTTTTTAAAGAGTCTTTTTAAAATCTATTTGAAGGTACAAATTACTTTTAGGAGTACACAATAATTTCCAATTGACCATTTAATGGGCTGAATTATAAAAAAAAAAAATCTAGGTAGGAATTCCCCCCCTCCCCCAACTCTGTGTTGCACAAACTACACTCACTACCATGAGAACAGTCTCTTTAGCAGTGTTTCGGTACTTCTACTTCCTCTCCCACCCAAACCAGGAAGCAATGGAAGTTATGTAGGACAGACTGTTTCCACCCAACTTCCTATTTTGGGTGAGCAATTCAGGAATGTAAATATTGATCCCCAGGTGATTGCTGTTATGAGAGCAGAAGGACAAAACTCATGGACTGAGAGAAGAGACTAGGCAGCCTGGACATACTGGAAGAAAACTAAAATAAGCGCTAGTGCAGAGCTGCAGATGAAAGTGGTACCTATTTAAAAGAAAGCTTAGGCAAAGCAAAAGATGTAGACCTACCAGTTAAGCTAAATTACTGTGTGTGCATGCATGAGGGAGAAGAGAAAAAAACATCTTAAAAGATCTGATCACTGTATGTTTGTGTTTTGTGATGTTAAAACAGAAGTACCACTTCAGTTTTACAGTAGCCTCATCAGTATTGTGGTCCTACTGCCCCTCAGGCTTTACCAACTTGCTCTTACAGACAGCATTTCAGCAATACATCTCCCTTGCTTATAGGGCATATAAACTGCATAAACCACAACAGGCAAATACTGGCCATGCTTACTGTAGGTGTTCAAGAAGAGCTAGAATTAACACTAATGTTTTGCGTACGTATGACACATAATCAGCATGTGTGTGCTAGCTCAGCAATCCAACACTTCCATCATTTGCAAAGTACTGAATATGTTGGGATGTGATGGCCATTTCAGGTTCAGCCAGAAAGAATTAGGTTTTCTCAAGTGACCTTCCCTTAGTCTTCGTCTCCTGACTTTCACTTCCACTTGTGCCCCTTAAGAACACAAGGAAGTTTTCCCACAAAGCCTGCCATGCTAATGTCTGACCTTCATCCTCTGAGTGCCAACACAGAGAAATTAAAATGAAGCAAGGTAACAAACTTGCTTCACTTTTAAAGATAACTCATAACACACTGAAGTCTTTTTTTTAGATTGGGAAGCAAGAAACAGTACTATGAGCACTCGTGAATGCACAACATTTAAATAACACCTTATTTCCCCTTCCCTTTTCATTCAGCTACTTCCATCTCTCTGTGCAAACATTAAGCTCTTGGAGGTATATATGAACCATACGATGCCTATTTACAATGTTTTTACCAGTATAGCTCAGGCACGGGGCTAATATTTTTTTTAAATTATTTTTTTAAATCATGACCAGCAGTCCCTCACTGAAACCCCTAACTAAATTCTTGTGACCGATCAAAATATTAGGTAGAAAATTTTGTTTTTCAAATCCCAGAATGATTCTGTAAACTGTGGGGACAAAGTCCAACATCTTTTGTTTGAAATACCTGTTCCTCTAGCCCAAGCAGGTACAGCAGCATATTGTACTTGACAAATCCAAGAATGAAAGGATATTTATGAAGACTCAAAGATTCACAGTTTACTTTCTACTAAGGGTACATTAAGTTGTTTAAAAAAATATATATATAAGCTATCCAGTGTGTATGTGTGTGTCTACAGATGCCTGAACAGAAGAATTAATGTATTTATCATGAAGTAGCAGTAACTGAACACAAACGTCATGTTATCAGGAAAGGACTACTTCTTTCTGCTCAGTCTTTCTGACTGACACCTGAATACCTTTATCTCAGAGACCATTATGACTACCAGCAAACTTTCTATTCAAACTGCTCCAAAGTTTTGTTGTTATTTTTATACATCTGTTCAACTCCCTGGATAAAACTAAAACCAAACTGTGTTTACTCACCCTTGCAGGAAAGAAGTTTACCGAAATGAATGGACTATGGTCACTTTCTCCTAACTCTGTGCATCATCAGCTATTTTTATTTGCTCCTTTTGTCCTTTATATCCCAAGAACAAGTAGTGTACAGAGTGTTTTGTTAAGCTTTTAGCTAAGAACTCTACTTATCTCTAGCAAAGTAGCAGAATGCTCTCATATTTCCCAGAATGAAATTAGTGAGAGCTCAAAAAGAGTAAAATTAATATCATCAGTCATTCATTGTTACTGTAATAGGTGTGAGCTTTACAAAAAAAGCCTAAAGAGACTGTGAGAGTTAAAGGCTAATGATAGTAAGTAAAGGACTTTGCAACGTACTTAAGCTTAAGAGATTTACTCTTTGTAGTCAAGAAATAGTTTTTGTACATTCTTGAAACTTGTACTTTCAAGACTACTCTGATAAGCTACCTTAGAGAAAGGTCTGTTTGTACTGTGTTTCTAAAAAGCTACAGAAATTCAAATATTTATTATATAAGATGTATAATTTTAAAGCTCACATCAATTTTAACCTAAAAGCAATATGTCACTTTAGAGGTTCTCAGCAGGCAGTAAGCAAAGCTTTCAAACTTATTTAAACACCAGCTGCGTTTCAACAAAATGTCAGTTCTCTGAGTTCCACTCATACAGGAAACTACTTGGTAAACAGCCTCTTTCTCTGCTTTCTAATGGATGCCTGACCTATTTATTGCACCACGGACACGATACTGAAAGAATCCTGCTGCAGGCACTTAACAGAAGCAAGCTAATAAAAACACAAGTTGCAACAGTTTGCTAGAAGCACTGAGATTTATGCTACACCTTTCCAAAATATATTTCCTTACTCATTGCATATTTATTGTGAAGCAAAGCAGAATGAATTGGTAAAAACTAACATTTTAAAGCCACGTTATTTAAGGAAAGCATTCACATGTTGAAACTCAATGTACAAAATTATCAAAACTCACTCTGTTAAAAAGGAGTTAAGATATAGAAGGACTTCTGTAGCTCCTTTTCATCTTACAAGAAGTTATGAAATTAAAGCAGCATTGTTACAACTGGCAAGTTATAATTGCTGAGTATAAAATATATATCAACCTTGAATTTCTATAGGTATATAGAATATACACGCTTCACCCTAACAACATGCAACATGGACGCCTGTTTGCAATGTAGATAGAGCTGTAAGTTTTAAACCTCAGAGGCTATGATAGTACAAGTTATTCTACACCAAGAATGCTGGGTCCTACCTGGGGTTGACAACTCACAAATTTTACCAGTTCTTATGTGGAAAAGGGATCAGAGGGAAACAAATATTCAGCAACAACAATAAAACAGAGAATGACCTTATCTGCTTTGTCCCAGTTCTCAGCCTATCTCCTTATTTCAGCTCTATGCCTGCCCTCTGGTTTCCAAGCTACATAAGGAAGCTTCAGCTCAAAGAAAATAGTTTTTAGAGCGTGGACTACTCATTGTTAAGATGCATGACTGCACATTTGGCAAAGAAGCAAAAACTAAGCAGAGAATAAAGCTAAAAGCACAAAGCACAGTATTTGTTGGATATAAAGAGCACCATGGGCTTCAGAAGACAGACAATGTAGTTGAGTGTCTTTCATCCTTTTCATAAGTACCTGACAATTTCTTAGGACTGGAGAAATCTATCAAAGAGTAAATGCACATATCCAAATGGTAGCATGTAGGTTTGCTGTGCTTTGTTTTTTTTTTTTAATTATTAACATGAAAATTAGCTGGAGTTTATCAGATTGTACATTTGCATTGGCTGGGATCAAAACAACAGTGATAGAAGTGCAAGTAGGGCAACGTAGGAATGGTAAGAGTTAGCTCAAAGCAAGCAATGCATTTGAATGAAGTTAGAAATAACAACTGGAAATAACCCTAAAACTTAAGGTGAGTAATGTTGGGGGTGATGTTAATATTAGACTGGCCTCTCCACAGATCTGCACTACCTCTTCCTAAGTCTCTTCACCCACTCTATTCAAGAAAAGTTACATGGTTTGCCCTGCGTAAGAGTTTCTGCATCTAAAACTTGGAGATGCACTAGAATGCTTTCAGTCTGTGCTTATGTTATGACACTCTATATGTTTTTCTACAGCTCTGTGCTCCTCCAACCAAAAAGCAGCTTTGCCACAAATACAAGCCTCCTGCTGGTTTCAATTTCTGGAGTACCCTGGTATCATAGAATCATCCAGGTTGGAAAAGACCTTTAAGATCATCAAGTCCAACCGCTAAGCTAACCTTGCCATCCCACCACTAAACCATGTCCTTAAGCACCTCATCTATCCTTCTTTTAAATACCTCCAGGGATGGGGACTCAACCACCTCCCTGGGCAGCCCATTCCAGAGCCTGACAACCCTTTCTGTGAAGAAGTTTTTCCTAATGTCTAAACTAAACCTGCCCTGGCGCAACTTTAGACCATTCCCCCTGGTCCTATTGCTTGTTACCAGGGAGAAGAGGCCGACCCCCACCTCACTACAACCTCCTTTCAGGTAGTTGTAGAGGGTAGTAGTATGATTTTAAAGGCAGTAAGACTTGCAACTTCCTTAAAAAAACTTGTCAGAAATGTTAAGCAGTAAGACTGTTATCACCAGAATGTATCAGCAAAGCTTCAAGTCTAGCCTTAAAAACTTGTCATCACTCCCTAGATGTAAATATTCCTACAAAACAGAATGTGCTGCGAGTTCCTCTGTTATCCTGGAACATTATTACAACAACTTAAATCAGGACCACTAACTTAAGAGCATAAACTGCTTCATGTGCTGGTGATTTACGTACTGCCAGACAGACTGTCTTGTGGTTGAAGTTAAGCGGTGATTAGGTCTGACTCTAGTTCTGTTACTGATACACATCGCTTTGGGCAGTGTTACTTTCTTGTCAGAGTAGTCCCTACTGAACTAGTCCAAAAGAGGTTACAATGGGTATTGAGTTGGTTTCTTCGTTTGAGGCCAGTGGAAGGGAGTGGGGGGTAACATACAGCTTGTTATTCTCACACACGACAATACATAACTCCAAGTTATCCATTCAATACAAGTGGTAAACCTGGCCTAAGTGTTAACAAAAAGTTAAATGAAGAGAGTAAACCAGAAGAGAATTCAGTCAAAACTGAAATGTTAAGCTTTAGACGGGTGTTTCATTAACCTTTTTGTATTTGGTGTGATTAAATGAGTTCCTATGAGATGCTAGCTGTACCTCTTAAAAATTAGTTAAGTGTAAATATGTTCATTGCATTGTATGCCACCATAAAATACAATTGTTTTATGGAACAGATTAGTTTTTCTAAACTTTGATTTTGAAGAGTAAGAAGATGCAGAGATTCAGCAACAACATTAAGTTTTTAAAAAGATACATCTGTGGAATAACACCTTTCCTTAAAAAAAAAAATCAACCCCAGCTTAAACCTAAAGACTGATCACAACACTAGAAAAATCATTTACAGCAGTGGGACTTCATGGTGTTTCAGTAATAGTTGCATGTTTCTAATGAAGCATTATACCATCTTGTTAAGAAAATTGTTTGGTAAGCATCCTAATTCCATACCTCACAGCATCCAGTCTCTTGTTCTGTCGAATGAGTTCAATGAACTCCTGAATCCTTAGGCTGAACTCCAGACAGCTCTGAGATTAAAGACAAGACAGGGTCTTAGATGGTGCCAGAACTGCACTGCACAGTATGTTAAGTACTTCATATGCACAACAAAAATAAAGTGTTAATAACATGCAACCTCGTTTGCTTGCTTTTAGGCATTCACGCAAAACAAGTTGAAATGCTGACTTTATGGACAAGACATCAGCACAGAATTCCCTAAAAGCAAACAAAACCTTCCTCCTCTTGCCTCCTTCCAAATGTCACTATTTAGCAGGGATGAACTTTTTCCTAGTGACTGAAAGCACAGGTACCTGAGAGACAAGTGAGATTAACAGGTGGTTTACTTGTACTTTCTTAATTTAAATTAGCAGATTCAACAGAAGTTTGGGTCTATGTGATAATTTAGACAAGAGGTCTACCCAGAAGACTGCAAGGAAGAAAAAAGTCTTTGAACACTATTTTGAAAGTCCCCAATTTTAACAAAAAACAGCACAGAGTTTAAGTCGCTTCAATCCCCTCCCTACCTCCCTTTCTTCAAACTTCTATCCCACTCTTCTTGTCAAACATCTAAAAGCCATGCTGGAAACAAGTCTCAAACAAGAAAACCAAGTGGCATTTACCTGTTTTTGGAAAAAGGTAAAATTTGAAGCCTAATGAAGGTGACAGTGTCCCTTTAAATCAAATTCCATCACCAGTTCACAAAATCTATAAAAAAACTTTGAACATGTGGAATTAAAAAGAAAAAGATTCTCCCCCCATGAAAGAACAAGTCACTATGCTTCTTTGTAGGGACCCAGTCAGCTGCTTTATTACCTTAACAACGAAAACCCAAAGTCCTCTGAATCTTGAAAAGAACTGAATTTCTTGAGTTACTCTGCTTCACTTGACAACTTGTTTCTTTCTTCCCCCATGCTTCTAATGAATAGTTGCCTTTTGTTTATTGTCCATCAGCACAGTAATATCAAAATTCCTCAGTGACTTCAGCAGGAATTTGAGCAACTCCAAATTTCTATCAGTTGGCTGCTGGGGGTGACTAATGCACCCTTTGCAACAATTGTTTATTTTTAGATGTGAAACGTAAGCCGTTTGAACATAAAAATGATGCATTCTGTCATATATTAGTTTCTATTTCTTAAACAAGTATATTCTATCTTCCATCTATGTATTTTTCTGTACTTAAGCCCAGGTTTAGAAAAGAATTTTTTCTCCACTTTGTTTGAAATTTTCAACTAGGACTATTTTAAAATGCCCTGTTATTCAAATCAACGCAAACCTCTCATTTAGAAGTTTAGCTAAGCATGTTTCTACTAAAAAATTGATCAAGCTCTTTAATTGTTAATGATACTAAATCCTAGAGCTTAATACTTCATTAAAATGTTTCAACAACAAAAAACCCACATCCCAAAACAATCTTCAGAGCTCATGTTTTGTTTTTAATGAATCTTCAAGCTGCAAGCCAGTGGCTGTATGAGTTCTGCAGACAAAGTGTAACTAGAAAAGAGTCCTAGACAATCAGATGATGCATACATTTCAATTTTGTATACCTTCAAACAATTCCACAGCACCTATTCACAAGAGTTTAGATAGTTCACATCTGTAATGACTATAGGACTGCATGCTTTCCCAGGCCAACATACATTTAATTTTTAGATTAGGCTTGCATTAAGGTGGTGGCTGGGATTTTAGAACATTAACATTGATGAGTAGCTAAGCGACCAGACGAAATGTTTGTTTGTATTCCAAAAAGAAGCATAGTGATTTCTCTTCTTCCAACTCAGATTGATCTCTCACAGCCTTAGCTTTGGTTTTTGTTTGGTTTTAACAAAAAAAACCCCAACCCAAACAAACAAGCAAACAAAAAGAGTAGGGCTTGCAGAAATGGATTTTTTTGGTTGTTGTTGTTTTCCAAAAAGAGAGATGGGGAAGATTTTTCCTTATTTATTGTTTGTTGGAGATTGGTGATGAAAAAGATGTTCATATTTTATTTCTTATATTACTTAACATATTAAGATTACACAAGGGGGATTTTTTAGCAGTATAATTATGCAGTAGTATTTACATACCAATTCTGGTTTTCCTTTAATGGTTTCCATAACAAGATCATCATTTTCTTTAGAGTAATCACTGGCCGATTTACTTTTGCGTCCCATCTTCGGTTCATTCTCATTTTGGCGCCCCTGAGTGACAGAGAACGTCACTCTTTGCTTATCATTAAGTGCACTCAAACATTTTTGGTTAAAGAAAGCGCTTAGTTTAAAAAATAAGACACAAAACATCTGAGGGAGGCAGGGATTTTGGTTAATATCAGTTAAAAACAGATTTCTGCAAGCCCTATAAAAGATTACAGCATGTTTTGAAATGCACAATTTAAGAGACAAGGAAATTTAAACCAACTGCAGAGGAACAAGTATACAGCGTGTTCAGGTCATGGTATTCAGTGGCTAGAGAAAGACTTACTGTGTTTATTACTTGATTAGACTTGGCTTTTATTTTTGAAAAAAACATTTCAACAGTAGTTTCTCACAGAAAGTTAGTTCTTTACTCAGGTTTTATTTTCTTACCTAACACTTAAAAATACTAAGACAAAAACCTGTATGAAATCTCTCTGTGTTAAGCCTGAGGACAGAGTTTTACCGATTGATCTCACTCTTAAGATACCTTCACATATAAATTGAGTTATATTCTCAGCAGGATGCAAAGAGTTATAAATGTAAGTTCACATGCATCAAGACACTACGTACTTCTGCATTTAGATGTTCATAAACCACACTAATATTATCATCATTTTATTTGAGCAGAATTTGTTGAGACAACACTTGCATCCATAAGATGACCTACCAGCCAGTTCAGGTTTGGCATTTGTAAGAGGTAGTTTAGCTTCAACTACCTACCCCTTCTTAAAAGAAGAGTTTTGTACTTACTGTCCTTACTTTTATACAAGGCCTCATTCAAGACCTATAAGTTAAACCAAATTGACCACATCAAATATCCAAGTAGTTTAGAAAACATTTAGAAAACAATGTAAGCAAAAAAATGAACACTTTACATTTTCATACCTTCATTTTTCTGAGCCTGGATTTATTATCATGACACCAAGCCAAGCAAGTCATAGTCTCTTGCCTTTCTAATGACTCTTCCACTTCTTTAGCAGTCAAAAACATCTCAATATTTACCAAGTCCTTCAAAAACAAAAAGGAAAGTAGGTCTTGTTAAATTGTGCTGATACTTTACACAGCAATCCACTTTTCAACAGAACTGGATACAGAGATACAAAAGACTTTGTCGTCGAGACCTCTGGTTTTTAGGATAGTACTTTACAAAAAGATGTTACAGTATATTTTAAAGATTGCATTTCCATGCACTGAAATATTCTGATAGTGAGCAACAATATTTTTCTGAGTGTACTTACACAACAGGAAAGAAAAAAAAGAAAAAGGGTAAATATTAAACCTAGGAGCTTTGCACAGAAAGCTACCAGATCCTATGATCACTTCAGTGCAGTTCACACTTACAGGAGTACATGGTTTCCTCAAACCTTAGCCTACTATGTGAACTGGACCGTGACAATATCATAACATTTGCTAAAGTGAGCAAGAACTACACAAAAGAGAAAAATCTCAGTCTGCTTTACTTAGCCATCTATGACTATTACGTTTTAAGCAAAGTCCTACACAGTCTGAGGTCTCCAATATATTTTTCTCACTTGCTTTATGTTCTAAGCTCCAGATCTTCCATTGCTTACAATAGTTCCATCTACAACATCCAACACTGAGGTGATAAAACAAAGTTACTGTATTAAAAAACAGTTAGGCAATGGCTGAACCACAATATTCCTCAAATGCTTATCCCAAGCAGATGTTTTTGAAGAAAAAGCCATCTAGTATCAAATTTGCCCAAAGCAAACCTGTACTACGCCTACGCTACTTTGTAATTACCAGCAGCTTTACACATTCATACCAATCAAGGCAAACACAACTGCATAAAGTTTAAGATTAGTAGAGTATCAAAGATTTTTTTTTTTTTTCCTCCATATATTTCTGATGGGAAAAAAAAGACTTTGATAGATATTCCTAAACAATATGAACAGGATCTGTTCTGAATTGGTACTGCCAGAAGTTAATTTCTGAGCTGCATAAATATGTCATGTTGTGACAGTTCCTACTTTGCTGAAGAAAATACACTATAGGAAGCCATAATTCAATACACAAACAGAAATCCAGTACTAAAGTATTTGATTAATACGCCCTCTAATTTTGAACAAGTTCATTTTTATGTAGACTTCACAGCAAAATGATGAAAACTGTACAACTGAAATGCTGAGTATCACAAATACTACATTAGCTCTAGTGAACAAAATCACTCTGAGAAATAGATGGCATTTTCAGCTGTTACAACAGCTGAATATACTTTGTCTTAGAATTTATACTTCCTTGAGACAAAGACAACAAAATAGAAGTAGCATCAGGCACATCACATTCACATCTTGCATTCATTAGCCAATTTTTCCTTATAAATACAAGTCTAATAGTATTAGGAAAAATGGACCCAATCGTGCTAGGTTTGTCAGAATGGTTCTTTACAAAAATGTCAACAGGCCACATGTATTTCTAAAGTGCAGCACAAGTTGCAGCTTTTATTAAAGCTTTCTCTCTTATGACTTGAATGTGAGTTTAAAAACAAAATGTTAAGGATAGTTGACAAGCAACTACGTTTTATAGATTGTATGATCATAGCAACAAAACCATTATACCATGAAAATAAGGAGCCTCACGCAGCTCTAGTGGTATCAAAACCAGGTAAGTTGGACCAAGGTCAGACCTAAAGCAGTTACAAGGTAATAGAACAAAATTAAGATTGGACTTTCACTGACTCCTCCCATCCCCTTAAGGATTAAAGTAATCTATTTTATCAATGCGTTGGCAAATGATCTGAAAGAATGCCAACTTATTCCACAAAAAGATTTTCTCTTTAATCAGAAAAATTTTGGATTACCAAAAAGGAAAGAAAACCTAAATCCTCAAGTGGAAAAAAGAACAGCATGTGTGTGGTAAGGTGATCACATAGAAGTAATTTGACATATAACGCAACCATATTCGTTATCTCGCTTGTGTATTTTTGCCACATAGCTGCTGAATGGAAAGACAATTCAATTTGATTCAAAAATAACATCTCCATACATCTCCTCAAGCTTATTTGAGCTATGTGTCTTAATGAATGAACAGCATTTCCTTTTACACCAGATTAAACAAAAAGCATTTTCTTCTACATTAAAAAAAGGACTGGATATGGTAGGCAGACAACAAATCACTGGTTTAATCTCATTTGTTAGCTTTTTATAGTTTAAGTTTCATCAAAAAAAAAAAAAATTAAAGTACTATAAGGGGCAGCATTTGTTTTAAGTCAATGAGCTGGAGTCCCAACTACATGCATTCATCAATCAGGTGTTAGTACAGCAACCCTCAACTATGAGCAAAAAGATTGCAGTTGCTGCTGAGGCAGACAAAACTCTCTTAAATAAAAAGAGAATTCCTACATTCCTTTTGCAAATTTTAAAAGGTTCTATTTGGTACAGAAATGCTAATTAGGTTCACGGTTGCCAAAAGAAGTGAAAGCTTGGCAGCCATCTCTATTAAATAGACAGTATGTATCCAGAAAACAGAGGAGAATATTTTTAATTAAAAGAGTTTCTTTCAGAACTAACAATTGCCTTTAAATTGCCCCAATAAATAGGATTTTCTTCTCTGCTGACTAGATAGAAAGTAAGGGAACAATATAAAAAAAGCATTAAGAAATCCATTTGTAGAGAAAGAAATAGCTTTTGCATTTGATAAAAAGTAGTTAGAAGTCTTAATCATGCAAACTGATAGAAGAAAGATACTAAGATACAATTAGGCAATAAACCTTTAAAAACCCTCACATACTCATGTTACCCAAGTTTTTTTAATCTGATCATTCTTTCCTATCTTCCTTTTTTTAGCAGTGCCTATTCTTGATGCTTCTCCATGGCACGTTTTATTAGCTAGGACTAAGGAAATAGAAGAAAGGAATATCAGAGGATTATTTGGCTTTATCATAACCAGCACGGCTCTTCTGCACAGGTCAGTACTGGAGAATTAGTTGTCTGCCACATCTTGTATGGATGGGAACCAGTTAGCAGTGTTGGCAGCTGTAAGTATCTTAGGCTCCAGTCAGAAAAATCCCCATTAAGACCCCAAATCCTGAATAGTTTTCTGAAGGAACTCTACAATTCAGAGTTGCACAGGCTGTAGACCATACAGAAACACTTTCTCAATTCCCAAAACAGCATTAAAATTTAACATGCTGTTATGAAAAGCCTCTCTTATATAATTTGTTTACATATAAAATTGAGTGAATGTAAATATGTAATTTTGGAGAAATATTGTCACTCGTTTTGCAGGTGGAGGAAAAAGCTGAAGCAAGAAATCTGCTGCCGCATGCTCCCCCAGCATTCAGCGTCATGGCAAACATCTTCTGACTTGTATATAAATTAAAAAGCAATTCTGAAGTCTTTAATTACCATCTTTTGCAACACTATAAAGTCTTCCTTTCAGTTTTCACATTGTAAAAGAGATTGCAATACTTTATTTCCAGTACTGCAGCAGCGTAGGAGAACCCTACACTGCACACAGATTATTTCAGTGTTGTTATCAAACCATAACTCCTAGCACAGACTTTCCAGCCTCCAGTGCATTGCCATGATAATTTTGCCTAAATTACCTTGCCTTAACTCGCTTAGAAATGCAGAATATCCAATGTTGGGTAGGAAGACTGATTAACATCAAATTTTTGTTTAGTTAGGCTTCTACAGCTATACTGAAAAATAGTTGCAAATGGTTCAAGGAAGAGAATTCTGTCCATAAGCATTACTGACAATTATCCAGATACTTAAGAGGGGGAATGCAGCATAAACATTCTTCTTCGTTCTAGTAGAAGCAAGGCAGTACCACCTACACTTTATCATTTCTGCTTAAAAAACTCCCCAAACCATTGAAGTGAACTAACCTTCCCCTCTATTCAACAGTCACTAACCAAGTATCAGAAGGGTAACTATTTAAGAACTGGATGAACTTTATCATAAAAGGACTATTTAATTCCATTACAACAGTTCAAACTTTAGAGAAAAAACATTCATTATTAGAGAAAACTGCACATGAAGGCTGAAGGCACTTAAGTGAAATCAGAGAGACTTATTTAAACAAAGAATACATCTATCCATCACTCTGTGCTCTGCCTGATTTACATATATATAGCTTTTAAAATATCACTGCTTCTTTTTAAGCTGCAAGTGCCTCCAGGGAGGGAGGTTACCAACCCTATGATTATGCACAGGACTCCAACTATTAAGGTATAAAATACTATGAAGAATGAGGATTCCTTTATGATGATTATTACTAAATATATACCTCTGGCCAACATAAATGCTATATCCTTATATGGCATTTCCATTTTCTGAGATGGGCTCTTAGTAAGAGCGCGCCAAGCACGTATTCACATGTTCCCCTCTTTGAATAGCTTTTAGACACTCTAGTCAGTGTGAGCAGGAGCTGACAGGGACAGAACACTCAGGGGGTCTCGGTTCTTGCCAAATTTCTCTCCTTAACAGTGTCCTGTTTTCAGAAGACTCCAGCACCTGCCCTTGCTGCAAGGAAAGGCTGCAGCAAACACCAGTTATTGAGATACCAGAAAGGTCTGCTGCAGGTTTTCTCTGCAGAGGGAACAATTCAGAATAAAACTTACATCAGCTATAGGATAAACCTGCAGCAAGCCAGGCTCCACAAGTCCCAGAAGTCATGGAATTACTGCTGTGTAATGAAAAATAATCACTACTTTTAACACTAGTTTCAGGCATCAAAATTAGGAGGAAAGTGAAGATGGACCCAGAATTTAATGACTTCACATAGTTGTGCTACGGACAGGAAAAAAGTGATTCACAAAAATATGGTGAAGGTTATATGAAGAGTAATACTTGTGAAATAATAAGAAGGTGTGTACAAAAGTAAGAGCATAATTTGTTTCTAACTGGTGGATATTTTAGCTTCACATGAATTTGAAATTAAACACATCTATGTCTGTTACAAAGTAATGAACCAAGTGAGAATCAGGCAACCACATACTGAAGAGTGGAAACTCTTTAATTTAAGCCTAAACAAAGTTTGTGACTTTAAGGTCCTGCACAGTTAAGAGAATTCAGTAGTGAACTGGAAAAAAGGCAGTCATAGTTCCACATATTTACAGAAACTAAGTAAATACAAAAAAGCTAAAAGTAATGAATGCCTATCAAACTTGTTTGCCTTTCGTCTTTGGTAGGAGTTGTGCAACTACTGATAATATGCTCAAGTATTTGCACAGAATTCTTTTAGTCCAAAAAAACCTTATTAACTTCATTACAAACTAACCGCATCTCAGTCGTCCAAGTAACATATCAAAGTTCAACAACAGTAACTCCACCCAAGAGTTTTGTTTTAGTCACATACTAGAAGTGACCTCTTCAAACACAGCAATTGAAGAGTGCCCCTGGGATGCCTTTGGAAAGCTCTGACATCAGCACATACGCAGAAGCCTTCATCTAACTTTTTTTTTTTTTAAAAAGTGAAACATCTTTCCATTGTAAGCATATCTCAAACTAAAATTTTTTGTTTAAATTACAATCATTCATTAGTTTCACAGTCATAACTAAAAGATAGCAATATGTAGATTAGTATGAGAGGTAGAGTTTCTGTTTCACAGGTAAAAATTTGAATTTCACTACAATTTGTTTTTTTAAGAGTCAGTAAAGATTTTGACTCCAATATATAAGAGAGTGTTTTGATTAGTCCATTCCCAAATACAAAGCCAAATTTTTTCAATATACAATTTCAGATCTAGATGTGCAGCTCTAAACTCACTAAGACAACTGCTCATATGTTTCAGCATCAGACAACAAAATAGCAACTTTTCTGTCTATCTTATGTCAAAAATGGCTTAAAAACCCCAAAAGCATTATTTCTCTTGTAGCAACACAGCTTTTGCTCAAAATTTCTGTAGTTTTCATGTGAAGATTTTAATTTATGTAATATATTTTAAGATGTGGAGCAGTAAGGTCAATAGTCATTCCTCTCCATTGGTCTTCACTCTGCACATGGGTTGAAGTACTTTTATTTTATGACATCTCCAGTCACAAGTCTGGAAAGCTGTCGGAATGTGTGATAAAATCCCTTATAAATCACATGAACATTTATGTTGTAAAATAAAATACAGAATATTTCACACATGAAATGTGAATCTTTAACAAGGCTCAAAACCTAACAGAAACAAGTATTAAAACAAGCAATATTTGATATTTTCAAGTCCCCCTCAAAACAAGATGATTCATCAGAAAAGGAGTTAGGCTTTCAACAAGATTAAAACAAAATAAATCGATTCAGGTGGAAAAAGGTAGCATTTTGTAGAGGTAGCATTTTCCCTGGTGGAAAAAAACCATGTCATAAAATAGGGTATTTGTTGTATAAAATACATGATTCATAATATCATAAGATGCTGTTTATGTAATTTTTAAACAAGTAAATTGTTTATTTTTAATTGCTTACTAGCATCAATACGAAATTGAAAATAGGCCAGTATGCCTCAAGCTACCAGTGGCTTATTGCCAAGAGTAGGTACCAACGACAGTTTCAGTAAGATTGAGTATCTATACATATGACATGCATAAGAGCACTACCTTCATATTAAAAAAGGTTTTGCTGATGCACTTCAGCATTCAGTAGTATGGTAAGCATTCATTTCAACTACTTGTATATGAAATACAATAAACACTTACTTAGGCCACTCTAAACAACTTTAAAAAAAGCTCTGTTAAGTTTTCAATGACTACTCGCATAGTGAACTACATACCCTCAACTTGCAACCTAACCTTCAATATAATTTAGGACACAGCTATAGAACTGAAATAGAAACGTAATAAGAGTTATTAACAAAAAGATCAAATTACTCTTCTATATTAATATATTAGTTTGTTAAAGTTTTCTCTGTGACGCATACAGAGCAAATCCAGGGATCATCTAGATGCCATGACTGTCACTACACAACTTGGGAAGAAGGCAGACAACAGGACCCTCTGGGGAAGAAGAAAGGAGGTTAGTGCATTTCTGCATTGGGAAAAGAGTGAAAAGCATGTCAGTCAGCAGGAAGACTAGAACCCACCACAGTAACACTCGCTACTTGGAAACATGTACAGAAAGAAAAAAAAAAAAAAGAGGTGCAGGTAAAAAGTGGGACAGGGCAATAGGTTTTGATGGCAGTTACATGAAGAGATATCTTCCCCTGCCACAGTCAATTCCTCTGTCCCTAGATAAGGGGAGGAGTAAAGGCTGCTGGGTACATCAAAGATCCTTCAGAGTGAATGCAGAGTATGTATAAACTGCATTGAGATTGAAGGGAAACACAAATTAAGAAAACTGTGTTGACAATACAACATCACAGTTGCCGAAAATCGGTTAAAACCACGCACAAAGTAACAATGAGGCCCCCTTACCCTCTGCTCATAAAATAGTGTTGTCTGAAGTTCATTAAGCTACTGCTAAGTGTTATAATGCTACACACATTAACAGGATTACAGATAAAATAAACAGAGTAATTGATGGAATGTCCTACTCAAAAGCCAGCTGCAGAGCTAGTTGTTAGGAAAAAAAAGCAAAGACAGACAGCCAAACCACAGATTCATCAACAGAAGAGCCAGAAAAGTTCTTGTCTACAAAGTAAACACAGCACCCCATGGTGTACAGTGGAGCTTTCACATGAGAGTATCTTCCATATACTCTGTATAGCACAGACCTTCTAATTTTACCTGGTTATTTCTGAAAGACCCCAGTAACTTACATGGGCTGATTATCTGTCAGAAGACTATTGTCTTTATCTAACATTAGGAAATGCTGGTACTACTTCTGGTAGTTGGTTCTAGTGATTAAATCGTGTTCTGACCTTGAACTTTTGTCTGATTTAAAACTTCAATTTTTCTGACTTCTGATTCCACATACTGTTTCCTCCCTAACCCCTTCTGCACTAATTACGAAGTTCGTTGGTACGTGATTTTTGCTCTTGTACCTAGAAAAAGCACCCATCTCCTTACACTCTCATCATCTCCCTCCGATTTTTCTAACAGCTTTTCTAAGGTGTGGTCACCAAACCTGTACATATTCTGGTACTGTCTGCTCCAGAGCCAAATAAAGAGAAGTGTTTCATCTGCCTACTTTTGCTCATGCACATAAGCTACTTTGGAAGACACTCACAGTTGCAGCTAGTGCTTAGGTTGGTTATTAGCAAGCTGTTTTCCCAAGGCATCCTCTACTCTTGCCTCAGCAATTTTTGTAGCTCAGCAAATGGCTGCACCTTATCCAGCAGTACATTATACCATGCTAAGCACAGTAATAAATGACTACGTAGACTAATGTGACAAAGCACCTAGAGCTTAGGATGCATCATTGAGCAGGGAAACAAAGCCTCTAGTCTTAGCACTGCCTTGGCCATTTTCTGTTGTAGCCTCTTCTAGTAGAGAAAAGGCTAATCCTTTGCCAGTTGAGCATGAGCCCTGCAGCTTTTGTCCAAACAGGATCAGTCTGTTTTAGCAGCTACACGTATTCACAAAAAGCAAACTCCTTTGAAGAAATGTCTGCCAGGAAGAATGCGCAAGAAGAAAAATCTCAGAGGCATAACTGAAACCAAACCTCTTCTATATCTAGTCAATCTACAGGTGATAACACCATTCTCCCTTCAGATAAAATTTCAATTCAAGAATCCTTCTTGAATCACTAGCCTTCCATGCTAAGTATTTTGTAATAAATTAGCTCTGTTATGATACACTACAGGTAAGCCATTTTGCCTAAAAGGACTGAAAAAAATAGACATTCAACATCACAGCACACTTCATGTTGTTGGCTTTGAAGTGTCAAATGATTTGTAATGAGAAAGTTTGTTATTCTGCATTGATTTTGACTTTTCCATTTACATAATTCTAAATCCCAACGATGCTTGAGACAAACTGCAGATGTAAGGCTGTTCAGGAATTACAGCACTTTGAAATTCAGATGAACACACCCAGACATTCATTATACCAATCTACTGTAAGTTGCCATGCCTACGCTATGAACAGCCAAAACACATTTAAAGGAGTTTGAGTTGCTCAGCTATAGCCTAGTACTATAAGGTAACTCAAACCAGCACAAGTTACATCCTGGCGCCTTTAAATAAGTCATGCCAGTTTAGGAGTTCCTTCACATATAGCTCTCTCAGACATCTTTAGTGTAGGAACAGCAAGTCACAAGAGAGGGACACAAATAACTCCAGACAAAAGACATCTTTTGCCATTCGACCTGCATTTAGAAAGTCAGCTTGTCTATGTTCTGAATGTATTCTTTGCTTCACTGTCATGCAGGCATTATGCTGAATATTATGTACGTATTTAAAATTGAAGTGTTATGAATATAAAACTTGTTTTGATTAATTAAATACATATTTGTATGTTTGCCTACAAGCCATTCTTGAATTACATGTCTTAACAAGGAAGATTTCCAAGGGTACACTGGTATGATTGTTAAGAAAAGTACTTATTCCGCTTTTAACTTTAATATCATATGGCTTCCTTCACTCAAACTCAAGTTTTTCTAAACATTCACATGAATTTCTTACTGAAGCAATCACATATTACTGATATCCATCCTTCTCAAGCATTAAAAGTTTACTGATCTAATGCTCTTGAACTGTATTATGTAGCTTGTTTGTTATGACTATTTTAGATTTAAGTTTCACTCATTTAAGTTTCCTAGATTTTTAAGTTTCATTCTAGACTTAAGTTTTCCCTCCTACTTCACCTAACCATGTAAATTAAATCTGAATAGCCATTGCAGGCTATTGACCTGAAGAATTCAACTTTCTCTTATTCTAAAGGACATCAAGTAAGATTTCATGACTTTCATAACAAAATTAAGATGATAGAACACATCTGAATTTGTTGCAAGTATCTTTTCAAATACTCAGCTAGGCTAATCCATTCAAAATGGTTTCTAAATTATGAAAACTGAAGCTGTGTTTATGCAGCGGAAAAAGAACGGGACCAAATTGGAGAGAACATAGAATAATCAACTTTTTCAGTGATTACTACCGTTCCTTTCATTTATACATCAAAATCTTTTTTTAAAAATATATTTACTATACCAGTTTGAAAGATAATAAAATATTTTCAGAATGGCTTTGCAATATCTGCCCTGTTTTGATATTGTCCAGAGAATAACTGTTACCACAGATTTAGAAGTTCTGCTCAAGAAGGAAGCCATTGACAAAACCTGAAGATCTGAACTACCACTTAAAAAAACCAACTTATCTTTTTAGGACCTGCTGTTAATTGATTTTAATACTGCTGGAAGTGTCAAGAAGCCCTTCTAATACAGGTCAATGTTTACAATAGTCATATGTCTAAACAAAACTTTTGAAGTCAATGGAATACTCAAATTGTTTCCCCCCACAATTCTAAAAAGTAAAAAAACCCATTGTGGTATTAATTCAAATAGCTAGTTAAGTATCTTTGAAGGGTGATGCACCTACTTCATTACTGATCTAAGAACATTAATTTGCAAAACTTTGACTGGCATGCATAATCCATGATGCAAGGTCAAATTAGCCAGGTTTAAGCTATTTAAAAGAGTTATTTCAACTCAAGCATTCTCTCATACCTGCAACCTTACAGTGCCACTGCCCACCTTTCCCAGTGGTGTAGCAGTTGTTCTGTCCCTCGGTGGTTTATAGATTTCTGAATCATTTGCTCCCTGCCCTAACACACAGACACGTTGTTAAAACATTGCCACTTGTACAAATTTTGTACAGTACAGGCATTAAGTCAAGGACACATTCTTTTACTAAAATAAACTAAGCAAAGACAGAAAGAATTTACAGCATATAAGAGAAACTGGCAACTTTGGAATCTGAGTTTGTTTTCAATCATACAGGTAAAAAATCATTATGGCTATTATATAATTAAGCAAAGAACATAACGATGCTACTTTTCTTTTTTTCTTCCTTGCCTGTTAAAAAGGGGGCTAGAAGAAGCATGAAGTCTAAAAAAAAAAACCCAAACAAAAACAAACAGCCACTGCTAAGAACTGCAAGCAAAACACAACATACCTACCCTAATTGTAAAAGCTGTCTACCAACAGCAACCAACTTCTTACTGGAACGTATTTCCATAACTAGATTTGCCTATCAATTAATGGCACAGAAGTGAGATAGCATTTAATGTAGCAGAACACAGAACAGCACAGTTTAAGTTAACAGACAATCCTGCCAGCTAGCTGAATAGATGAATCCGCAGGTGAAAATATGCATTTATTATGTTGGTGTTGCAGTCCAAGGTCATAGCAGAGTCAAAATAAGATCATTATTAAGTGTAACAAGCTGATACGGATGAGCTTCCTTTGCATGCAATAACAAAAACTTAACATCTAGTTTGTATCTTCAAGCCAAACTGTTTTTCACATCATTAGGGAGCCAGAAGATAACAAGACAAAAGTCCACAATAGAATCCCCTCCACCCCATATTTACTTTGGCACAAACGTGACATTTCTGTCCTTGACTGTCAGCTCTTATTTTATTATTACTCACATTTTGGTTTACTTTCCCAAGCAGCATTACTTTTCTTTAAAGACATATCACACGCATTACATGTTTGTAGTTTATTCATTGTATTGCTATATAACATTATGCTTTATACATGCTGCATGCGAGAAGTTATTCCTACCTTGAGCTACTTCATAACTCTGATATTTTAACTTCCCTATAATTTTTCACATCCAGCATTTCTTTTCATAGCTCTTTGCCTCCTAGTTTATAAGCACGGCTTTTAAGCACTTATCTTCCATGACAAGAATTCCAGAATATCATTCCTATGAAGTTAGCTAATTTAGAAAGCAGACTAGAATTTGTCACAGCCCATCAATAACTATTAGAACTGGACACTGTGGTGCCTAGTCAATCTTTGAGCAAGCTGTCTGCTGTGTATTACTGGCCAACATATGAATGCTTTAATGGTTTGCTTTTGGTCACTGAAACAGAATGGTTTCTGAACTGTTTCCACCCATAAAGTACCTTAGCAGCTCTGCAGGTCTCTTAGCATTCAGAAGCCATGCAAGGAACGTACAACCAGCAGGCTGAGACATGCTCCCAAGACTGGTTTAACAGCTACTGAAAGATGCTGAACCTAGGATCCACAAGCTACAACTGAAATGGAAAGAGCTGCTTCCTTCAGCCTTTTCACATAGTGGCAAAAGGCACTTTTAGCCACTTAGCCTGCAATCACAGAATGGTTGAGATTGGACACCTCTGGAGGTTGTGTAGTCCCCTTGCTCAAAGCAGAGTCCTCTACAAGAGGTTAGGCGGGACCTTTCCCAGTCCAGTCTAGGTTTGAGGATCTCCAAGTACAGGGAGACTCCACACCCCAGTGTGTTTGCTGTGGAGCCCAGAACTAGATACAGCATTCCAGATAGGTCTAAACAGTGTTGAGCAGAGGGGTTGGATCACCATCCTTTGTCTGCTGGTGACGTTCATCCCAATGCAACCCAGAGTGCTGTCAAGTCCTCTGACACAAGCGCATATTGCTGGGTCATGCTCCACTTGTCCACCAACCTCACCTCTGCTTGGTGGACAAGTTTAAGCAAAACCTCCACCTTTTTCCAGGTTCCTACTTAGGATATAGTGCTTATCCAGTGGTAACAGTATTTTCTTGATACATCAAAAAAAAAAAAAAAAAAGAAAATCAGGTAATAGGCATGACCAGGTTCGCTATACAGCAATGTGCTTCTCAAGCCTGCAGTGGTGGAGACATTTATCAAAATTACAGTTCAGACTCCAGTAAACACAAAGATTACTTAGGATGAGAGAAAAATACTGTGATATTTTGTAATCTCTACCGTAAAGCTACATTATTAAGCATTAGAGAATGTTTTGATGCTCATATCCTTCAGCAAGAAAAGAACAAAGTGAAACAGAGAAGTTGTCTTACTAAACCACAAACCCACAAATTCTGTATCATGTTCAAGTCTCAGTAGCTTACCATTATAAAAGCTGTTCACAATGAGTATCACCATACAGTAAGAAAGACTGAGAGAAGTCTATCCTCATTTAGCCAAAATGTAAATTTTAATGTTGATTAAAACGCACGATTTTAGCAAACTAGAAGAAATTCAGTGCATTCAGTCTGTGCAACTATGTTCTGTGTTCTTCAAGTTACTTTCATGTTATGCAAATAAAAATACTTAGGCTTGAAGGCAGAAGTTAAATAAGCTTATTTAAAACTTTTTTTCCTCCTTTAAACACTAAAGCATCTATTTAGCAAACAGAATGAAAATCTTTAATGTTTTACAAGCCCAACACTTTGTACCACAAGGTCTTGCAGTGTATCATGACAGACTTCCATGCTCATGTCTAAACCAAAGCTGAGCATTACTTAATCAGGCATAATAGAGCTTGCTATGAAAGTGAAAATATTTCCATAGTGCTTTTTCAGCAGACCTAGGAGGTACGGTAACATGATGATTCAGCAGCAGATGAGCTCCTCCTCAAAACAGAGGGAAACATCTAGCAGAAGTGGAAGAGCTGCTGACCATTCAGCTGCAATTATCCCAGAATAATTCTCTCTTTTTATTCACATGCATAGGCTATCTTTAGTGAGGCATAGCAGCCTCTCAGTGAATTTCTTTAGGACTATTTCCTATTAACACTTTGTAACCCACTTTCCCTTCCATTCAACCTCTACTTGCTCTTTCCTCCTCGGTATTTACTGAAATCACTGCTGGTGGAACAGGATCGCCTGGTAAGGCGGCCAAGGAGTAACAATGCATCAGATGTGCTCTCGTTGTACAAGACAAAGAACAGGTACGTATGTTGTAATTTGACACCAGTAACAAAAATCTCTTCCCTTCAGCTAGCTCAGACATATGCATTCACCTATGTCACCTAAGACTGGCAAATGACCTATGTCACCTAAGACTGGCAAATGACCTATGTCACCTAAGACTGGCAAATGACCTATGTCACATAATACAACTAAACCCTCCTATAAAGCATCTTCATAGAAAAAAGATTTTAACCAGAGGAGTTTATAACTTCTGGAATCAGGCATATCAAAAGAACTTAAGATTCAAGAATCACTGAGGATCAAATAGCAAATGCTACCTAAAATTAGCAAAAAACATGACTTCTCTAAATAAACAGCAAAGTCTTAAAGAATCAGTTTTAATGTCCTTGTGGCTGTCCGAGGACCACAGTATGAATTCATTGCTCTGCATACAGAAGCTACACCAAGGTGCACAAACTCCAAACTCTTCATAAGCAATTATGAAATGGAAGCAAACCCAACCAGATAACCAGTGGAAAGGAAAGTGACAACCAGAGAATCATAAATGGGGAAATAAACAAAAACAGGAAAAAAAAGTTTCTATGGACCATGCAAGATCTACTGACTACTAAAAAACTCAAATTGTATCAAGCTTTATTTCCCAAAGTATAAGCCAGTTTTCCTCTCGATGCATTAAACAGGATGATACAATGAAACAGTTGTTTCTGTACTCAGCATATACTATACTGCTCAGTCTGGTCACCTACATATCACGTAAGTGTGGCTAGGCAGATGGGAAGCTCCACCAACTCCTTAATCAACAGCCTAAAGGCCTCTAACAAAAAATTCTGTATGTCATTTAAGAATTAGTCTAAGTTTTAATAGGGCAAGGTGTTTATCTAAAAACATTTGTGACAAAGTTATGCCTTCAGTTTTGACTTATTTAATACATTAAAATACAATTTATGTCAAGTAAGGAGAACTCAAGTCTAAAAACATCAACAGATAAATATTAGTAATAAAGGCACACTAATACATAAAAATAGCTACTATAAGGCTGAAGCAGCTTGTTCTTATTTGCCAACTTCCTCTTTACTCCCGTTTTGCTAGTAAGGTAGTGCACATTGCTACCAACCTCAATACCACTTTGTCTCGCTAGTTTTACAGCTGTATTGTAGTAGCCACAGCGTAAAAGATGTTCCACCATCATACGATCCATACGTTTCTTCTTCCACATGTTTGCAGCAGCTGGCTGGTCACTACTATGTTCTTTCAGATGTTCAATCCTACGTTTGCAGAGTTTTGCACTTTCATCTTCAGCCTGGATGGATTCAACTGCCTAAAAAGGAAAAATTAACAGGAACAAATAAGAGATATGAATTTACAATTTGCTTTTAAAGCAAAATACAGTAAGAATTGTTTGTAAGCATTCTTTGCATATTATGCAGTTACTCCCAATAGTGTTTCCTTCATTTAGAAAAACATTTCAGCATTGCTGGTCCAGTCCTGAGATATTCTTGCATATGAGTAAGTTTTAACTTATTTGATATTATAAGCATATGCATATTTCTGCTTAATGTGAAGTTAGCCTGAAAACAGCAACATATGAACGACAGCAGCAACTGCTGTAATAATCTGCAAAGAGCTTTGTGAACGTTTGCAGTCATCTGGTCCAAACAGTTGAAAATAATGAATTTCCACCTCTAACCTATGGATGGCTTCTTCCTCAAGCAGCTGTCCTACTGAATTAGTTCTACTGAGGAGCAATGCAGAGTAAACCCACATTACTTCTAATTCACTGGAGCCATTCTAATCAGTCATGCAATAATAAAAATTATATAAACATTTGGCCATTTGGCACATTTAATTCAAGGATGTTAGAGTAGTTTTCAAAAATTACCAGCTTTGTTAAACTGCTATTATTTTACTTACCTCTGCTACTCTGGAAACATGGATCTACTGTTAGGAGCCTTACTTAGGAAAATACATTTGTCCAGAGGAAGCAGAATGACTTTTTAAAAAAACAAACAACCAAAAACAAAAAAACAAAACCTTTAAAAAAACAAACACCAACCAACAAACAACCATGCCCATTACAAAACACAGACTCAAAAAAGATCTCCACGACATTTAAAAAAAAAGAAGTAAAAACATGCACACTCAGGTCATACTTACTTTCCTTCAACCTTAAAGTTATATGGCTGATTAGTTATGCTGAAAATTTTACCAGGCAATTTTATTACAGACATATCGTAATTCAAAGCTAGCTGACTCAGTATACAGCACGTGACAATTGTGGGTCATCCCAGGGTACAGAACAGAAGAAAACCTGCAGTACTTTTATGTGCTTGGTAAGGTAAAAACAAACCAGAAGACAATGGAGGCTGAGTACCTTTCCCATCTGTGATTTATCACTAGTGATGCAATTTCAGGTTGGGTTGCCTTACTTGTGGTGACTGTAAACTCGCTGGCTTGTGTTTGAATAACTGCACAGCTCTGGCAATAGGAAAGTCCATGCAGGTTTGTCAACCAAGCACAGAGTAACCTGGCTGGCTTTTGGCAGCCCACTTTGAACTCCACATTGGCACAGCTACCTTCCCAGTACTCAGGGTATGGCATCATCCTTGGATAACAACTCCAGCCCTGGAAGCACAGGTTGGTTCTAATTGCTTTTACCATGTATGCTCATTTACAGATTACTTCTGGTAGGATTGATATTTGAAAAGCAAAGTGAAATACATGAAAACTTGTGTAAGAACAGCCTACCAAGCATTTGCCCCAGTTAAGCCCAGTTCTGATCTAGCCCTCGATACCAAATTCAAGTATCTAAAACCCTAGTCACTATACAAGATAGTCCTTTACTAAAATTCATGTAAACATCTACAGCCTGAGTTATTTTTATTACTGAAGACTGAGTTACTTCTCTTACTGAATTTAGCTTTATTTTGTAACATAAGGTTTGGAGAACAGTATTTTGTTTAAGTTCTAAACTGAGTCTTTTCCTATTCAGCAAACACTAAGTGAAGCAAAACCTCACTTTTCTTGTTAGGTGTCTGCAGTATTACCAGATGTGAAGGCAACCTCAAGAATTATTCTGAATACAACTAGGAGAATTCAAGGCAGCCAGGCACAAAGGTTGAGCCTCTTCTCGTTCCAAAGGGCCCTCCTTATATGGATTTGTGTGTGGACTTACACAGCTCTTGCTGTGGTTTTGATCCTTCTAGTGCATTCAGAAAGGCTACAGATCCTTTTCAAAACCCTCTGAAGCAAGTCTATCTGGACTTGCCCTGCTGGACATTAACAGAACTTGAGGGAGCAAGTATATTAAACAGGATACAAAAGCGAAAACACAAAGGCCTAGGTTTCCCCAGGATCATTTTCAGAACCCCAGAAACCTGCTGTGTTGAAAAGCTCTTTTTTTTTTTAAGAGCAAGTAAGGTGTTAAATAAAGGAACCATCGAATTTTATTATGGCCATCTCAGCAGTTCATCAGATCCTTGTCTAAACACAGGAGGAAACAGAGATCCCACATGGGTCCAAAGGCCCTAAAGAAAACAATCATTTTTCTCAGGGCACAGATTATAGAAGACAGTTGGAGTTGAGGGTTTGGAGCAGAAACAAGACCTTTCTATTTCAGAAGACTTTCACTGTTAAACAGATTTTTTCACCTTTTGTTCTTTCTGAGCAGCTATAAGATTTCCCACAGTCTTTCGGGCAGTCAAAAACAAATGAGCAATTACACTAAAATGGAGCCTTGCACCCAAAACATTCAGCAATGCCTTCAGACACACCCCCACAGTCAGCAAAGACTTAGCAAGTAAATAACTTACTCCTCCACATCATTACTACACACCTACAAGCAAAATCTAACACCTCTTTCAGAAATAGCAGTAATTTATTTCTGTAAGTAACAGGGACATGAAGAAAACATATCCTTCAAGACCTCCAAGTCTCACAAATCAAAGATGAAAACAGCAATTAGATTTATTAAGTCTTTTGCAGATCAGCTTTTCAACACCCAGCTAACCCGTTCACGCAGAAAACCCCAAATCAACATACACGACAGCGTTACTTTCATATTACAAACCTCCAAGGTATTTTGACAGTTCACTTCATATAGTCTCAAGATTTATATCTGTTGGTTATTTCATTTCAGTTTTAATGAAACTGCTCTGCTACCATTTGTTTCATCTATTTATTTTTGGAGAAGCACTGCTCTAAAGCCAGGCAACAGAGCTATTTTCATTTTTCTGCAAGATTTGTTTCAAGTAAGTGTTCTGATGAGTCTTAGAGTGAGTAATATTCCCATCCAAAATAAGGATGGCTTATACTATACAGTTTATGTTTTTAACTCATTCTTCTTCAAAAGATGTGGTAAAAGCATGAAAGTTTGGCTGTATTTCATACAAGTGTTCAAGCTTAATAGCTAGAAGCATGTTATCCTGCTAAACTTTGTTTAAAATGCTTTGAGTAATATTCCCTAGGAACCTTCCAACCTGCGAGTTTAGTGTTTATAAAAACCGTTCAAGTAACAATCCAGGACAACTTCACTTTCTTTGGCACAGAAGCCTCAACGCTGCATTCAACTACTCCCACTGGAGTTTAAACATTTTTTCAGACTCATCTTCTACCTGTTTTTGCTCCTCAAGTGATCAGTTAATGCAACTGCACAAACCTTTCCATTAGACAAGCAGAAATTGATACATATCAATTTGGTTTGCTACTATTTCATTTTTGTGGACGGAGAAATCCCTTTTGAGGACTACAAATAAATATTAATTTTACCTCTCAACAGGTTTGTTATACTTAATCGTGGAACACCAAGACATGTTTCAGAAGTCCACTGAGGCAAGATAGAGTAAGTTTTGGTGTTCTGTTGTGCATTCTAAGGCCCTTACAGCACCTGCAATGTGTATAATCTTGAAAAGAAAATCCAAGCAAACAGCATTGCAGAAAATTACTTCTGTTAACTTTGTAAGGACAGAACAATGACAAGGTAGAACACCACTTACCTTTCGCTTCAGAACGCTGAGTTTTTCCACTACGCCATCCAGAAGACTAACAACTGAATCCACAGCAGGACAACTGCTCAGCGTCTTTTCCAGCTCTGCCACAACCATTGTAACGTGGCTGGTCTCTCGATCGATGTTTTTCTGTGCAGCTCGAAACCGTTTGTTCAGTGTTTCATATGGCACCTAAATGAGAAATATCAAGTCATTAGAATTTCTATATTAAAAAAGTCAGGTCTTCTGGAGTTTAAAGAGACTGATGGTTTTAGCTGATGCAGTCAGAGCAAGACAAAAGGACACTAGAGGTCATTAATTGAACTTGAATTCTCAAATCAAAGCCCTTATTTAAACCCTGTCAGCAAGGAGCTAACACTTCAAAGATTATGAAAAAATAGTGACAGGAAATAAAAGCTGGTAGATTCTTTTCTGATACCAATTTCACCTATCCTGCTTTGCCTGTAGCAAGCACTAATGGAAAGACTTAGGGTAAATAGAAAGCAAAGACAAATGTGTATCTAAAAAAAGGAAAGCTACAAAGTAACTACAACTAAGAGACTAGCCTTCAGAACATGGATTTTTAAGTTTACATTTCTTTCCTTCAAGAGTTCATAAGAGACAGTTACCTTTGAGAAAGCATCTATAAAGCATATTGGCTACTGAAAAATTTATACATAGTACACCAATGGTTATTCAGGAAATCTAATAGGTCTCCTACCTACTTCTGCCCATGAAGAACTACTTTTTAACATTAATTCCAGTAGGACTATAATGAATGCTAAGAAAATCTCCACGTAAGTTTTCTTTTAGTGATAAGACCCTACACTGTATGATTAAGCTTGTTAAATTCTTCTAAGGCTCCACTCCTTGGCTTAGAGACTAAACAGTCTTGGAGGTCTCCCATCCAATGTGTCCCATGCCTCTATGGGACAGCCACATCAAAACAGCTACTGATGGCCATTAAAGACACATACATGGGAGTAGCCTACAGCCTGGTCAAATTTTAGGGTACTGAATTACTTGGGGAAAGCTTACAGTAAATGTTAAGCTGCTCTCATCATGTTGCTTCCACTACCCTGGCAGCAAAAGCAATTTAGAGACTAAGTTCTATTACTTCACAGAAACAGGAATTTTAGAACATAAACATTCCAGTATTATACACTTAATTGATCCCTAACTTTTATTGTGAAGAAGTCCATGAGAAGTTCTTTCAGGTAGTTATGCTAATCTTGATTGCTTTTCCATTAATCATAGGCATACTTTAGCTAGCAATCAGATGACATATATTAAAGGTAAAACAGGAAATGCAAATCAGTGTTCTGTTTGGTACATATCACCTATATGTTTGATTACAAATCCTTCAAGTATATCACTTCTAATCAATTATATCAAGATTGCTTCCATTTTCTCCCTTCTAATCATTTGCATGCAAGAAAGTATCCCCAGGGTCCACTATCCTTTTGGGCTTTATTAGGAGAGAGGTTACTACACAAGCATTGCAATTCACAATTAGAGATGCACTGAGAAACAGTTTAGGTTCAGAGTAAGGAAGATGAGCCAAAGTACTTGCTTTCCAAGACTTTGTAGACCTACAATAGGTTGTTCTTATTTGTAGCAGAAGTGTAACACAAGGATGCTCCTGATAAGATACGAAAGGGCTCCTTTTCCTCTCAAAGGCTGAAATGATCTATTTAATGCTTTTTGGCATCTCAAACTAAGACCTAAACAAATGACAGAACAAGCATTTACCACAGGAAGTATCAAGCTGAAACGATTATTTTCCTGACACATCCTCCCCTAAAATCCCAGCACTGCACCCCCTCTGAACTCAAACCACAAAGTATCAGAATTAATAGGCTTCAACACCTACTTAATTGTCTATATAGCCATCTTTTATCCCATCTTTAGCTCTTATCTTACTTCCCTTCTCCATTTCCAGAAAAAAGATGAAAGGTTTTAAAGCTCCACAGATAGAATGGGTGTTTTGGGGGGCCATTATTTTGACATCTCATGCTTTTGAATATGGCAGTCTGTTTCCAACTCCAAGCCTTGATGCCAGACAGCATTAAGATAACTTCTTTTCTTCCCCTGCATTTTTCTTACTGTTCATTAAAAAATGTTTCCTTCAATTACTTGCATCTACTGAATTTAATTTCTGCAAGTACTTTGCTGTTCAGCTACGTTACTCAAGACTTTCTGAAGTTACTATTGATTAGAGGTATCTGACTACAAAAAGTGTTTTTTGTTAAATTTTGAGCAATCAGTTGAACTGGACACACAGATCTAGTTGGTTTTCAAAAAAGAATCAAGCTTTAATCTCCCTTTTCCCTAGATATTCAGATGCACACAAGAGCAATAACACTTCCCATTTCCCATGCTCTGGCTCTTTAGCACGCAAATTTCTGGCACAGTCTGTGTTCATATGACATTTAGAACAATTGGACTTTCAATTTCAGCTGGCATCATTACGTATCATTTATACTGTATCTAGGTGCAATAAGGCTTTGAATCTTGTTTTATCCACATTTTTCCTCTCCTTCCCCCCCCTCCCCCTAAAAAAAAAAACCCAAAAGAGATCTGAATACCCTATGTTGAAGAAGCTAGGAATTGAACTGTTTTACTATATACTCTGAAAGTAAATACAAATAAACATATTGCTAAACACAATTTTAGTGTACCATAACAAGGGAAATTATTTTAAAGTTACAATGAAATTATTTGCATAACACACTGACATTAAATACTTCTAACTAGAGTTTTCATAGTATGCATGGGCACTTGTTTCTTATTATAGAGCCAGCAGTTTTTAGAGAATGTTTGTAAATAGTATCCAGGTACAGCTTTTGTACTGACTTTACTTTTTGTGGAGTCTTCTTCTCTGGAGATATTCAGAACCTGCCTGGACACTATCCTGTGTGACATGCTCTAGGTGACCCTGCTGTAGCAGGGGGGCTGGACTAGATGATCTCCAGAGGTCCCTTGCAACCCCTACCACTCTGATTTTGGGATTAGATTCTATGAATGCCAAAACGTAGAAATTGCAATCACTATGGTCCTTACTGAGAAAGCATTTTATCTAGCTTTGCATCTTGATCCACTGCTCTTTTGCTACTTGTACAGCTCCTATGCTCCAAAACAGATCCCGTTCCCTAGTGGTTTGCTTTACCATACAACTCTTCAAAAGTTTCAGGCATTGAAAGCAAATGAAGGAGAATGTAACAAAACAATGCTCTGAAAAATGTAATTCTAAAAATTCTTAATTATGGTTCACTTTAATTTTCAGGTACCACAGATAAAACAGTGGACAGCAAATGTTTTGGACCAAGACACAGCTGCAAGACGTATGTATCATTCATTAGCTGCCACAAGCCTATTAGAGACTTCCAATTTTTACTGCCTGTACCACTCTCACCAAGCCTGGAGCACACAGTTATTCTTTGAGGACAAGAGCGGCCTACAAAACTCAGCCTAGGGAATTATTACCTTAAGGAAAAAAAGGTAACCATCTATGAAATATTGAAAAAATTTGCAATAAATCACCAACAACCAAGCAGAATGTATTCCGTAAAAGCACAATACCAACTTGTCCCACTCAGAGCATGAAAAACCACACCTCAGTTGGCTCATACTGTAAGTATACAAAAGGATACAAAGACGAGATGCAAAATATTAGTGGGCAGCACATTTAAATCCAGTGTCATGAAACAGATTCTGCCTCTCTGTTCATCAGCTTTCCACAGCTGCAAGCACATTATTCAACTTAAGTATGTATTAAACCAGGACAAACTAAAGTCAAATTCCTTTTCATTAGGTTTAAGTTAGAACAGCCTACAAAAGGGATAAAATTACAGTAACGCAAGTTTTTCCAAGATCAAAATTTTGCTACAGTGATGTGAAGGAAGGTCTGCTTGGCCAGAAGCTTCCTCAAGTGTAGCATATGCGTGTTTCCAGGTGCTAAGTGCTAACAGAGAGGCAGAGACAACTGAAAAACCTGATCCAAGTACTTTCTTCATTTCAGGTGTTACTTCACTTTGGTTTTAGCCAGAAAAACCTTGTGTGCTGTCCCCGAACATGCTCCAACAACCTCTAGCTGTGGAGTCAAGACTTAGGAGAGGATCCTTCTGTGTCTACAAGCTTGAACTGGTGGAAGAAGAGAAACAACTGCCATGAGAGCGATACCTTGGTTGTTCAGTTGTGTGGAGGGAGTAGAAAACAGCAGAGCTAAGAATGCCAGAGGCAGTTTTCAAGCTCACACTTAGGAACTCAACTGTGATGGTAACACTCTGGCCTTCAGCCCAAACACAGTCCTCTTCCAGTCCATGAATGCAAATAAGGCAGCAAGGCAAGACTGACTAGTTCTAAAATTATGAAGGGGCTAAAACTGTCCAAATTGTGCAACTGTAAATAATACTTATTTTAATAAACCATCTCAAATTTATCTTGAAGCATCCTTATAGTGACATCATCTAGTAAATGTATTTCCATCAAAATAAGTTTTTTTAATAAGCCATTAATTTACTAAGTTATACCATTTCCTTGATTTTTCTGAATATATATTAAAACTAGAAAAAAGTATTAAATGCTTGCATATATTGTACCATGATGGTTAACAAACTGTACATACTTCCTAAGTGTGTATATATAGCCTTTACAAGATAGAAAGGGACAGCAGAATACAAATAATTTTCTCCTCTTCGAAGTTCATTAATTATAGGGATCAAAGCTTAAAAAGCTCTACTACCTCAATGGTATTTATGCTGGTGGGAGTCAGACAACCAGACTGGACTTCTTATGCTGGTTTTAGCACTTTGAATTCCGCTAAGCAGCTTAATGGCATCTTGAGAATGTGGCAAAATTTTAGCCTCTGTGCACGCTTGCAGCTTCCATGACAGACACACTCACTCACTAAGCAGCTGGGGTTTCCAAACAAAGTGAAGACATACACTGTTAAAGGGCTCTCTGCTCTGGAGAAAGTACGAGATAACAGAAGAAATACGAATTGTGGCAAGATCTTCTTTGCAGAGGTGTTAAAATCCCCCCAGCATGATGGAGGAAAAGCATTCTGAGTCACAGCTAGAAATCCAGCACTCGTTACCATCACGGCCAACAGATACATCCACTTTATTCAACTCGAGTTCAAACTAATAAGCAGTTGTAATTACTAGGCCTTCATAGACAAATGAAGAGTATAAGGAAGATGAAGAAAAGCATCTACAGAATTGAGTTTGTGACCAACCAACAGAGAATAACAGAAAGTCTCAGTTCTAAATGCCTTCTTTGTCTTTACTGGTAAGGTCTTCTCCTAAGCCTTCCTGGTTGTATACGAGCAAATGAGTCTGGGGAGAGGGGTCCTATTCACATGAGAAGTCTAAAGCAAGCTGCAGATATACAGGTACATTCTGGGACCAGAAGGAAGAGAGTGCACTGATGGCACTATAAAGCTGCTGTCATCTCTAAGACATCATGGTGAGCAAGGAAAGTCCTCAGTGACTGAAAAGGGCAAGTTTCTTGCCTCTCTTCCAAAAATAAGAAGCTGGAAGATCATGGAAGCTACAGGCTGGTCTGCCTCATTTCAGTTCTTGGGAATGTTAAGGAAAAAAAATTCAGATGGAAGCCATTTCCAGGCTCAAAGTTGACTGGGAATAGCCAGCCTAGATTTGCCATAAGCAAATCAGGCTTGACAACACTGTTTGCTCTCACTGATGACTACCTCAGAATAAGAGAAGCACACCGGTAGTCTTTCATGCTAAGTTTAGTGTGGTTTTTGACATGGTGTCCCACAGTACCCTTGTAGCCAAACTAGGGAGACGTGGACTAAATGCCTGGAACACGAGTAAGGGACTGGACAGCCAGGCTCAAAGAATAAGTCAGTGGTTCAAAAGCTACCTGGTGGCCAATTACAAATACTGCTTGACTCCTGAGGAACATCATCAGGTCCAAACACACATGTCTTCTTCAACCATCTGCACTATGGAACAGAACACACAATCAGGAAACTCAAGGACAAGCTAGTGGAGTGCTTGATAACATTGAGCGGCAAAGCTGCCATTCAGAAGAAATGACAAACTGGAGAAACACAGGAAGAACTTTATGAAATGCCATCAAGGCAAAAACCAGAGCCCTGCACCTGGCATAAAACCACCCCATCCATTAGCACAGGCTGTGGAATAACCGGCTAGGACCACTTCTGCAGAAAAAGACATAGAGGTTCTGATGGACAGCTGGTTGGACAGGAATCAGCAGCAGACTCTTGTGGCAATGAAAGCTAACCACATACCAGGCTGCATTAGCAAGATTAAAGGCAGTGGGCTGAGAGGAACGATTGTTCTTTACGCTCAGCACTCAAGCAGACTCATCTGGAATACTGAGTCTAGTTTTCAGGTCACTTCCACCTCGCCAAAGAAGAGACGCTGACAAACTGGAAAGAGTCCAGAAGGCTGCCACCACAATGGTTAGCTGGTTGGAGGATACAAAATCCAAAGAGAGAGCGAGAGGGGCAGGCTTGTTTCACTTGCAGAAGAGAAGGCCACAGCGAGTTGGGAGCAGCACAATCTGATAGAAGTCTTCCACTACGTAAAGGTGAAGGTCATAGATAAGAGCTAGCCAGACTTTTCTCAGAGTTACAGAGCAAAAAGGAAGGAGGCAGAGTTGACAACTGGCAGCAAAGAAAATTGCAGCTGGACGTAAGGAAAAAAAAAATATTGAACAAGGAGAGTTGGTAAGCACTGAAACGGCAGCCCAGAAAGGTGGTGAAATCTCCACCTTTAGAAACTTTCAGAAGTAGGCAGGTCCCTGAGCAACTCAAATTAGCTTTGAAATTAGCCTAGTTTCAAACAGAAGCCTGGACTACAGTGTCTGTAGAGGTATTTTCCTACCTTAATTTTATGAATTAATTTAGAAAGAGACTGGATCATAGATCTCCATTGCTAACTTAGACACCCAATTCATCTCCATATGAAGATATGAATGGCCATATCAAGTAAGACCAAAAGTCCCTCCTCTGTCACTATCCTTTCCCTGACAACATCCAGAAAGGGGATGGCACTTGAAAAAAAAGTCAAGACCATAAAGTTACTAATCCCAAATAGTCTCTTTGAGCTTCTTGAGACAGAGGTGGGAGTTTTATAGTAGAAACACCACAGGGTGTTTCTCATCCATGAATCCCACTAGTTGTTGTTGGCCTGTAGAATTTTAGTACTGCAACATCCCATGGTGAGACATTTCACTGCCTCATGCATTCTGCAAGGAAATGCTTCTTTGTTTTGTCTTGTCAACTGCTAGCCTAATTTGAAACCCTTTTGTTCTTGTTTTGGAAGAAAATGTTCCCTTTCGGGAACATTCGCTGTCTTCTATGCCTCTCATGTCTCTTGAGATTGAAGAGGCTCTTTCTAAACCATTCTTTGAAGACAGTCTTTCCATATCTCTAGTCATTCTTGCCCTTCTGCAGACATTTTCCAGTTCTACTACATCCTTTTTCAGGATGAGGGAAGGGAGAAAATAAGAGCAGTTCATACTAAAGAAGCAGCCATGGATATTCACTGCTATGTAATGAGGTTCTCCATTTTTGCCTTTCCCAGCACTTCTGTCCTAGGTTTGTCAACTTTAACCTGACCATTCCCAGAAAACATTCGCTATAACCCCAAGACCCACTGAGCAATGACGACCATTTCCAACTCAGTTACTGCATATATAAGATTAGGATTATTTTTCTTCCCACCATATCTAAAAACTGTATCACACTGCACTTCTCTACATTGAATTTCATCTACTATTTTAATAGGCATTCAATCTTTCATTATTCTTCTCTAATGCTTCATACTTGGGTTGTATCTGTAATACTTCACTTATCATAGTATCATTAATGAAACCAGATCACCTCAGCACTCTCTCTCACTTCCAGGATGTTCAAACAGCTGAATATCAGCAGTAGTGGCAGAGATGCCACAGAACCCTAGCACTAACCTTCTTCCATTACAAAGGTTGGCTACTAAATCTCAGTATTTGTTTCTTCTCTTGCCCAGCTACTATCCACATAAGGGCTTCTGTCTTCTTTCTTTCAAGAGTTCCAGGTAAGGGATATTTCAAAAAAACATTCAGTAATACAAATAAGCCATCAACTAAATCCACAAGCACCCTTTTTTTAAAAAAAAACATAGAAGTCCGATATCTGCCTGGCATAACTTTCTTTTTAAAAATTCACATTAACTGATGTATGTCATTCCATGTTTGATTAGTCAGGATAGTATTTCTGCATCAATAAGCTATTGGTTGGAGGGGAAAAAAATCAGTTACATATATGAAGAATCTCACTAAATTTTTTTCTTCAGTGCTTCTACTTTCAGTAAAGTCTTCTACATCGCCTTTCTTTCACGGCTATCCAAGAAAATCCTCATACTACTTCAGGAAAAATGTGTTTATCAGCATTTATCAGAGAATTTCCAGAGAATTAAGGGGAGGACTGGACACAGGAGAAAAGGATTTTCCCTAAGCCAAATAAGCTTATTTATAAGTAAGTGTTACATTTCTGCTCCTTTAGAGGTGTAGGATGTTAGGGCAAAGAGCAATGGTTACTGCATGAAACTTCAAATACCAGCCTGATGCTGCCCACAAGTTTTCCTAACTTGTATGCAGTAATACTGAAAGATTGAATTGCACATGTTTGTTTCATAATTAAATTTTTGTGAAAAAGTAAGGCTTTATCCTTCCACAAGTCTTTAGCCTTACAGTAGACTTTTAGCACACCAGTTCTCAAACTGATTTGGTCACGTCCTACAACATAGGCTAGATTCCTTCTTCACTTACACAGATTCAAACCTAAAGAATTCCAAATAAAAATGGAAACTAAACCCAAAACACATTCTTTCAGACTACAACATTAATCAGAAAGAGTTTCTACCCTACAGTGACTGCATATAGCAAACTAGTTCAGATGTAGCAGAGAGAAATAGAAAGTAAAAATCAGTTTGTATAGCTATCATTTGGTTGCTGAAAATTATAGAGCAAGACTGATACTTCAAAAAAAGTCATCACAATTGAAGGAAGAATTCTTTGGCAGTGAAAGCAAGACCATTTATCATTCCCCAGCCTTCTGTTATCAGTTTTTAGAAAATAAACCTTTGAAAATTCCTGGTTTTCACAGAAAATAGTACAGACAACAGAAATGAGCATCTTTTATATAGGTTTGCAATTCTGTAAAAGAACATCCAATTTCCTCCAGTATTTGGGAGAAAGAAGTCAATCAGGTCTAACTTGACAGCAGTACAAACTTATATGCAGGGAAGTTTTAACTATATGTCCTGACTTTACTGATGTACATGTGAATCATCCTTCTTCAACATTAGTCTCACAGCTGAAAGCCACTCCTTGCCACAAAGTGCAGTGTTTTTTAAACACAAATACCTACATTATGTATCTTTTCAAATGAACTGAATCATGGGCAAGAGGGAATTTGAAATGGATTTTTTAAAATCTTTTCAGGTATATGAAGTCAGATAACTAGTTGGAAGAAAAAAAAAATTCAAGAAAAATAAGAGTCATACCAGATTAGGTGAAGGGAACCACTACAGAACTATGGTCTCCTTTCAAGGGTCAGAAAAATTATGTGCTGCTTCTCCTCAATTGTGTTAGCTTATAACACCTGAAAAGCACCAGAGATTTGTATGAATCTACAGGTGTCCAAGATAATTCAGTTGAAGACTGTGAGGTATAAATAAGCTTTTTCAAATGCCATATATTGTGCCTTTATATGAAATTAAGCCTAGTCACAGACAGGTAGGGAAAAGTGAGAAGTGCAATGATAAAACTGTCTTTCAAAAACAACCAAAACAAAAAACCCCAAACAAAAAAAACAGAAGCAAAGACAACTTAGCTCTACTTATACAAGAGGAAACATGAAGCATGGGAATATGGAAGAAAAATTAAGCATCTCCTAAAGGCAAGAAAGGTAAAGCCACCAAGAAACACCTTTGAGCATTAAGCGTTTCCTTGAGACTAAATCAGATCACCATGCTCACCTTCAACAAAACAGAAGAGTAGAGGAGAGTAGAGGACATCTATTATACATGATGGCATTTGAGAAATGAGGGAGGGTACCATAAACTATTGTAAATTTTCCCTCAAACCGTATTTTAAGTATTTCCATACAGAATTACTGAAATCCTCTATTTTTATACACTTCCTCTATAACTTGTGGATTGTTTCAGAACCGAGTCAGCATCATTACTTGTCACTGAACTCATTCAAAATGTAAATTATATCATGACTTATTGACAGAATGAATTCTTCTGATGTGTAGATCTTATCAACTCCTTGAAATATTACTATTTTTCCCCTTGTTCTAGGCAAAACAGAAAAGGAAAAGAAAGGAAAAGTAGTAGTATGAAAGGAAAAGTAGTAATATTTCAGGGATGAGAAGCTTAGAATAATGGCTAGATTTAGGTTTAATTAGGTACAAGCATTAACAGAAACCCTTGAAGAGATATAGATAAAAAAAGACAAAATAACTTCATAAACCTAAATGCAGTTGCAGCTCATTTGGATTTTTTTAAAAACAGTTATTTTTAAAAACAGTTTTAATGTTTTTCAAGTATAAAGCCTAGTAGTTTTCCTTAGTTAAAACATTTACAACTCGGGAAGACAGCACTGCATATTCTAGAGCAGCTGTGTCTAGAAAGAAAGTATCATTATAATATTCAAAGCTGCTGCTTCAACACAGGAGAGAATTAGCAGTGAAAAATTCTTGGACTATCCATCTGTTGCACACATACGTACTCAACAGAAGCAATTATAATCCTTCAAAATATTACCCTTTCACACAAACTGCTAGTAACTTATTACTGAATACATTATGAACTTTTGAACAAGGCTTCCAACAACAAAATTAAGAGCTTTACAAAGCCACTTTGCAGTTATATAAAACTGTCTTGCAACCTTATGTAAGCAAGCTGACAGCCATTTTAGAGTCCTGTCTACAGCCACACTAGGGACATCAGAGACCAGTCATTTTCACTCCACTTGTCCATAGCTGCCATCTTGCACTCAGGCCTCAAAAGAGATTTATTCACTTTTCTGCTTTAGTAGAAATACTTCAGTACTAACAAAAACCTAAGCATTCCTCCCTGTCCAAAGAAGCGGTCAAGTTGCTAAGCTCACATAGCAGGTTTGTGTCCCGAGCAAGTCCCTTCACTTGTTTTGATCCTTCTTTCTTCCACAAATATTTGTTCGTTTTCATCACAGTATCACCTCTTTAAATGAAAGAGGTCTTCACCCTCCTGTGTGTTTGAACAGGCTAGATAGCATGATACTGGCTGGAGATTTTAGGCTAGAGATCCCATTTCCAATTCAATTGCTCCCAAAATAACGTATTCCAGTTGAAGTGACAGCATTTCTCCTAAGACAAACAATTAAGGATTGATTCAGCAGACCTGTATCAGAACACAAGGATGACTCAAGTCAAGACACCAAGTTCTACTCAATATATTACCTATTTTACTTTGGTTCTCACTAGTGTACAACTCAAGGTAATCCACATAGCACTCAAAAAAAAAGCTGAAGTGACTCAAGAGTCAGTTGTGAAACAATTATATCTTTATTTTGATAGCCGGTAATTTCTTAAAAACTTGCTTTATTTAAATAAGCAATAATGTATTTTAAGTAATACAGCACATTTCACATTCTGAGTTAGCAAATGCTTCCTATATGATGTACTGTCAGGCTGTAAGCTATGGGAGGCCAAGTGTACAACAGAGGCAGTTTCTTAAGTTTACAAGGACACTTAGCAAATAACCATCCGCCAAAACAGTACTTTCCTAAACCTGCAGGCCCAAAAGGTGTACTGTTATGCTGATTAATATAGGAATTACTGAATTGAAAGACCATGGGAAGAAGTTTAGAGAGAAGAAAAATTCACACTGGGTCAACCATAGCATCCAGTAAGAGCTCTGCTCCTACTATACTGCGTTGTGAAACATTTTCTTCCAATTACGATATCTAGCAAGTGTTTGAAGTTCATCTTTACTCCTGTTTCCCAGCTCTTGAAAAACATTTGCTACACAAAGCAACAAAGATTTCACAGATATTCTTGCTTTATGTCAACATTTAAAGACCCCAACATGTTAGCTACCATACGAACATATTATTTCTATACCAGAAAACATACACAAACCAAACACATAAGCTCACAGGGCACTGTCCTGTGAAAACACTACAAATCAAGTATGCTGCAACTGTGAATTGCAACATCAGATAAGCATTTACTTTGAAGATACTAACAAGAGGTCTTCCATAAAATGTTTGTGAGTATTTTTCTTGAAGTATTTTCCCACAGGCACAATGGAGTACTGAAAATCAAGCAGTATCTCTAGCTCACGGCCACACTGTTACTTACTGCATTTTACTGTGTTTTCTTCCTTCATTAATCACTTTACAATGTGTTTTACAGGGAGCAGGCATAGGCAAAAAAGAGATCAATTCCCACAGGAGCCAGCTCTACTTTAGCTGCCTTCCAATGTCAAACTTCTGAAGTCCCACAGTATCAGATTTTTCTTAAAACACAGTGGCACGCAGAGCCCAGTGCAGAAGAACAGCAGCAGTACAAAAGATGTCACGCTTGTTTGCTGACATGCACATGTGATGTGTCAAAACAGGAAGTGCATTATTCAGCAACATACAAATGCCTGGTATGGACATTCAATACACACTCAGTGAGTCAGAGCACGCAGGTTGAAGATGGATTTAGCAGGAGATATGAGCACTCACACTGAATTAGTGCAGAGCTGACTGCTACTGATATCCATGTTTAGCTTACTGTGTCAACCTTCTACTTGACAAGCACTTTACAAATCAGGTAATGATCTACAAGTGTCACATACATATTTTTTGTACATTGATGTACTAACAGTGCACTAGATGTTACAAGTTCTGCCTGAACCACTTTCACTGATATATATGTTCAAAGTTTTGACAGAAGTACTCTATGGCTCATAATATCAAAGTACAAAGCTATGTTCAAAACCAACAACCTATGGTGAAGCTTATAAACAGGGTCAAAAATAAACTAGTGCAACCAATTATGCAAAAAATGAATCTTGCACTTCTGCTTCAGTGGGAAAAGAAGTTGACCTGAATGACTTGATATCTTCATTAACGACCTAAATGATAGGTCAAAGTGCACCTCAAAAATCTGCAGATGATACAAACTGGGAAGAGCTGTTAATATGCCAGATGGTGGTGTTGCCATTCATAGGGACCTCAACAGGCTGGAGAAGAGGGCAAACATGAACCTCATGAAATTCAAAGGGAAATGCCAAATCCTGCATTTGGGAATGAACAACCAGATGTGCCAGTATATGCTGGAGACCAACAGCTTGGAAGGCAGCTTTGCAGAATAGAACCTGGGAGTCCTGGTGGACACATTACCCATGAGCCAGCAATATGCTCTTGCAGGCAAGAAGGTCAACAGCACCTCCAGCTGTGTTAGGAAAAACGTTGCCAGTGGGTCAGGGAAGGTGATCCTTCCCCTCTACTCCGCCTGAGTTAGACTGTCCAGTGCTGTGTCCAGTTCTGGGCCTCTAGTACAAAAGAGACATGGACATACTGGAGTGAGCACAGCAGAACGCCACAAAGGTTACTAACAGATTGGAGCATCTGACAATTGAAGAGAAGCTGAGTTTGGATTGTTTAACCTTGCAAAGAGAAGGCTCGAGGGAAGTTTTATCAATGTGTATAAATGCCTAATGGAGAGAGTAAAGAAGATGGAGCCAGACTGCTCTCTGCAGTGCCCAGTAAAAGGGCAGAAAATTCCATGTAAACAGAAGACTTTTTTTTTTTTTTCAGTACCATAACAGCAGTCAAATGCTAGGACTGGTTTGCCTAGAGAGGCTGGAATCTCCATCCTGGAAATAATCAAGAACACTCTGGACATGGCCCTGAGCAACCTGCTCTAGCTGACCCTGCTTTGAGGGGAGGCTATAGGCCTAGACTGCCTCCCGATGTCCCTTCTAACCTCAGCTATTCTGCAACTCCGTGGATTCGGGACAGAAACTATGTACACTTCATAGAATCCTATTCTCCTATCAGTTCCTCTCTTTAACTATCAGGTAAACATGGTATTTCCATGAGAAATTAATATCTTATTAAATCTGCTGCCAGTATTCCACCTGCCACAGCTGACAACAGAAGCAGCCAAACAGTAGCCCTGAGAAGGTGCTCAAATATTCTGTGCTTCTACAGCTCACCTTTTGATCAACTGTTTTTTTAAGGCAGTTGCAACCCAGCTACCTCTAAACTATTGCAAATGAAGAGCCCAGACAAGAGTATTTTCACACATGATCATCCCTGCTTTCAGGTCTTCCATCTTCCACTTTTGGGGTCTTAGTCCATATAGTTTGCTAGTTCAATATAATAATTATTCACACTTCCAAAGGTACAGATGAATTATCTAGCTTCCTGTCATCACTTGTTTATTAGTTTTTCAGCAAAGAACTATGGTAACAATGTTCGCATTCATTCACTTCTAAATTGCCAGCTTTCATGTTACATGCTCTCAGATGAGACTAGCATAATTATCTATCAGTAAGGCTTTTTTTTTTGTTGTTGTTTAAAGAAAAAAAAGGATTCCACAGCACTTTGAAGGAAGAATAGCTGGCAACCTTCTTGTCCTTGGTAAGGGACAAAGGATTAGAGTAGGGGAGTAATATGCAAGTATTATTTTGTACACTTAAATAGCTTCCCTAGATTCAGCTGAAGGAGTCTTATTAACTTCCTCTGAGCTGAACTGTGGAAGAATGGCTGAAGCTTTTCCACTCCTGCAGCAACCACAATTCAGCTATGGAAAAGGGATTTCCCTTTGCAGTTTTAAGCACTCTTTCACATGAAAGGCACTCTGTGGAACATACTGTAAATGTAGAGCTATTACACAACTATTATCTAGCGATGTTGGCATGAGGAAGCTAGAGGGAGGAAACAGGAAGGATATAAATACAAGTCTACAATTTTTTATATTTTACTCACATCAGGGAAAATCACCAGTGTCCCAAGCTCCAAGAGAAATATCTGAGCTACTGTGGTTGTGGTGGACAAAATAAAAATAAAAAAAGTGACATGCATTCATTTCACACAGTGTTTGAATAAACTGGAAATACAAATTCACAGAGGCTTAGTCCCACAGGTATTTTTACAGGCACCTGCCTCCTAATGAATACAATAGGAGTTGATATCATCGTATTTTAGGAGACTTTAGCCTTAGCATTCATTTCTCCCTTCTGCTTTTTCATCTCCATCACTAAAATGTTTTGATATATGACTCATATATAAGAGGATATATCCAAAAGATTTGAGCAGACACTGATCTGGCAGGTTTTTTTTTTTTTTTAACAATGGAAAATGCTATTAAAGATTATAGGAACAACCCAGAAGTTGATGGGGTGCTGGGAAGAATCAATAAACATCACCTTTGCTAGGAAATTAAGAGTTTCAGTGCAAGGATGTCTCACCCTCTTACTATTTAGCTTTCCAACTTTACAAACAACATTCCATTCTCTTATGTATATTTTTATTAAGATTTTTCAGGGAAAAAGAATGCTTGTGGAAATAAAAGAATTAGTCAAAAATATTTGCTACCTTTTTAAATGGTTGGCACCTTGACAATTCGTCATAAGCAGCAAAACAAAAACTCACTGATCCTCACTGCCAGCAATTTTTCAGGAATGTAACAAGCAAAGCTGTGATAACAACTGGAGTACATCTAAAACGCAGTGTTAAAATGATCTTCTTAACTTTAAATGCCTTCACATTGTTCTGGCTGTGGAAAGTGCTAGAGCGTTCTTTACAGCTATTTTAAAATTTAAGCCTGGTGCTGTCAGCTCCAAAGTACTTCACGATGACAGAAAGAAGCCTTCATATGTAAAATGGAAATCAATGCTTTTCCTTCTGCTTCTTGTACCTAAGTAGAATGAAGCTAGGAGAGAGGAGGAGGACATGCACAAGACCATAACTAGAAAGCCTGCAAAACAAACACTGCAAAGAGCACACAGTACTTGGTGTGTGAAAGCGCAACATGATCTCAGCACAGCAAAGTTTACTTTGCATAAACACCTTCTATAGATGAAAAATCGTTGATACAGTGACATGAGAGATGTTCAAATAAGCATTTTGCAACAGAGATCCTTCTCCTAGCTCCCTCCCACAGTTATTGGTATGAATGCGGCAGACCTACTGTATATACAACACAAGACTTCAAACAAAGGTTTCCATTGATTCCTATGAGCATCATCCTTCCAGTTCAACAATTCTTAGAAGCGATGACCTTAACGCTCAGCACCGAGTCCTTCATTTGCTTTACAATACCTAGCTAAAGCCAAAGACCAGCTATGCAGCCTTGGGAAACTACCATCCCTCAGCCAGACTCAGTGCCTTAACGAACATTCCGCGCTTTTACCAAACCGTAAGTATTTCGCTTAGCCGTCCCCACAGGCCTCCAGCCTCTTCCAGCACGTTTGTCCTTTTTTTT
>VXBL01001075.1:686324-699970 GCA_013400195.1 Aramus guarauna
CGCCCGGTCTCCCAAGTACCGGCATGCGGTGCAAGTTGAGAGCACTGGTTTTCAAGTTTTGGGGGTTTCCTCTGGTGGGTTTTGGTTTTTTTTTTCTTTTTTCCTTTTGTTGTTTGGGTTTGCGGGCTCCCAGCTGTATCTGGAGGGAGCCGTGGATCTCTCCCTGGCCAAGGCTTGCTTGCCTGGCTGCCCTCAGTTCGGTTCCTGAGAGTGGTCCACGGGAGTTGGTGGGCCGTAAGTTGAAAAGCACTGGTTTAAATGAGCAATAATTCCTCTGCTGAGCATACGTGACTGTTTCCATATTAAAAACAAGAAAAAAACAAAACAAAAAAAAACCAAAAAGGGGTATGATCCTGCCGACTGTCTCTACTTGTGTGTCTGAGAGAATAAAACCACTCTTGGCGTAATAATCCTCTGTCTATTGATATGAAAGCTACTTTCTTGATAATATGTGGAGGGCAGTGTCTTGAGATTCAGTCATAACATGTACCCTTTTTTAGTACCCTACATGAAGCTTCTCACTGTGATTTGAGCACCTTAATGAGTGGGATGGAAGGCACTTTGTCAGATCTCGAAGCTATCAGGTCTGCGGCATAACAGTAAGAAAGTGGAAGCATACACATCAGGAGCTGTATGTGCAGTGATAGAAACTTTCTTCTGTTGCTGAAGTCGGTGGCAAAAGTTCTGCCTCTCCATGCAGGTGCTTGCCATTGTCAGCAGATATGTTTCAGGTAGTGTGCTGTTGTGGTTTGAGGCCATAGAGACCCCAAAACCTGTATCCATTAATCATCATGGTGGTTTTTGCTGTCTTTACTAAACTTTGTGGTTATATCTGGTCTGCAGGAAACTGTAGAAAAATAAACACAAATATTTCCAGGAAGATAAACACATTTAACTTTCATGGTTTAAAAGAGCAAGTCGTATTTGACAAGTGTGTTTCTTAGAATATTTGGTAACATTATTTATTTCCAATGTGCAGAGGCCGTGTTGCACTGACAATATCTATCCACCACAAAGGGCTGGTGGTAAATAAAAGAAAATATGTGAGGTCATGTAGTTGAGTGTTAGATTCTCTTCAGCTTTGGACTGCAAACTATTTATGTGTGTTTACTTTCAGCTGCCCTGGCATTCAGTCTGGTACTGACCATAATCAGCAAATGTATGCCTAAACATAATTTGCCAAGCCCACACCAGGTGCAAAGCCTTTGTTTAAAAAGTATATTAGTAAAAATATTTGTGTTAGTTACACCTGGGATTAACATTCATGTCTAGACATGATCTTGGGGCCAGATTCTGCAAGAGGATTTGTGTAAGGAGGATTTTGACTCCATTTAGTCTCTGCGCAGGGAATGGTTCACGTGAGCTTGTTGAGTGAAGAACTGAAAACTTAGCTCAGTTGTTGCTGTATTTACAAACATAATTACGTGGCATTCTAAATCCTTCCTGTTGTTCCTGTCTGTCTTAAATATCCTGTAAACTACTATTTAGAAGGAAATTTGCTGTTCAATATTCCATATCATTGATGCTACTGAACAGCTTGAACTTGGCATACTTTGGCCTGTGACGCTTATAGGGACTGAAGAAGTGTGACTTTCCATGTAATTTACCAAGTCATATATGAATTTGTTCAAAACACTTATTTGCAACAGATTTTTTTATGTGTAATCTGTTAATGGTCTTTTCTGATAATATAGTAGCTAATTTAACGTAGCACAGATATTTGATGGATGTAGGTTATGTGCTCAGACCGTATCTGTCTTTAAACTGGAGAATTATTGGTGAAGGTTTGTCAGACATTAGTAGCCAAAGTTAAAGGGTTTGCTTAATGGAACAGATGGCCAAACAACCATCATGTCAGAGAAAACAGCATGTATTCCGTGTATTCTTGGTTTAACACAAGAGGGAGCATGTCTAATCTTTAACCTTTAAATATTGCAACTTCAGAGAGGAAGCTTTAAGTGTTGAGTGTCAACTAATTTATGTTCTAGTCTCCATGTGCAAATATTGATACAACCTATGTATATTTATGGCACGTTTTCAACTTTAGGTTGCCGCTGTTGATTTATAATATAAATGTTGGCACGATAAACGTGGAGATAAGAACTATGCTAATGATCTTTTGAACTTGTTAAAATCTGTAGTTTCATGCTGAATTTGACAAAATATTTATGGTTATTGTTATTCCTGGGTATGGTTATTCATATACAGAGGTTGTACTTTGTTCTTTAATATTAGGTTAATATGTCTTCTGCTTAACCTACCATACAAAGTTATAAAGCTGAGGCTTAATTTAATTAATTTAGTTTAATGATGAATGCAACTTTGCCTTTACAGTTCTTATAAATTCCACCGCTTTGTTCTTGACTAGGAAATACAAATTAGGATCTGCTAAGATTTTTTGTATACCATATCTTGTTTATTTTTCCTTGTCCCCTAGTGGTGTAAAAGGAAGAATAAAAATCAGCTTCCATTTTGTATTTCTTGACGTTGTCCAGTTGAATGATAATCGGTTAAAGTTTGTCCTCATTTAGTGTCTTATCAATATGAATTAGCAATTAGCTAAAATTAGGCAGTGTGTACAGAATACTCCAAACCTTTAGGAGAACTTTACTCCTTTGATGGTATCTTAAAAATATTTCCAATAGTCTTCTGCTTTGCTCCAGATTAATGATCAGAGAAAAACATCTGTCTACCATTAAACATTGCATGGAAATTCTGTATCTTTCAGAACCATAAATACTCCGTATGTTATTTGGTGGAGCAAAGCAGAAACCTTAGTGCTCTGCTTTCACGTGCCGTGGAAAGCTACTGTAGATTGAGATTTTACTACACTTGCTTCTCTTTCCTCTTTGTGAACGTTATACCCTCTGTGCCGGGGTGACAGCGGTGAATGCGTGTCACCATCATTTCTCACTTTAGCAGATGAGCCTGGCGTAAGCCAGTGATGTAAAGTCCTGTGTTGGATCAGGTGGGAGCACAGGTTGCCCCGCTGACCAGAAGAGCTCTCTCCCCTGAGCAGATGGGTGGTGATTGCACTGTCCTTCTTGTGATGGAGAAGTAGAAGCCTTCACTATATTCTTCTGGTGAGTTATGATGTTTGTGAAATATTTAGGACCTTACCTTTGACCTAGGTTAATTTTTTCTTCTGAATAATGGGAGAAAATGTGGTATTTTTTAACTACAACTGTGCACAGCATTGACAGAATAAGGTGTTAATATCAAAGCAGCTTGTCTTCAAAATATGCCAGGCAGCTGTGTCTGTAAGACAGAAATATGAGATAACCTGTACTAATACCAGATACCTTGAGATAGATACTCCGTAAGTGTTACGACTTTTGGAAGATAACAAGGATGAGACGGTTCCTACTGAGGAAATTGTTGCTTTACTGAGTTATTCTCAGCAACCTAGCATTTTTAATGGATTGCTCCATTTTAATGGATGCTACTTGATTTTATATAACATGTATGCAACAGCACTGCGGAGTCAGAAATTCATAGAGAGCAGAGACACACCTTTTGATGAACAAGTGTTGATATCCTGAGTTTTGCAAGGATCAAATGAGCTGCCTGTTTTCTTGGCTATTCTATATCAGTCAAACGGGACAAAACTTACACTTTGGTTTTCTTGTCCAGTAGAATTAGGCCGTTGCACAATTTTTACATGAAATGCATAGTTTACTTTAAAAGAAAATGATAATATGACTGTATAGGTATTTTTGTTTGTTTGTTTGTTTTGGGTTTTTTTGCTATTGTAACTTTAAGCTTATAACTGGAAAGTGTAATAGTGCATCTGGGTTATGTAGATGAGCTGGAGAAGTTGGTATTTTTATTTCTGTATCTGAGAGGAAATTGCCAAGAGTGTGAAACCCCAACAAACAAACAAAAGCCCCCCCAAAACAAAACCCAGCGATTAGCCAACAGCAGGAGAGATTGCCCTGATGCACCACAGTTTAGAGCATCGTTGCAAACTAGTAATTGCAGATCAAACGCTTTGTTTCCTTATTTTAGCATGATTATAAGGACACTTCCCTTATCAGGGGAAAATGTAGATGCACTCAGCAATTGAGGTTACAAAGTTGCCATAATGGATTAGAGTTGAGACCTCAGTAGAGGCCATTGTCTGTGCTGAATCAGCTGTGTGAGCAGACAATTTAATATCTCTGTTACTAATCTGGTACCTTTCAGGCAATGAATGCGTCTAAAAGTTATTTAGAAATTCTTCCATGTTTATGCAAACCGGTTTTCAGGTGTCAAAGTATTAATTTGCTTCTATGAAAAAAAGGGAGGGGGCAAAATTCACAATGTAGATCAAATTCTTGTGAAATCTTACTTAAAAGAAGAAGACTTGTGTTTGTATAAAAAATTGCATGGGGGACTTAATGATAAAATGCACAGACTCCTGTAACTTTCTGAAGGATCTAAATAGATATTTTAAAATGCAAAGGGGAGGGGGCTTACCTTTGAGCAATTTTTTAGCCATGAGCAATTTTTTTTTTTTCTTTCTGAGTTACAGCCCCCTGAAAAATGGGGGGGTTTAGAAAGAAAGTGCTGACACAGCCTTAACTACAGAGCAGTGCCCTGCGTGCTGCTGCAATAATTGTCCAGGCAGTGCTTTCTGCTTTCCTGCCATTGTCCTTTACATTCCTTTAATTCATTCCATTTTTAACTTTCTGAAAGTTTGATATTATTTAAAGCCCACGGCGTGTGTGCAAAAGGCAGAGGAGTAAGGTTGTCAGAGTAGCATGGACTTGTTAATCTCAGCCTGATCTTGTCAGTAACAGCAGAGCAGAGGGAGAGGGAGAGGAACTCCGGCTGGGGCAGCGCTCCAAAGGTTTGTCTGTTATTTTTATACCTAAATTACGTCTTAGTAGCAAACTATTCAGTATGCGGAGCGTTGTTTGCGATCTGTAGATTCCGTAGTTGTGAATATGTGTGCGTTTAGCCGTGTTGTTTGTTTGCAAGAGAGGAGGTTTGCCTCTGTGTGCAGCGGGGAGAGCGAGTGTGTGTTACGATCGGGGAAACGCTGAAGAAGAAGAAACCCTGTTGGTTCTCCATGCAAATGACCGCTTTGGTTGTAACAAAAGCCTTGATGTTGGGCTTGGAAAAATGATCTGACAGTGTAACAACCCCAGGCCACTTTCGCCATGTTTTTGTTTATTCATGTTTCATTCCGTTTTCCGTAGCTATCTCGCAGATGTTTGCAATTTCACTGTTGCTTTTTTTTTTTTTTTCTTTTTTCTTCTTGTTACACCGTTGAGCCTTTTTGGAGTTAGCAAGAAAATGTGTGAAAGAATGTTAACAAAACAGAGAGGTGTTGCAGATGTTTATACTTTAGTTCTTGCGTTGCGCCTGACGATACTGGCAAAGGGATACCGTGCATATGAAGGAACGTAAGAAGCATCTGTTTTAACTACCCAGCTCGTAATTTCGAAACGTGCCCATTGTAACTTGAATATTAAGATAAACAGATGAAGTGAGCACGTTCCCGGTACAATGTGGCTAGTCGAGATCTCATTTGTTTGCTACTGTTTTTGAGGGGGGGGAAAAAAGGGCGAGTAAGAGCAAGGAAAGGAATATCTGTGACACAACATGTATGCTCCTAGATAAACTCCTGCCATCTCGGAGTGCCTTTAAATATTTGAACAGCTTCTGTTAAGTCAAATAAAATTGGTTACCATGAGAAACAAAAAAAGTCTAATGGAATAGTTGAGCACAGTAATGAAAATCTGAATGTAAAATTGTTTCAGAATCATTCAAAGAATTGAATTAGACAGAAAATCTTTTTAATAACAGGCATAGTGACACATTTAAACATTTTAGCTTCTGAGATCCTGGAAAACAACACACACAGTACAGAAATAGCAGAGGTGGATGGTGTGTTATCTTACAGTTGCATAAATTGAAATGTAATTGTCTACTAATAATATTAAAATCAGTCTGCTTTTAGGATTTTATGCTTGTTGAATGGATCGAGGCATACATAAATAAAATCTTAAATATTAAAGGACAATGATTCAATGTCCGGAGCCAGTGGTTAAATCAGATGTGGTAACTATGGTGAGAGGTAAAGTTACTTAGCTTCTCACACACCATGCATATGTGGATTTCTTTTTGTATAATGGAGATTAAGGAGAAAAGGATTAGAAAATCTAAAGAGAAATTTTGAACAGGAGACCTGTAGCCTTGCTCTGGGAATTAGCAGTGAGGAGGCTTTTAGAACAGAGGCAGGGTGGAAGTAAACACTCTCTTGTAATATATATTGATGATAATTCTAGAAAGGAATCTTTCTGGTTGGGAATATCAACAGCAGCTCACGCATACAGGAATGAAATCAATCCTCTCCTATTAAAATAATCCTCCTACTCCAATGAAACAAAACCAGAATCCAGCATAGATTTTTACATTACCAAGTGACAGCAGCATAAGATCAGTTAGTCTGATATTCTGAATGAACTCATTTTAGGTTCTTGCAGAATTAAGCGATATTGATTTATTGGGATTGCATAGTATTCCTATTTTTAAACATGCATGTGATATGCCTTTAGTTTGTTTGGTTTTTTTTAACTTCAAAAATGGTGGTCATGTGAAGTGGAAAATAAGATAAGACCTTAGCGGTTTACCTGGTAAATGTTGGGGTAGTTTGAACTGCAGCCAGAAAGACTTTGACCATATTTCTCATCTTCCCTGAGTGGAAAAGATGTTCAGCATTACCCTGAGCTTTTCAGGGAAGAACTTCAGATTATGCTGATCAGCTCAGAGGGATATGGGAAGGACTGTCATGCTTGTGCATAAGTCATATGTTCTGAGAGAACCACCAGAGATACTAATTAGTGATTAGCTATTTGGAATATTTAGGAAACAGAAAGGGGAGAGGTCTGGTTTAACCTCCAGTGTAGAGGGACCATTTCCCCGTAATAGTGAAAAGTCCATTCACTATTACAGTGCAGAGACATCTTGGGGATACGAGGTACGTTTGGCTTTCTAGTACTAGAGGTTAAAACGTACTGGGATTTTGGCAATATATTAGAAACATCTTTAATAAAATATTTTAGTTTTGAGTTTCCCCTTCTCCCTGCCCAACTTAGCAGTTGAAAAAACACTTGTTCTTATGAGAAGTCCACAGGGGAACTTGTAGTTCAACATAGTCTAGACACTTGGTGTAAAAACTTTAAAGGTGTTTATGGATTTGCTAGGAAACACTTTTACCTTTTTGTGGGTCATAATCCCACACTTTCCTTTCTCAAGTGTTCCAAGAGTATGTTATCAGGTACCTGTTTAAGAGACTGCATTCACTCCTACAGTGCAACAGCGTGGGTTAGACCTGTGAATGGAATGTACACTTTTGGATTTCAGGCAAAGCGATAATTAATAGACCCAATGGCAATGCAATTCACATTTGTTACAAAGTATTTTCACAATAGAAATTATCAACTCAAAACTTATTGATTTTTGTTTTTAAATTGTCATTTCTTGAAAAGTATTAAAAACTCGCTAATTGTATTCTGCCCTAATAGGGAGGAAGAAGAGGAAAAGGAATTCCATTGCTGCTGTTAGTGGACAATATTTGGCTTTTTTTCCTATCGCTGGAGTTGACATTTGAATGGAATGGTACATTGTTATTACATTAATAATGGATTATTATTTCAGGTGAAAATTTTTATTTATATAAAGATTGCTATTTTAGATATAAGCAGAAAGCATCCATAAACTAGAGCAAAATTCAGATACAGCTATTGATGCATGACAATTCATTTCGTTGTTCAATGTATTTTGAAATTGTTTTATCATCCTTCTTTATTAGGATGTACTATATTTAAGAGTGATATACCTGATATTTCAAGCACAGGATGCTGTACAACCTAATGGATAGGACAGTGGAATTAGAGGAAATAGTGTTTTCCTTGCTTTGCTATTGGATTAAGGCAAGGCAATTCACCTTTCTGTTTCTCTTTTCCATCTACTTCCATCTACGAAAGGGGTATAATGGTAATTCCCTTTTTCAAATATTCCAGTATCTACTGAGAAATTTTGAGACAAGCAATATTTTGTCTTATAGCAGCACACATGACCAAGGGATGGTGGATACTCACATAATATTTGCATCAAAAGTCACTAAACATTAAAAAAATTAAATCACTAGTGATTTGATAATGAAGTGTTTCCAGAAAAAAGCTCAGGGATAGCATTGATGACTTATTTCCAGACTGTTGTTGCTAATTTATAAGTTTTTTAGGTAGCTGAATATCAGCTGACTGGTTTGTACCTTGATCAACAGATTATCAATCTCTATTTTAAAATTTTGAACAGAAGATGGGCCTTCATTGACTTCTTCAGCTGTTCTGTTGGTATTCAGCCAGAATTGTAGTTTTAGCAGCATCTTAGGATGTTGAAAAAAACAAAACAAAACAAAAAACCTCTCCTTTTCCCCCAGGAGACTATTTACATTAATATCCAAGAACCTCTGACCTTCTTGAATATATTCGTAGATTGCAAAAACAAGAAATGCAAGATTGAGAATTCCAGTGCAAACAGCTATGTTTGTGCTCCAGCTCTAACATCTGAATAGTTTCCCTTAAGTCATTTGGTCTACTGAAGTGAATAAGGGTTTTCAGGATTAAAGTTTACAGTATTTATCTTGTTCTTTTTGTGCGTGGTCATGGGAATTCTCCAATGCAATGTGAAGATCTTTTGAGAGGTGATTCGTGCTCCATTTGCACATCGTATCAAGCTATGTAAATTGATTTTAGGTAATGTAGGGTCTATGGGATAGCTTAATGCTGCAAAAGTGTGAAACAAAGTTTAGAAAGAACTAGTGGGCTGTCAGCCTGTACAGGTTATTCATCACAGTTCACAGTAATGCTTATCATTTGTGACTTGCCATGGACTAATCAGTTTAATCCATTGCCAGAGAAGAGCGGCTAAATATGAAATTTGATGGTAAAATTTAAGAAACTATAGTTTTAAGTACAAATTGCATTTTAAATTTTCACAGTTTCCTTCATGTGTTACCCTGCTTCAATTATCTACTAGTATCTTTATAGATAGCAGAGTCAGTATTTTATTGCTGAAAATAGCCATTTGCTGTTTTCTATTCTTGGATATGGTTGAAACAGCCCCAAGCACTTTTAAAAACATACTTTTATTTTGTTGTTCAAAGAACAATATTTTATTCTAAAAAGAACTTTAGACTCTTAAAAACAAATTTCTCTAACAGTTTTCCATTTGACAGGAATATTTTTCTTCATCTGGAGAACAAGCCAGTATGGCTCAGTTTGTAAAATTTGTTTATACAATGGTATTTTCTGTCTACACAGTGCCTGGAATATGTCTTAGTACATAAATAATAGGATAAATAAAAGTTTTTGTATCTAAACAGCTTCTGTTTATGTTTCTCAATAAGAAGTGTGTGTGTGGAGAAGGATTCTTTTAGCTTTGAGAAACTGAGTGCATGCTCTGTCTAGTAAATTATGTCATTTGTTAGCTTGGTAAATCTTGGAGCATCAACTATATGACAGTTTCCCTTTAGAACAGTAAAGATGAGGTGAGGTTTCTGTGGAAATCATTGTAACTTATGCTATCTTGTTAATGTATTTCTCTACCTTTCTCAGATAACTGTGATTGGGTTTTGTAGAGGAAAGTTAACCAGTGAAATGGTGTGAACTGGTAATGCCTGTGCGAATTGGAATATCTTCCCTGCATTTTACAAGGAAATAATGATGTTTTGAAAGCTTTTATGTGCCCTTTTTTGTAGATCTTTCATCACTTCCCTGCTTTGCTTCCTGATATCCCTCCAGAAAGACTGTGGCATGACATTTTCTTATATCTCCTCTTGTGTAGATCCTCTTCTTTTTTGGTGCTTTGCTTATGCAGCACTGTGACAGACATGTAGAGATAGAAGTTGATATTTAAAGACTATATTAATCTGAGTACTTTTAAGCATAGTATCTTTTTTGAACATCCACTCTTCTTTCACTCTCTCTTTCTGCAGTGAGGGAGTGATATCAGTGTCATAGTCATTCTGATTTTTCCGTGTAGGTGATGCGAATTTGATCTAATGCAGTTAGTATATCATTCCTCAGGCCTTCTGGTAGACATAGATAAGAGAAACAAAGTCCATGGTATCCTTCAATGTGAGTTGAGAGAGAAGATGACCAGTGGAGTTCAGAGTGTGAGATACAGTCAAGGAGATCTGTTAAGCTTACGTTGTTGTACACAGGTTGATGTGTCTCCCCAAATGCTGGCACAGAAATTAAAGAAAAGATCCTGTTTACTTTTGGGGTCAAAGTATCTGGGAAAGATTCTCTGGAGAAAAAAAATTGCCATTTCCCATTCTACTCAGTAACTATGGGACAGGAAATTGATTTTGCAGATTTTTACCTCCTGGGAAGTCAGCTTGAAGAAAGTAAAGATTGTGGTAGAGTCTTTGCACTAGAGAAGTTAAGTGGATGAAATCTTTTAATCTATTTAGATATACTGTATTGCTTTCAGCCCTACATGGTTATACTGATGAAGATGTCAAAACCAAGGTGATGTATTCATCCCTGTAGGAGCAATTAAAAATTTAACTTTTCTGATCCTGACATGACTATATCAGAATAAACACACTTGCATCCTGATTGTGTATCAAGGTTTCTGGACCTTATTGATACTTATCTGGAATAAGACTTAATTAAATCTAGGTTACATTGCTTTTAACTTGAGCATCTCTGCTCATCCAGTTAAGGGAGGACTTAACCTGTGAAAGTGCTAGAAACTTGTATGGAAAAGATTGCCTGCTCCTGCCGTGACTGGGAGGGGGGGGAGCAGTGTAAACCCGGAGAGGACAAGAAGTTAGTAGTAGAGTGCACGAGTTGTAAGAATAGATGCTTTTAAGTTTCTAATTAGCTTTGTACAGCAAAATGAGTAGATACATAGGTAAGTAAGGCAGATATTGACTCCTTAATGTCATTCGAAGTTTTGGATGCTTGCATTTCATTTTCAGCTATTTTGGTCTGTATTTGATTGCATCTTTACCTCTGTTTCTCATTATTATTTTCAGTGGTTATGGTTGGCTGATAGTGTTTTACTTTGCAGTAGTGTTCTAAACATATATATATAAATTTTTTTTGTGATTTAGAGCCCATTGGTGATAGCTTTGCCTACTAGTCACAAGTTTCCCAGAAATGCCAGTAAGATTTTCTGTTCCTTTGGATGTGTTTCTAGATGGAGCAATGTCTGAATTAGGTAAGGTAAGGAAAGGCACAGCAGTCTAGTCTTGAGGTGATTCATAGATTGTGATTGTCCAGATCCATCTTGGGAGAAATGGGTAGTCTGTTAGCAAGCCTGAAGGTGTAAGCAGGTGTTTTCTGGGTGTAGAGGTATACAGGATAAAATGCTAAATTAACCTTTTTCCTAGTGTATGGACAGCATGTTCTAATGAAAATTGTGAGCCTTGAAAGTTCCTCAGTGTGTTTGTGTTTGTTTCTGTCTCAAGAAACAACTTTTTGTCAGCTTTTTTCTCTCCCAATACTTTTATTTTTGTAGGCATTTTTCCATCTTCATAATAATGATGAATCAGATAGAGCACTGTCCGCTGGAGATCCTCAAATTATATTGATGGGGATAGAGTCCAAAATATTTTCTAGTGTTTTGGGGAGAGGCAATGTCATATTCTGACACTTGAAAGGTAAGGTTGAAGTGTGCAGAGCACCATGCTATGTATTTCTGCTGTACATTTTGGGAACAGTGTGAACAGCTGGACTGGTGTCATTTTCAGGAAGCCACTTCTCTGAGTGACAGCCATTTCCATAATGTTATTTACTGTGAATTCTGACAATGTTGTAATTAGAAATTAGTATTTGAGAAGAAATGATCTGGACATGGAACAGTAACTTGTTTAATATCGAGTGTCAATTTTTCAACTCTTCCTTAGAATACCTCTCCTTCATGATACATTTAATAACTTTGTGTTATAGCAAGTGAGGGGTTTTGTACAGAGTCTTAACTAATGTTCAGACTGGGATAAATTTGTATCCTGAAAGGTGTTTCTTAATTTCAGCATTTGGTTTTAAACTTTAATTACTAAAACATGTTACCAATTACAGTCTTTCTTAGTGGATTCACAGCGGCTTTCTTAGAGGAACAAACTTTAATTTGTAGGAGTATGCCCACTGTAGCTTCGGCATTCTTTCCTAAATTCGTCATTGGTATAAAAATGGTCTTAGTTGGCAGTAATCAAGTTTGTGTAGTTCTGGAAGAACTTATTGTGTGTATGTGTTGAACTCCATGAAGTCAATGTACACCTAAAGTTGCTCTGAAGACTTTTTTTGAGCCAATGGTTCTTTACTGTAAGTATAGAAGGTCTTTTATGTTAGTAGGCTGTTACCCGATGCTAATTAAAAGTGACAGTCAATATCATTGCAAATAGTAACCATTGAATATGCAAAAAAACCATCCAAACAGCCTATTAACTGCAAAGTGGCTAAAAATATGCAGTGCAGATATTAATTTGTGCTATCATCTTGAGAAGTTAGCCTACAGTAAGGAAGCTATCTTGTGATGTGGTTTTTCTCTTAAATTAGCTTTTTTGCTGCTAGCAGTCTTTGCATGTGCTTTTGAGCCTTGAAGTGAAAGGCGTGATGTAAACAATAGGTATTATAATGATCAGATAATTTTAATATTTTTTAAGAAGTATTTGTAGAATTCTGGCTTAGACTTGGTGCACTTTGGTAGCGAAAATGTTATGTATTTCATCACATGGGATTGCAGTAAAATTTTAATTTAGAAACAGTGTTATGCCCAGCTACTTGTCAAAATAATCCATTTCTCTTTATACTAATGGCTATGTTATTTAGTTTCACTGCTGTGAAAGTTTTACAGACTTTACAGCCTGATTCAGTGGTTGTCCAAATTGGTGTTCACAGTGATGTCAAGACTGACAATAAAAATAGTTCTCGAGTAGGATAAGACACTAGGTCATAATTCAGCATTCCATTTTTGTTAGTTCAACAACTGAATGCACACCTCTGGATAGGATAGTTAACTTGAGATTAAATTAAAAGTAAATTTAGTTTAAATTTTAAATGAAATAAAATATTGGCTCATTAACTATCACTATACAGTAACAAAGAAATTGTCTTTTATTATGTATGTGCTGATTCTCTAAGGAATGTGGTGGGTTGACCCTGGCTGGAGGCCAGGCACCCCCCAAAGCTGCTCCATCACTGTCCATCCTCAGCTGCACAGGGGACAGAAAATATAACGAAAGGCTCGTGGGTCGAGATAAGGATGGGGAGATCACTCAGCAATTACCGTCACGGGCAAAACAGACTCAGTTCAGGAAAATTAGTTTAATTTATTACCAGTCAAAATCAGAGGAGAGTAATAAGAAATAGAACCAAATCTTAAAACCCCTTCCCCTCACCATTCCCTTTTTCCTGGGCTCAACTTTACTCCCAAATTTTCTACCTACTCCTCTTCAGCGGCACAGGGGGACAGGGAATGGGGGTTGTGGTCAGGTCATCACATGTTGTCTCTGCCACTTCTCCTTCCTCAGGGGGAGGACTCGCACTCCTCCCCTGCTCCAGCATGGGGTCCATCCCAGGGGAGACAGTCCTTCACCAACTTCTCCAACGTGAGTCTTTCCTGTGGGCTACAGTCCTTCACAA